>CAJHNH020000299.1:293794-313794 GCA_905116865.2 Candidula unifasciata
AAACAGTTTTGAAAAACTAAGATTCGTTTAGAGATTTTTTCGCTTCTTCTTACGTCCTCCTTTTCCCGTTTCGGGTGTCGAGAAGATATAAGGCCCCCATTTCGGTTTTCGGGCTTTTCGACCATAGACATACGTAGGGCTGTATATTTTTGAAATTTCCAATTTGTTCTTGGTTACCTCATGCTCTACGTCCCCCCCAAATTTGGAAAAACCCTTTTGTACGGTATAGAAAAAGGCATTCCCCAATGGGAAAACTATTTGATTTTCGGTCCCCGTATGTAATTTAAAATTTGGGTTTCGTGCAGACTTTTCTTCTTGCAATTCCCCTGATTTTGTCACTTTTGCCACCCCTACAGTTTAATCAGACACCAAATTTTCCAGGTCTTTTTCTTCTAGGTCGTTGTGGTGTAAAGACCATAGGTGGGAATGAATATTTGTTGTAGAGAATCCTTTTGTGCGACTGGATTGTCTTACCTGTAAAGGGAACTAGGGTCTAAGTAGTCGCTGCTATAAAACAATTTAGTCATACTGATGATTAAAACTCTGTGTATGAAGTGTGAAACCTTTAGATATTTTACGCTACGATATTTGAAATCGGGGTCTGCCTTCCTCAGTAGTTTTCCATGGAGATTTTTTAAAAATTTATAAATTTTCACTCGTGACCAGTTTGTTTAAACTAAATAAATCTCAGTGCCATACGAGTTTGATTAATGAGCAGCAACTGATGAAGAATGCTGAACGTTCAATGTTGAGTTAGGAATCGACATCACCGCACTCGGCATGCTCCCAAAAGTGCTCTGTCCCCATCTTCAACAGCAAGCGAAGAGTTAAAATTCCGATGCACCAGTAGACGTCTGATTGTATATCCGTCTCATCCTTTGTCCCCTGGTAACTCCTCGCAGCGCCATTCTCATCAGAATTTAATGATCTATCTGCTCATCCGCACTGTTCACTCGTTCCCTAATGACTCTCACAATGTCTAGCTTGTCATAAATCACTTCACCACCAAGTGGTGCAGAACCGGCTAGTTTATCTGCCTGCTTATTTCCCAACACACCGATATCACCTGGAAAATATCTAAAGGATGCTAATTACCCGGGACCTCTGAAGTGATGTTTGCCACTCTACACGAAGCATGCCTGTCTTCAACTTTCTCAGCTGCTCTGTGAGTCAGTTACAATTACGGCATGTGTGTACAGCTGATTCTCAAGCCAATGAAAGACAGCGGAGACTGCCTCCACCTCCATTCTCACGCTAGACGTTGTGATATCCTATGTAAGGCTTTCCTGCACTAAGCGACGTCTATTCGACATTACTATGAACCCCTATGCACTTTGTCTGCCCCTCAGCCATCTGAATAGAAAATCACATCAAGTGGGCGAGAATTGTCATAAATCATTTGTTGAACTTCTGGTTCTGCAGCACCAGCTGACCAATCAATGCACTCACGATCTAAAGTGATTACAACTCCAATTTCACTCCGTCTGGCCCCAGCACAGTGTCTTTTGCTTTTTGCAATACATATTTTATATCCTCCACCCAAATGATATCGTGAAAAAATATCATTTATAGTATTGGATTATTTCTAACTAAATTTCTAAGATCCCTATTATTATGATCAGTTTGGGCTATAACTCTCTTCAAAAATGCTTGCCCTTTCTCTCTGTCTGTTGTCATTGACATAAAATTATCAGTGTATATAAGTCCTGTTGTGACAGTACTATACTTTTGTTGCATCTGTCTGTGCAGTTTTCAAAACCTACCCAGTGTTTAATCCCCTCTAATTTCGCTCATAAAATGTTTCTATTGAACCTTTTTTTGCAACTGCTGCCCAACGCTTGAACTCTTTTACTTTTTCTTTTCTAAATTTTTCTAGCTTTACATCCTCTGGTAACCTGTGAGATGCCTTTGGGACTTTTTGTAATTGTTTAACTGCTGCTCGCTTTGCTCTCCATGCCTGTTCTATTTCTTGGGTCCACCGTGGAGGCTGCACAAAAGCAGAGGTGCTAATTCTGCTGCATACCTTCTGTCGAAGGCGTCCAAGAAGGGTACTGGTCCTCTCATACTTAAAAGTCTTACGCGTTCTCACCGCCCTGATCCTGCTAGCTTAGGTAATCAAGACTAAGCATGGCCTATGGTCACTACCATGATCGCTTAGGACACTCCATTGTGTGTCCAGCACTGCTGACTGAGTAACACACGCTAAATCAATAACCGTGTCTGCATCACCAGGTCTCATTGCCATTCTAGTTGGCCTACCATTGTTCATACAGGCTACGTCTGCATTAACCATAGCTTTTGTTAAAGCATTGCCTTGTCTGTTTTCCCCACTACTGTCCCATGCTCTCTTCCGTCCATTGAAATCCCCACAAATGAGAAGCCTATTGGCAAGGATTTCCTTCAATTCTTTGAGCCAGTCCCATAGTTCCCTTGTGACAAGAGAGTCAACCGCAGCGTAAACAGTTGCTATTTTCCCGGTTGTGCACCCATGATCTATCTGTATACCCTGAACCTCTAGTGTACTGTTATTCCACTGGCCTATGTCAAGAACCACTTGTTTCACCCCGTTCTTCACCAGCAGACATTGCCCACGCCTCCCCTTGTCCGGAATAATTTATATAACTAATGTGTTCATGACACTCATATCTATCTATATTTAACTCCTGCAGCATGATGATATCAAAGTCATAAATCAGTCTCTGCAGTACAGGTCCTCTCTGCTTGGCACTACGACAGTTAAAGAAATCCACTCTGATATGCTTTAATCCCAAACGCTCCGTTTTTCGCCTGACTCTCCGGGCTCCGGCTCTCTGATTTCTATGCCGTCTTTTCTCATTTGCTCGTCTCCTCCTCTTCCTACTCCCTCCGTTGTCACCTGAAGATCGTAACAAGCACAGAGCACGCACTCTATAGCTCCAGCTATGATTCTTTTTATTATTAAGTACAAACTTCAGGGAGTCGCTGCAGCCGAGCGGCTAGACGCTGCCGCGGATCGGAAGGTCGTGGGTTGGCTCCCTGGCGGAGCCGGACTTTTTTTTTTTTTTCAAAAATGACCTTGGCTCCCAGGTCGACCCAGCCTTGAGTGGGTACCGGGTGCAGTCCCGGGAAGTAAAGGCGGCCGGCGTGATGCTGACAACATCCCCCATCTTGATCCGATCGGTCTATAAAAATAAATGTTTAGCATTATAAGCCCTATACGCCTCCTTGCGTGGAAATGTGTCCTTTACTTTTTTTTTAACTAACTTTACTCACAAAATCCATGGAAGGTATTCTTTCAATGAAGGAAGCATACAGTCACCTTCTTAGTGCCTGCTTGCTAGGCAAAAGGCCGGGGATAGCTTGACGAAGTCCATACGCCTAGCGCCGCCCCGCCCGCTACCCAGACGGTCCACGTTCTCGACTGTATATCCTCCAGTCATTCAGCAAATAGGCAGGTAGATACACCGTAGGCTTAGGTTTTTTTTTGAATCGAGGATGTCTCCTCTAGATCTATTGTGTTTTGTGCATCTTCGGTCACGAACAACGGTCTTGACTGTAGAAGGGTTCTCTTGATTAAAGGATTAACCAAGCAATCAAGGCAGAACACTGGTGGGCGCCACTCTTCGAGAGATCGGACTTCAACAGCCCTGGATCTTTCTGATCCTTGTGTATCCCCGTGCACAACAATATTAAACCATATTTTCTCATAGGTTATCCATGTTGCTAAGGGCTGTGGCGTATTGCTGGTTGCAAAATATCAAACAATTAATAATTACACAGTATCTAACACACGTCGGGTCTGTGGCTAAGTCGATGCAAACGCCTCGTAATGCTGGGATGCCGGGTTCGATCCTAGCTACAGGCCATGCGCTTTGCGTTAGTTTCGACAGTGGTATCAAGAAAGCCGACGGTGCAGAAAGCAATGACAAACTACTCAACGTACATTTGCCTATAAAAACCACACAACAGCCGGAGGCTGTTGGGGTTGGTTCTGCAACGTCCTGTAGAGGATACGCAACTAGCCTATCTAACACACACATTACCTACCCTGCGGCATCCAATGGTGGAACACATTGCCGTCATTTGTTTCAGCTGGTAAGAGGTTTGATTTCAGCGAAGAAAAACGAATCAGATGGGAAACATTCTTGCTTTGAAAAATTCCTCGTTGCCAGCGATCAATACAGGACCTTCCCTTTCCTTGTGGAGACTGAATGTACACCACAGTAAGACAGTCAAGCTTTCTTGTCACTGTGGCACCATAGATCTTATTTGACCCAAGACCATTCTTTAAGCTGATCCGGTTACATAACTCTCTATGTCACACTTGAGATCAGAACACGCAAGTTCACCGTTAAAACATCGCACTCTCTGACACACTTGTGAAGACTGTACACTAGGTTAGAATTAGGGAAATTAAACTGAAGGTCACACAAATGATTATTACACTCTAGGCCGCAATTAAAATTTATAATACTTTACACCTATTTAAGAACATTACACACTAGGTAACTTATAAAAACATTAAACGTAAGGTCACGCTTGAGAACATTACACGTTAGGTCACGTTTAAGAACATTACACATTAGGTCACACTTGAGTACATTACACGTTAGGTCAAATATAAGAACATTAAACGTAAGGTCACACTTGAGAACATTACACGTTAGGTCATACTTAAGAACATTACACATTAGATCACCTTTTAGAATTGTGTTATTCACATGTATTGATAAGATTATGTTGAATGTTGAACTACTCATTCCCAGAAAACGTCAGTTTGGGCGTGGCAGGGAGCAGGTTTGCCAGCCAGAAAGACCGTGGTGGGTATCTCTCCTGTGGGTCGATTCTTGAGGCTTCAAAACCAGAAAGACTTCACACCTGGTTCGCCCATTCGTAGCGAGATTCTAACAGGGAATTATTTCGGCATACCTAACGGCCTGGCCTATCCTGAGGTGAGTGCTTCTTGAAAGAAAACTTGCATTTCATTTTAATTGCCTCCTCTGTGTGGCCCCCATAGCCTACCCCTCTTTCCTAAAAACCGAGTGGAGTGGATAGAAACAGTGCCCTACAACAAACATGTTTGAAAGCCGTAAAATTAGTAGTCTTGTCCTTCTAAGTCATTGGGCTTCTGCCTGCGTGATAAACAACAAACAATACGCATTCAGATAACCGATCTGTAAAAGAGATGATCTGGTTCAGATTCTGAAACAAGACTAAAGACAAGCAACGAAGGAACAACAGAAACATTCAGCCTGATTTTACAATAGGCGAACACGCAGGCAAAAAGAAGAAAAAGAAAAAAAAAAAGATTATGCAGACGAACTGAATACTCTTTCTGCTGTGAAAGTAAACTGAAAGTAAACTGAAAGTAAACTAAAAGTAAAAGATATTTTTGACGCCCATTACACAGTGAGCTGATTTAGCTGATTTGGTTGGCACTTTTCCGTGTTTCTAGACGATAATGTTAGTTAGTTATTCTCGACTGTTCCGGCATCATAGCAAACGAGCTTAGCCCATAATCGCTTAACCGCCTATGCAAACCACAAGGTGCGTGCCTTCTTAAACACACTGAGGGACCAAGCGTCATCACTGAAAATCAACTTCATTCGACGAATAGTTGGACGATGAGTAGATTAAAACTATTCCTGACCATGTATGAGTTTCTAAGAGTGTGTGTATGTATGAGTGTTTGTACATGTGGGTATGCATGAATATTAGTGTATATAAGAGTATGTAAGAGTGTGCGGGCATGTATGGTTCATCATCATCAGGTACATTGCCGACTGGCGTGGGCGATCATGCTTCTCCACAATATGTGATCTCCTGCAGCATGTATCTGTTCGTGTGCTGTCACACCTCGATGCCATGCAAACAAGACTGCCAAGAATCTTCTCTCGTTGTCTTCCTCTATCCCTCCTTCCACAGATCTTTCCAGTGTCACATCTTCTATTTTTCCCTCTTCTCATAACAAAGCCGAAAAATGATGACTGTCTCCTCCTGATGTCTCTGATTAGCTGTCTTCGGGCGCCCGCCTCTTTCAAAGCCCCTCGTCGGCTTTTTTTGGCTGTCCAAGGTATTTTAAGGAATCTTCTGTAAACCCAAATTCTCTGAGGCCTCAAGAAATTTTTTGGTCTGCTGACCGACTGTCCAGGACTCACAGTCATATGTTAAAACTGGATATATGAAGCAAGCAATAATTATTTTTCTAACCCTAAATGGCATAAGAGGTTATCTATATATATATATATATATATATATATATATATATATATATATATATATATATATATATATATATATATATATATAAATCAATGTGTGTTTGTTTATGAGCTATAGACTCAGAAACTACTGAACCAATTTAGCTGAAATTTTCAGGATATGTTTGTTTTGATACCGGCTGTTCATCCATTATGGTTTGAAATCCAACCTGTCATTGTTAGAGATAGTTTGTGACAATTTAAGCAAAAATATTCAAAACTAAAATTTAAAATTTTAGTGGCATCTAATTATAGCCACGTTACTTAATGCGCATGTGCTATTGATTTGCCGTGCATGCGCAGTAGTGGCGCTCCATCGTCAACATCCGCCCGCGACATTACATGAAAAACGGCCATCGGTTTTAAGTGTGTTATCCAGAAATATCAAAAAAGGTAAGCACATTTATTTCAGTAACATTAGTCAGTATGTACAGGTTTTTTGTTTACTTCAAACAAGTGTGCACCACTTCTTAAATCCCGCAATGATAAATATATACACATTATCATTAATCATTATCTGTTATCTTTCTCATACTCATGGGTACAACAGTTTTGGTTGGCTTTCTTCTTTTATTCTAAAGAAGTATATAAATTTACATGACATTCCGTCTCAGGTCGATGTTAGAATCTAGAAATATTTCAACAGGTGAGTGCATTTATTTCAGTGACATCAGTCAGTATGTACATTTTTTAAACTTCAAATTCATGTGTGGACCACTCTTTAAATCCCACAATGATAAATGTATGCACATTATATGTTGGCTTTCTTGTATTGTCTTATATACCACCTGTTCATACTATTTGCTGCCCAGCTTCTATGCATTTCCTTTTGAGTCAAAATAGACTGTTATTTCATGCTCATTTTGTCATTTATTTCAGCGATACTTCAAGTCACATTTCATTCAGTGCGTGAGGACGAACAAGCTATTGAGGATCAGCGCTCACAAAATTTGCAGTTATGCTTCCCAAACGACAAGCGATTGGCCCATCTACACGTAAAACACGCAAGAGAAGGGCATTCATTGCTTCAGAAACAGACGAGCAACGTGAGGTAAGACTGGAAACCATTCGAGTGCGCACTGCTGAAGCCCGTTCATCTCAATCAGACCAGCAACGGAGAGCAAAACTAGTAAACGTTAGAGTGCGCACTGCTAAAGCCAGATCGTCTCAGTCAGACAAGCAACGAGAAACAAGACTGGAAACCAATAGAGTACTCACTGCTCAAGTCCGTTCATCAGACACAGTCGAGCTAAGGAAAGCAAGACTGGAAACCGTTTGAATGCGCACTACTTTATTCAGGCGAACACTGCATGTTGATTTGAATCTTGGTGCATTTCATTACACCAGCAATTATGATTACAGTTTTCATCCACTGGTGCTTATTGGCAAAATGGATAAAATGTGCGTACATTGCAGTGCCTTTACATTTAAGAATGACACGCCGGGTATGTGCTGCGCTGGTGGAAAAGTTAAATTGCCAGTATTACATTCACCACTTGAACCATTATAATCATTGGTAGCAGGTGACACAGGCCAGTCGACACATCTCTTGGCAAACATAAGTACATTTGCAAATATGTCAACAAAGGAGGCGATATGGCAGTCTTTGGACTGGGACATGCAGCTGCATCTATCGATGAAATCAAGCAATATCAGCTGGGGCGCTACATTAGTAGCAATGAAGCGGTATGGCGCATTTTGTTATTTCCAATTCATGAACGACATTCAGCAGTTGTTCATTTGGCAGTGCACCTTGACAATGGGCAGCGCGTGTACTTCACTACAGAAAATGCACATGCACGAGCATTGTTACCACCGCCAACCACGTTAACTGATTTTTCTCATTGTGTAGAGATGATATGTTTGCAAAGACACTACTTTACTCTGACCTGCCAACATACTACACGTAGAATGCATCAGCTAAAATGTTTCAACGTTGCAAGCAAGGTCAAGCAGTTGAAGGACATCCTAACTTATATTCTACTGATGTTTTAGGCCGCCTGTACACTGTTCATCCCAAAAATGCAGATTGCTTTTACTTGCGATTACATTTAATCAACAAACGGGGACCGATATGCTTCCAAGACTTGAGAACAGTTTATGGTAAAGTATGCGCTGCTCACCGTTAAGCTTGCCAAGAATTAAATCTTCTTGAAAATGATGCACATTGGGAAACTTCACTCCCTGATGCTGACTACTCGACCACAGCAAATATGCACATTATTTGCAATAATAGTAACAACTTGCTTCCCATCCAATCCGAAAGAGCTTCGGAAAAATGCAAAGACTACATGAGTGAAGACATCCTGGCGTGAAACGAAGCAAGATCAGGACCTTCAATTTACACCAAATGTATATAAAGAGGCATTGGTTTGCCTTGAGGACATATGTTTGGCAAAACTAATAAAGCACTGGTTCAGCTGGGACTGGCTCCACCAGAACGATCTGCAAACAACCTTTTCGATCGTGAGTTGCAACGAGAGACACACTTTGATGTCACCGAATTAGGTATATTTGTTCAAACAGATCTTCCAAAATTGGTTCCAGTACAACTTATAGCTTATGACACAATTATGCATGCCGTTACAAGACAACACATAGGGTTGTATTTCATAGATGCACCCGGAGGCTCAGGCAAGACCTTTCTCATTTCGCTTATTTTGGCATCCATACGGTCATAAAATAATATTGCACTGGCAATCGCATCTTCGGATTTGCTGCAACTCTTTTGGATGGTGGCCGAACAGCGCATTCAGCACTAAAGTTGCTTTTAAATATGCATATCACTGAGACACCAACATGCAATATCAACAATGATTTTGCAATGGGTAAAGTACTCAAAGTATGTCAACTCATTATATGTGACGTAGTTTTCCCTAATATCACACAGAATTACATAAATCATCTGTGCTCAGTTAACGTGCTATCTTAGCAGTTAAAAACAAGGATGTGTATGCCATGAATCCGAACATCCAAGACAAATTACCAGCGGAGTGACAACGTATAAGTCTATCGATACTGTAATGATTCAAGACGAGGTTGTCAATTATCCAACTGAGTTCTTTAATTCGCTTGATTTGCCAGGCATGCCACCCCATGTTTTAACCTTGAAAGTTGGCGTGCCTGTTATTCTTCTCAGTAACATCAATCCGCCACATCTTTGCAGTGGTACCAGGCTTTCAGTGAAAAAGATGGTGCCCAATACCATCGTAAGTACAATTTTACATGAACATTTAAGGGCCAGGATATACTATTGCAACGCAATTCCAACAGACATGCCATTCAAATTCAGATGATTGCAGTTTCCTGTGCGGCTCGCCTTTGCAATGAGCATTAACAAATCACAGGGACAATCAGAACAAGTGTGTGGACTACATTTGGAACATCCATGCTTTTCACATGGACAGCCATGTGTGGCCTGTTCACGCTTCGGAAAACCTACTGATTTATTCGTGTACGCACTAGGCGGAAAAACTAAGAACAATTACAATGACATTTTAAATTGCCTGTTTTTTCCTAAGAAATTGTAAACAGCACAATGATCCAATATGAACACTACATATTGTTATATCGACTTTCCTTTCAATTGAATTTATATTAGAGGCGTAGCAACGCGCGCTGGGTACAGTTTACCATAGCGTCCATTTCGTAATTATTGTTTATTTTTCCTGTTTTCATTGCTTTTCACTTGGGTAATTTTTCTGACTACTTCGATGTACGAAGAAAGATTCCTATTTTCTTTCTTTTCAATTTAGCCAAACTATGCCACAGCAACCCGTGGCCGGGTACAGCTAGTTCATTTGATAAAATGCAGTTTTTGCCTGTCCTATTCTGTTTCTTATAAGTACATGAGGCGGGAGAGCTTGCGAGAGACCGAGTTTCTTTCAGGCAAACCTTGATAAGAGCGACGTTCTGCAAAGGACCTACGACATGATGATAACAACTCTTTCTTATCTCAGTAATGCAGCTTCCATCTGATGTTATCAATGTGCCCAGATATTTAAATTTCTGTACTTGTACGAAAATAACACCATTGACATTTATTACATATTTAGAAATAATTCTTTTCTTTGATACCACCATTAGTTCTGTCTTCTCATTATTCAAACGGAGGCCCATTCTTCCACTTTCTAACAACACAATGTCTGTCATTTCCTGTAGTTCTTTATGACATGTTGCTATTAATACTGTGTCATCAGCATAACGAAGATTGCTTATATTGTGCACACTAACCACAAATACAGGCATATCAATTAAAGATCTCATTTTATATTCACTGTAGAGTGAAAAAAATCAGGCGACAGTACACATCCTTGTTTTACACCCCTCGTTATGCTCTGAAATGTACCTAAATAGTCGTTATTTCTTGGAGTTGTCGTAGTTCTTTTCCATCAATGTTTAATTTTTCTTACAGTTTGTTTACTTCTTTATGTTTCACACAGCCAAATGCGTTTGTCTAGTCTATGAAGCACAAGTACAAATCGTTCTTTACTTCTACAGCTCTTTCTGACAATGTCCTTAGGATGTATATAGCATTGTTTGTACTTTTTTCCGTTTTCAAATCCACATTGTTCATCGCTGACTTCGGGTTTAATTTTGTTTCTTATTCTTTTCATAATTGTTCTTAAAAAAATCTTAGTCATGTGACTCATAAAACTTATTGTGCGATGGTCTTCATTATACTTGAGGACCTAGAAAGTAGTAGAAGTTTACCCAACCTCTGAATCACAACCCTACCAATGATCCCCAATGGCAGTTGTTGTTTCTACTCTGTTATTTAAAGATCTGTGAGATGTTCGAAAATGGAAGCAAGTACCATGACAAGGCTACAGAGATGAACTACCTGGTGTCTGGGACTTACTGGGTTGGGTACGAGGATACAGAGAGTATTGAGGCAAAGGTGAGTTGGGTACGAGGATACAGAGAGTATTGAGGCAAAGGTGAGTTGGCGATAGGTAGGAATTCTTTTGTTGTTGGGCTATTGTATACTGATGTATGTTGTAGCAGTGGTATAGTAGTTGTCCTAGTTGCTGTACTAGTAGCAGCAATAGTAGCAGTTGTTATAGTCGCAGTCGTTATACATATTGACATACTAGTAGTAGTTGTAGTATTTGTAGTAGTAGTAGTAGTAGTAGTAGTAGTAGTATAGTAGTAGTAGTAGTAGTAGTAGTAGTAGTAGTAGTAGTAGTAGTAGTAGTAGTAGTAGTAGTAGTAGTAGTAGTAGTAGTAGTAGTAGTAGTAGTAGTAGTAGTAGTAGTAGTAGTAGTAGTAGTAGTAGTAGTAGTAGTAGTAGTAGTAGTAGTAGTAGAAATAAATACAGTAGAACCCCGCTTAACGAGCACCTCTTATAACGAGTAATTCGCATAACGAGTAATTCGCATAACGAGTAATTCATATGTCTTTGGCCACTATTATGGGATTGGAGGTGGATAACAGTGATATCGAAGAGCTTGTGGAAAAGCACAGCCAAAAGCTGACCACCCAAGAGCTGATGGAGTTACATTGTGTTTCACAGCAAGAAGTTTTGGAGAAAAGTTTGTCAGAGAAGGAGGAGAAGGTAACAGAAAAGCAACAATCTTCTGGCAAAATAAGAGAAATGCCGAAAGCATAGGCAATTGTTACATCTTACATTGAGAAGCATCACTATAATAAGGAAGTGGCTATGCGCGCTGCAAATTTATTCAATGAGAATACTGTGTCGCATTTTGGCAAAATTTTGAAGCATCGGCAAAAAAAAAAAACAAAAAAAAAACTTTCTAGTAAAAAAATAAATAATTAGCTATGTATCATAATTATTTCGCCTTTCATTTGCAAATCGAATTTGCATTTCAGGTGGTTACGTTCCGCGTTTGAAGAAAAGATAAAGATGAATCCCTCTCCCTAACAATAGGTATATAATTTTCTTTGAAAAAACGTTATACATAACATTTTGTGAGCACTTTTTTCGACATGGAACGCATTATGGTATTTTAAAATAATTTATATGAGAAAAATTGTTTCGCATAACAAGTATGATTTTGGAATGAATTATGCTCGTTAAGCGAGATCCACTGTAGTTGTACAAGTAGTTGTAGTAGCAGCAGCCGCAACAGTAGCTGTAGTAGTAGCAACAGTTGTAGTAGTAGTGGTATTATTAGTAGTAACAGCAGAAGCTGTAGAGTAGAAGCAGCAATAGTAGCAGTAGCAATAGTAGAAGCAGCGTTAGTAGTAACGGAAGAAGTAGTTGTAATAGAGCAGCAGCAACATTAGTATTAGTAATGCTAGTAGTAGTAGCAAGAATTTTAGTAATAGCAGCATCAGTATTAGTAGAAGCAGCAGTGGTATTAGCAAAAGCTACAGTAGCAGCAAAATTAGTAGCCGCAGAAGTAGCAGTAAAAGCTGCAGCAGTAGTAGACGAAGTGGCAGTAGTAGAAGTTATAGTTGTAGTAGCAGTAATTCTGCTCCTTTACTTTGCCATTGCAAATCAGAAATTTGCCTTCACTGTATCACTTGAAAACAGGCGAATAAACATTCAGTCTCGACAAAATCTGAAAACATGAACTTGCAATAAATGCATAAAAAGTTCGCTGGATGTGCCAAAACCTTCAGTTTCTATCAAAATCGCAATGTTTTGTTGTCATTTACGTTGAGCTGGTCGTACGCATGCAATATTACTTTACTGAGCCATTGACTGGATCTAACACAAACCGGCTAACAGCCATTTCAAAATTTCTATATGTGACGACACAAACTCCTGCTGGCAGGAACAAAACCCGCGCAACAGGAAATACCCAGCTCACAGTGTTGCAAATAAGCACTAAATAGTTTAGGCAACGAAACTGCTGACTAAAGTCGATATGTGCATTACCAAACATTAACAAGAATCAAAACATTTTCAAGCTACAAAGGACGGATGGCCTCTTCGCCATATTTTACAGGAAGTCTGCCATTCGTCATTAAAGTTGGATTAATTTCGAGAAGATCGCCATCATTACACCTGGTATTCTCACATGACTTGGTCTCGCGTCGCAAGGATCTATTCTTGTGCAACTGAACATTTGCCGACAGACAAGCTCAAAATACTGCAAACTAGGTCATACTACAGTATTGCCACATATTAATTCACCTTCTTTATGAAGTCCCCGGTACATTTAAGGGCTAAAGGCCTGTGAGAGAAAAGTCTTTGGATAGTCCAAGTTGAGAACACAATTATAACATAACATAAACCTTGACCAATTAGGATTGTGGAGGTGTATTGATGGAAGCACTAGCAGACGCACACACACACACACACACACACACACACACACACTCACACACACACACAAAACCCGCCAACTTTCTCTGTCGTCCGCTTGATGAATATGTTTAAGATAACTTAGTCCTGTTCATATCTTGATGTTGTCATTGCAGATCTTCTTTGTCCACCTCTTCTTCAACCACCACCCCCCCCCCCCCCTGGGCCATCCCTTCCCCCATCGTATGACAGTTGTCGTCACGCTTCTTTATTAGGGTTTCCCAAAATGCGCCAAAAAGACACTCTGAAGTAATTATTATTTTGAGTTGTTGGCTCGCAAGGGTCTATGCGAAATCCCGCGGTCCCAATAAACATCCAACCTACTTAAGGGGTAAGGCGACTTAAATCATGGCACTAGAGAAATAATATAGATTTATATCTTGGTCTGACACCCTCACTGCTCGATAGCCCCCAGACTGGATAGCAAACCTATCATAGTCACACAGCCCTTAATCAATTGTGACACCACTTGTCACCTCCAGTGTTGCTCCTCTAGAAGTGCATGGGAGTTCATAGCGAAGGCGAATGGACGTCGCTTGGCACAACAAAACCTGGCATATGATATCACAACGTCTAGTTTGAGACTCGAGGTGGAGGCAGTCACTGCTGCCTTCCGCTGGCTTGAGAATCAGCTGTAAACACATGTCGTCATTGTAACTAACTCACAGAGCAGGCTGAGAAAGGTGGAGACAGGCATGCTCCTTGCAGAGTGGCAAGCATCACTTCAGAGGTCCCGGGTAGTTAGCATCCTTTGAATATTTTCTCCAGGTCACACCGGTGTGTTGGGAAATGAGCAGGCGGATAGACTGGCCGGTTCTTCACCACTTGGTGGTGAACTGATATATGACAAGCTAGATGTTGGGAGCGCCCTTTGGGAGCAAGTGAACAGTGCCGAGGAACAGATCATTACGGTCTGAAGAGAATGGCACTGTGGGGAGTTACAAGGGTATCTGGCCGACGCTCGACACTCGGGGGAGGGGCGAGACGGATATACAATCAGATTGTTACTGGTACCATCGGAATTTTAACTCTTCACTTGCTGCTGAAGATGGGGACGGAGTGCTTATGGGAGTGTCCCGAGAGCTGTGATGTCGATTCTTAATTCAATATTTAGCATTCAGCATTTGTAGTGTTGCTCCTCTAGAAAGACACCAAGTAAACACTGCATGGATGCACTAGACAGAAGTAGGTGCTAGTGTAACAGATAATGTGCACTGTAGAAACAAGTGTGCATCATCTACGTGGACTATGACTAGGCCCTCAGAGAGGTCATCAAGCATCCTGAAAGTAATAGGAAAACATGAATTAAACACCCACTAAACACTGTACCCTATTACTCACACTACACATGGCAATCCATTGTTGCTCAGATGTAAGTGTTGGGTTGGTACAGACCATACGGCTGAACGTATCCCCAGGATCGTCCCTAGTGAGAAAGATGATAGTCATTTAACCTGCCCAATACTTCTGCACTACCAACAGTTCTAGGCTGCCCATCCAACAAAAAGAATGCCACCAAAAAGTCTGTTTGTATCACAAGTCACCTATACTCATACAAACATGCCAAGAATACATGAAAACACAAGTGGAACGAGCATTCAAGTCGCAGAAACACGACTCAAACTTGTATTCAACTGCCCCGTTCTTTCAATGTAGACATCGCTGGGCGGACATGACGTCATCCGCGTCAACACAACATGCATTGTGCATTGACCAAGCGAGTGGCGCGATCTAACAAACGCTGAAACGACCTCTGTAGTTCTTCTGTTGTTATAGCCAATAAACTTGATGTTACGGCCCTTTGGATGTCATCAATATCGTCAAAGAAGTGTCCTTTCAATGGTAACTAAAATTTTGGGTATAGAAAATTATCACAGGGAGACAAATCTGGGGAAAAGTGGTGGATGGTTTAGAACACACACTTGTTTTTGGGCCCAAAATTCCTGTACATCTACTGCCCTTCAAACCGATGCGTTGTCACGATAAGTGTCAACCCCGACATTTAGATACAAAGGTATATAAGAAGGACTATTTACTCAAGGAGGAAAGCCCAAGATTTGAAAGTGGTTCATTTACATAGAGGTGACTAATCTGACAAGGTCCATGACAGGGGTGTGGGCCGCCATCCCCTCTAATGTTCCTTGAAGTACAGTCTTTGTAATCGAATAATGTCTCACCACAAGAACACAATTTAAGACATATGCATGTTCAAGCGATTAGCTCGGACTTGGTGAGATGCTATGGCAGGTTTTTAGCCTTTCTGCGGAGAGCTGAGTTTTTAGATATCACATCACTCGGGACAATTCCTTCGTGGAGTCTGTCATCTTTAGCAGCCAAAAAAAAAAAAAGAGTTTAAATCCGAATGGAGCCAGTTTTCATTTGAGTATGTGCATGTCTGACCTTTTCTTTGAGTGTTAAGAGTCAACTGGATGCCATGGTTATGCATAGCTGCACCCTTCACCTTCTCCAGTTATGATCTAGTCTGGCCTCGGCATTGTTTACATTCCCTCCAAAGGACTCTTAGGTGATCTAGCTTTCAAGCACCACTAGTGTCGAACTAGACAATGTATCTGCATGTTCGGTTCCTGAAACGCCTGTATCCATTGCAGAAATTACCCAAAGAACGCTAACTACTGGGATTTCTAGAAAGACACTTGCCACTTTTCACGAAACACACCTGTCTTTAATATTTCAGAGAGCCTGATGATGTGTCCGAAAATCAAAATTGTCATTTTTTATGTTTCAGTTATACTGGATGGATGTAATTGGTATCGCAGGGGTCATGTTTTCAGCAATTGACATGGACGATTTCACAGGAGCGGTAGGTTTCTACCGCAGTAGTCTAATGATGACTGTTTTGAGGATGGTATCTGTACCATAGTATGAACATAGATCTATAGTTTTATGGCTGTATCCAAAAACAGATGTTAGCCACAAATATATTGAATAAGTGGTTGTGGACCAAAACAGGTAATGGTCATTGAGAGGAGGCGAGTTAGTTGGTGGGACAGCTAACTCTATAAAATACCTTAAAACTCTGCGACATGACCATCGGCTAGAAAAAGGCGCCATAGCCTCTCCCCCCTGCTGCCTTGCAAGGTAAGTCTCTTTAGACAAAGGCCATTGGAGTCAAACAATTTACAAACCGGAGGAGGGCAAGGGGAAACCATCGCTATATTACCCGTAGTAAATCATGCCTCAAAATATTATAAAATTCAGATAACGACGTGAATAGGGATTTCACCTCGTCCGATAAGGAGCATCATGTTCTACGGGTGATACCCGACCGTCATCCGGCTACTGTAGAAAAAGTTAATGGTAGAAACAGCATGAACATTGATTGGTACATGGAATGCCAGAACACTCGTACAAAACGGAAAGTTGGATAACATCAAGAGGGAAATGAAGAGAATTAACATCAACTTATTAGGAATTAGTTAAATGCGATGGCCAGGAGCAGTGGAAAAGTATTCATATCAGCACATAATTATTTACTCAGGTGGGAGGGAATTTAGTAAGAGTAATATTTTGGATCCATAGAACTCAAAAACTGTGAAGGGATTTTTGACAATATCAGATATGCTATTAGTAAAACTTTGCGGCAGACCGTTTGATATCAACTTAGTGCAGATTTATGCCCCAACAGCAGATAGTTCAGAGGAAGATATTGACGCATTTTATGACGAGTTAGACATGGCTGTTGATCAATGCAAAAACTGTGAAGTAACAATGGTACTTGGAGATTTCAAAATAGGAAGTAAAAGAGTGTACAAAATAAAGGGTGGCTATGGCTTAGGAGAAAAGAATGTGAGAGGTGACAGATTAATAGCATGGGCTCAGTCGCACAGAATGATAATACGTAACATCTGGTTTAAACACCATCATCGAAGATTGTGGACTTGAAAAATCCCTGGCGATAATTTCCGCACTCAAATTGATTATCTTTTGATTTCAAGAGGATTCCGGAACAGCTTAGTTGGAGCAAAAACTAGACCAGGTTGGCCCCACCCTCTGAATTTGTATGGGAGTCCGTGGGCCAAAACAATTGTTGACAAGGTATCTTTTACTGACGATTGGTAGACTTCTGCTGTACATGCTTCCCTGCGGAGTTCTTATTGTGATCACTATCAAATGAAGAATCATTCATCTGGTCTAAGTAGAAAAGTTTTTGAGAATCCTCCAGTCCAGCCATCTAGTATGTTGAACATGGTACCTTGATACTTTATAAATGACTGCTTTAGTGACCATGTTAAGTTGTTAGAAAAATTAAAAAAAAAAAAAAACTAAAGAACATTAGAAAAACACCACAGAACATCAAGTTAAATTTAGGAATTCTTATAGCGGATAAAGAAACTAAGGAACAGTACAATGTCACTGTACAAAACCGGTATAATGCAATGGAAATTATACAGACTATTGATGAACAGTGGGATATGTTGCGGGAGTCAATTCAGCAGACATCAAAAGAGACAATCCCACCAACCCATAGAGTTGATGGATGAAAGAAGGAAGAAAACGAATGATAAAGAAGAATACTCTAGAATACAAAAAGAAATAGTGAACAAATGCAATCTGGCTAAAAAAAAAAAGCCTGGCTGATTCAAATATGAACATAGATTGTGGAAAATTACAGGAAAGACTCACATTCCATGTAGCAACAGATAAATATGTTAGCAGAAAAGATGACACCTGACAGCACTGGATGTTTAAAATCAAAAGATGGTGACCTAATAATGGGACATAGTAATATAATTTACAGATGGACAGTGTATATAGGGAAATTGTATGATGTTAATAGACCAGATGTAGAACTGCAGACCAACAATGATGGTCCACCAATAATGACTGCAGAAGTTGAGGATGCAATACATCATATAAAGAAAGGAAAAGCACCGGTCCAGACAACATCACACTAAAAAAATCGAAACACTAGGAAATTTTGGAATTCAAATAATAACTAAACCATTAAATGATATTTATAATAGCGGGTATATTCCAAATGACCTTTTAAAATCCATATTTATCGCTCTGCCAAAGAAACCAGGCACTTTAAAATGTGAAGTCTTGTGTCACATGATTACGATTTTACTGAGAATAATTATGAGTAAAATAAGAAACAAAATTAAACCAGAAATCAGCGATGAACAATGTGGATTTGTGGAAGGAAAAGGTACAAACAATGCCATATACATCCTAAAGACATTGTCAGAAAGAGCTATAGAAGTAAAGACTGATTTGTACTTATGCTTCATAGACTATGCACAGGCATTTGACTGTGTGAAGCATGAATAAGTAATCAAACTGTTAGAAAAACTAAACATTGATGGGAAAGATCTACGAATAATAAAGAATATGTATTGGCAGCAAACAGCAGCTATAAGAATCAACAACTGTTTAGATATGCCCGGAATTGTAGTTGGTGGGCACAATATAAACAATTTACGTTATGCTGATGACACAGTCTTGATAGCAACAAGTCAGAAAGAACTAGAGGAAATGATAGGCATTGTGGTGTTAGAAAGTGGAAGAATGGGCCTCAGTTTGAATAATGGGAAGACAGAAGTAATGGTAGTATCAAAGAAACGAGTTATTTCTAAATGTGTAATAAAAGTCGATGGTGTTATTTTGGGACAAATACAGAAATTTAAATATTTGGGCACATAAATAGCATCAGATGGCAGAGGCATAACTGAGATAAGAAACAGAATAGGAAAGGCAAAAACTACATTTTATAAAATGAAGAACATCTTGTACAATATATCCTTGTCATTGAAGGTTAGAAAAAAGAATTCTTGCTTGCTACATACATCCAGTTTTAACATATGGCAGTGAATCCTAGACAATCAGTAGGCAGGCCAAGGGATAAGGGATGTGGTTTTCCAGAAGAAAGCTTAGAATACCTTAGACAGCCAAAAAGAGCAACCAAGAGGTTTTGAAAAATACTGGAGCCCGAAGACAACTTATCACAGATATCAAAAGGAGACAGTCATCATTTTTCTGTCATCTATGAGAAGAGGGAAAATAGAACATGTTGTGACCACTGGAAAGATCTGTGGAAAGAGGGATAGAGAAAGACAACGAGAGAAGATCCCTGACAGTCTTATTGCATGGCATAGAGGTGTGTCGGCACACGAGCTGATATATGCTGCAGGGGATCGCAGATTGTGGAGAGGCATGATCGCCCACGCTTGTCGGCAGGGCACCTGCTGGTCCTAAAACACTAACCACGTTCATACCACACCCCTCCCCCTCTCCTTTCCCCAACCCCTCCCTTTTTCAGAATCATCGTCACTGCACGCCGGGAATAACCGTACATAATCAGATCTTCTGCTAAGCATGTTTTCTAGAGTGTATAGTCTGACTACCTTTGTTCTGTTTTAGTTAAGTAACGGGCAGTGAGCTTTTGGATGTAGAGAAAACTCTAGAGAAGAACTCGACTACTCGGGGCAGCCAAGCTCCTGCGTTTCGGGTCAGTCCTACAGAGC
>CAJHNH020000299.1:316294-384772 GCA_905116865.2 Candidula unifasciata
TTTGGAAAGCGATATAGATGCAAATGACAGTGATTATTTACATATTGAAAGTAATAATTTGTCATCTGAAGAGGAGAATAATGATAGTAGTAGTTTAGTGTGATAAAGACAGTCGATGATTGATCGATCTCCGATCTGAATCATCAGCTGACCAAAGTGCAGTGAGTGAATCAGTGATGAGTGGGTGAAATCAAGTGTTTCTGACATCAATAAATTTATGTTTGCGGTGCAAAACGCAGATTTCTAATAATGAAATTCCTACAACAGTTTGTTGTTTCTTTGAACTGTTTTTTTTTACACCTGCTATCATTGAAAACAGTAAACACAGTCATGGAAACTAACTAACAACGGGCACACAGCGGAGAAGATACAAAGTAAAACCCTTGCAGCATGTTCTTGTTGTGACATACTTGGCTAGATGTTACAACTGTTGCAATAAAAGCATATTTTGAGAATGGCAATGCAGGAACAAGGAAAGATAAAAGATTTTGTTTCAGCTGAATGGATAAATTATATGCCTTTTTTCAGAAACATATTTTCACAACAAATGTTTGAACAAATTCACTGGATGTTTCATGTGCAACCACCTAATCAAACTACAAGTGCTGGAGCTGACTGTCTAACAAGAGGAAATAAAATGAAAGACATGGCCCTTGATATGAATGAGAGGTATCTACAATTGTTTATTCCACATCAAAATATTGTTGCAAATAAATGCACAATAAGTTTCAAAGGACGGTCAGCATTCAGAATGTACAATCCTCAGAAACCTCACAAATAGGGTCTGCGAGTGTTTGCATTGGCAGACCGCCGCACCTGTTATTTATATGCTTTTGAGCCATATTATAGTTCTGCCACAACAAAACAGTTGCCATATCCAAGCCTGCCATTCACTGCTAGATATGTGTTGCAACTCTGTCTTTGACTATTTGACTACAACAAAAAAATATGGGTGTTGTTGACCGTTTTGATCGTTACTGCAACGGCTGTTCCTTTACTAGAAAATCTCTAAAGTGGTGGAGAAAAACCTTTTTCTGGCTGTTAGCAGTAGCTGTTGTGAACAGTTTCATTTTATATAAAGAGACACAACCTGGCAAGGCACTTGAAACATTCCAGCTCCTTGTTTCAGAACAGCGAGCTTCTCAGTCTATTCGTCGAAGAGGGCGCCCATCAACCCTGGATGCAGAAGAAAGACTTGACAAGCACCCTCATTTTATTGCCATATTAGAAGGAAAGAAGAGCAGGGATTGTGCAGTATGTAGTGACAGAAAAACACCTAGTCAGAGGCGACAGACAGTTTATTTCTGTGAAACATGCTCGCGTCAACCTGGACTACATCCTCGTATTTGCTTCAAAAAGTACCACACTCTGACACAATATAGATAAACAGCATTTTTTTTTACATTTTTCAAACACTTTTTCACAATAAAAATGAATTAAACATATGGTATGTTCTGTTACTTGCTTGTTACAAGAGCGAATGTAGCCCACGTAAGTTGTGCATGTTTTTTTCCAAAAAATATTCCGACCTGGCAACAAGTCAGGTCAAATAAAATTTGGACCTGAAAAGGATATTATAGTGTTAGCCTAGCCCTTTGGAAACGACGCGGCCGAAATATCGGCCCACACAACGTAGCCAAAAGGACGTCTGTGCTGATAGATCGGTCCTATTTAATAGAAGTCTTGATTTTGGCTGACAGGTTTTTGTATCGGCTAATCAGTTTGCTTCTTGCATTTCTTCCACATGTGGATGTTTTATTGACGACTTTCGAGAAAGTTTGATGTGTTCTGTAATTTTACATCGATTGTTTTCTGGGGTTACCAGTGCCTAAAAATGGCGAGAAGGACTGTTGCATCATAGCAAAGGAAACATAGCTGAAGATAGGAAAATAAGTTGAATCATGTGCGAGACGTGTCTGAAGCGCCTCCGGTGACCTCACTTTCTCACATGCAGGTTTTAGCACTTATTGAAGCTTCATCCATTAAAAAAAAAAAAAAATTCCACCTAAATTTTTCAGGTTAGTTATGTTTCTTTCAAAGTTAAAAAAAAAATTACTAGCATAAATTATGCAAATCAGAATAGCTAATTTTAATAAATGTTGAGATTTCATTTTCATTGATAAAAATTATGTTAGCTCATTCAATTTCCTACACGAATATATGTATGTATATATATATATATATATATATATATATATATATATATATATATATATATATATATATATATATATATATATATATATAGTTTTGTATATAATTATTACGCGCTTAATTTTTTATAATTTGTTGTGTA
This sequence comes from Candidula unifasciata, assembly GCA_905116865.2. Lineage (NCBI taxonomy): Eukaryota > Metazoa > Mollusca > Gastropoda > Stylommatophora > Geomitridae > Candidula > Candidula unifasciata. The sequence continues at coordinate 318,591 of CAJHNH020000299.1, forward strand.
TAAACTATGAGAATCCCCTTCTTTAGGCTCCGTTTTTTTGGCAGTAAAACTGAAACAAAAAGGTTCCACCCCTCCCCCATCCCCAAAGGGTTATATATCGGAAAAATCAACTTCGAACAGTTGTCGAAACTTAGAACATGTTTCAAGTTTGTTAGTGTGTGTGTATATGTGTATGTGTGTGTGTGCGTGTAAGTGTGTGTGTGTGTTAAAATATTTAAATTAGTGATAGATGTGTTTCTTGAAGTGAAAATTATGTTTATTATCATCCAAACTCCTGTAGTAACCAGGGAATGGTCAGTATTACAATCTGCATTGTGATAGTTAGGTATATATGGTTTAGCTGCTCTTTCCTTGTCAGAATAAAGTCCAAGTGGTGCCAATGGCCAGACTTTAGATGTTTCCATGACACCTTGTGGCGGTTTTTAGTTTAAAGGAAAACAAATTTGAAAAAAAAGCGGCGGAGAGAGCTAGTGATGCACAGAATTGTAATAGTCGTGTCCCCTTTTCATTCACATGACGAACGCGATCATGTGGCGTACACTATCATGTGACGAACAAAATTTTTTCCCAGACTATTAAATCATGGTTTTGAGTCCCACTCCACGTGAGCATTACATTTATCAGTTGTGTAGATGCAGTCAGATTTAGGAATTGCTTTTTCAGTTTCCAGTTCCTCATTAAATGAGTGCATTGCGTCCCTATATGGCGTCAGTGGATGTGCATATACTATAACAAGAGAGATATAACCGGACAGGTTAGACCCCTTAAACTGACTATTTTTTTTTTTTCAAAAGTATGGAATTTTAATTTTTGACACTACATAAAAATGTAATAATTTATGCACATAATAATCTATGTCTTGTTGCAAAATTCCAGCTAAATGTAATTTAAATTAATTGTAACAATTGGTATGGTAACTATTTTTTTACCTAATTATATTAACAATATTTTAACTGTCGTAACTCAGTTATTTATCAACCTATTTTAATAATTACTTCGCCCATTTGTTAGAAATTGTATAACGGTGATAGTTTAATCCCGGTAATCCATGTTGGAAGATACAGCCTAGAAATATCTGTAAGTGGCGCTGTTACTAGATAAAATGAAGGGAAACTAGTTAGGGCTAAGCTGTGGCACAGTGTTTCCAAATTGCGTAGATTTGATAAGTACGTAAAAGAGCTGTCAAAGAAGGGAATACAATGTGTAAAAAGATTTTTTTTAGAAAGCAATGAAAAGTATTAAGACAGCTGAGGAATACCCGGAGGATGATTCATAAGCAGCAGGGACGCATTAGGTAAAGGATATTTGTGAAAACCAGCTTGGTCAATTACTTTTTATTTTTTTTATTTCTCAGTAATAAAGTTTTTGATATTTTAAAATGTGTTGTGCAATGATATCTCAAAAAGTTAGTAACATAGGTCTCCAAACTAGGCACACACATAGGAGAATAACATTGAAACAGACTGAACTAGAATGAACACAGCAGTTTAAATACTTTATGAGTTTTTTGTCATCTATGGTAACCCTTACCCCTAATATTTTGGGAAAAACATTATTGTGCCATTGAAGCGAGCATAACTTTTAAACCACAGCTTTCAGTGAATTTGTTTTAGTTCACAATGTTTCAAATACAATGCATAATGTATGTTCGAATTTGTAATAAGCCACCTTTGTTAGCCTTGTATCTTTGTAAATGTTGAGAATTAGTTTCGCTATTTTCTGTATACAATAGGATATTTTCAATCAGTATCTGTGAAAATATGTTGATTTTAGCTCCTTAAAGTTATTATTCCTTCAGTCTTAAACTAGTATGTACCTAAAGGAAGTATAAAATCAGCAGATATAATCAAATTCAATTTGGGGGTTTAACCAATCCTTAAGGTAGACAATCGTAGGTAAAGCATTCGCACATTTCCTCCAGCTGCACTCTCAAATGATCCTAACAGCTAATTATTAACTGAAAATCCCACTCCATAACTTCCAATTTCTTCATGACATAGACGTTTTAAGAAAAAGGTATAATTATTTTCTCTATCGGACCCATCCTCTGGCAGACGTGTTTCCTGTAGTCCAGCAGTGTCTTCGTCAAGTTTATGGTGTTGGGTAATAACGACAGCTGTTTTTCTTACGTCCTTTATATTTTCTAGGACAACAGTTGACAGGTCAACAGTGATAAATACTTCATACATGGTCCTTAGAATCGAATCTTGATATGTACTTCTTGTTATCGCTTCTCTACATAGCACCAACTATGGCTAGTAATGTAGCGTCCATATATTACTCGTGCATAGCAATTTCTCACTTACCTGGCTTGTTACTCCAAAGAAAAGGTAACACCAATTTGTGGGGAATAAAAAAGGCTAAGAAGCTGACAGATCAGAGGAGCAAGCTCTATATTCTCGGCTGTTGGCTCCTAGACCAGCTGCGATCTAATGCTAACGACCTGGTCTGCCCTGCTATAACGCAGTTTTAAGGTTACGTGTCCTCTTCCTTGGATACGACTAGTATACTCGCCAGTGTGCTCCATTGTCTAAGGTCGTTGTAACAATGAGTGACGTCAGGTTTGGTTTACGTCGTCCAACTGTCGGCATTAGCAAAAGACTTGTAGTACCGTCTACTGTTAAAGTTGAGTCATAACTGACCAAGACATGACACGACAAATGTTTTTTTTTATACCTTGCATTAAAGCATTTCTGGGTGCTGCCAAACTTGAATGACGTCTTCTGCCTAATTTTGATTGTTTGGGTCTGTTTATTCTACGAGTTCTTTCATCGTCAAAGAAGTGATTTCATGGTGCATCTGTATGCATCTGTACTTTCCCTATAATAACGACAGCGTGCTGTGAGGAACAAACTCTAGTTGGTCCCATTGAGTGAATCTTCAGTTCTCCGCGAACATAATACTTGCTACCCCAGAAGAAGGCCTGTTTTTCTTTGTCTTTATAAACTACATGATCTACATATGACTAGCCAGATTTTCATCACACGACCGGCTTGATCACCTAACCTGTGTGCTGGAAGGGTAGGGTTTCAAGATGAACCCGTGGATTGCTGTCAATAATATTTGTTATTTAAAAAAGGTTAAATATGTGTGACGTACTTGTGTGTGTGTGTGTGTGTGTGTGAATGTGTGTGTGTGTGTGTTTGTGTGTATGCCGCTGGAGTCCTCCTTTTAAATAAAGATGTTGTAAACAGCAATTTTTTGTGGAAGTGCTCTGTCTAGGTGTTATAAACATCGTCGATTTGCTGTTTGATGAGTTGAACTGAGTTAATGGTAGATAGTGCAGTGCTCGGAAGATTCAAATAAGCCCTTTGTTCTGTGCAAAAGTAACTGTGATGTTTAAATAGTTAATGAGGTTAGAGTTTTGTGAAACATGGTTGCCGACTGGTATTTATGTTGTGCTGACGTGTTGTAAATGTAAACATTTGGGGCCACTGGGAGAGTGTAGATCATGAGCTGTTAGGGAAAACATGAGTTGCGACATTTTATTTTAATTGAGGTAATATAGCCGTTATTGATTTTATGTCCATGGAATTCAATGGTCGTCTGTGCAATGTCTGTTTTAGAAGGTTTGTCTGTGAGGTTCAGAAATATTTGTCAAAACGTCCCTGTTGAAAGATTTGACTGCGAGTGTAAATGGCATCTGTATATGTAGAGATGTTTCCAATATCTTAGAGTATAAGGCGCATGACCCAGATAACAATTGCTGTTCATTAAACTAAAAGGAAGACATAGCCTGCGGTAGAATCTCAGAGGTGATGACAATGCTGTTGTGTGTTCAGCCATGGTATTCTGCCGATCGACTTAGTGAGATCGTTTCGAAAAACTAGCGTGCACATGTCATGGAATATAATAAGTTTTTGGTACTGGGGATAAGTTTAGCATACATGTTTGTTATTTGCTTGATTTATCTACAGTCGATACATAACCGACTTGACGGGCTTTATGTTTCTGTACTATCGCTATCCGTGAAAACAATTAGGATTGGAATAAATCTCAGGGAGCGATATTTCTTCATGATTCCTTTTTTTTGGCTTTAATTTATTCATCTTACTTTATTTTGTTTCTTCTAAAAATGTATAGGAATGCCACATTGTTTTTATTTTACTGGCACTTTTGAGTTTAGGATAACATTTTTATTTTATTTGCTTCCATTGGTAAAACTGTCACACCACAACTCGAGCTGCTAAAGATAGGGTTGATTTTTTTGAGCAATTAAAATATTTTTTCTTCCTTTCAGTTTAGGGCTAACAGTTTTCTGATATATGTTTCAATGTGTCCAGTCTTCTTGTTTGCCAGTATTTGGCGTTGTGGGCTCTGTTTTGATAGCATTTTCAGGGCTTTCATCTTTGGCTGAGCACAAAGGTGCAGGCTTTGGTTATTAGTTTGTGAAAGTTTCACCTGTAATTTTGATTTTTTTTCTTGTTCATATCCATTTGGAGAACTCTGCATGTTCAATTGAGAGCGATTTCATAGTCTACATCATAAATCTTGTGGTATGTTTGCATGTGTGTATGAACGTGTGTGTGTTGAGTGTATGTGTGTGTATGTGTGTTTGTTTGTGTGTGAGTGTGTGTGTAAAAGAGATTGTCAGGTGTAGGACGGTTGTCCAGTAAACTCAGGCAATAATAATACAAAGAAGTCGTTTAGTTTTAACGGAAGCAGTGTTTGTTTTTTCATTAGTGCAAATTGTCGTTAAAATTTTCTAAAATGCCGTTACCCGGAGTTCTGTATTCTTGATTGAAAGCTTGACTAATTCCAAGCATTATTGTCATAGCCGGAGATTTGTATGCTTGTTTGAAAGCTTCACTAATTGCAAGCATTATAGTCATAGCCGGAGATTTGTATGCTTGTTTGAAAGCTTGACTAATTGCAAGCATTATTGTTACAGCGTGCGTTGCTTGCACAGAGAACTGCTTCGGAAAGCCATATCTATTCATATATATATATATATATATATATATATATATATATATATATATATATATATATATATACTAGCTGTACCCGGCCACGCGTTGCTGTGGCGTAATTTGGCTACATGGAAAATAGAAAACATAGAAATGTGTCTTCGCTTCACGCTAGCGATGTACAGTGCAACAGCTAAACCACAGCTAATAAAATTTTGAGTGGGTAAGGCAGTTACTGTAACTTAAATCTATCTCAGTAAACAGTTTATTGCAGCCACCCATCCCCCAGTTCACATACTACTTTCTCCTTCATCGAAGTAGTTGGAAAAATTACCCTAGTGAAAAGCAATGAAAAGATGAAAAATACACCATAATTACGAAATGAGCACATTTGCTAATTGCTGTAAACAACCCTGCACGCGTTGCTACAATAGAAAGTGAACTGAAAGGAAAATCGCTTTAACAAAATGTAACTATATTGGATCATTGTGCCGGTAATTTAACATTAAAAATGTGTTTACTGAAGTGCTTTAGGTAAACAATGTTCTTTGTTCTTCCGTCTGGTGCGTACACAAATACATTAGAAGGTTTTCCGACGCGTGAACAGGCCACATATAGCTGTTCATGTAAAAAGCAGGAATGTTCCAAACGTAGTCCACACACTTGTAGGGATTGTCCCTGTGATTTGTTTATGGTCATTGCAAAGGCGAGTCGCACCGGAAACTGCAAGCGTCTGAAGTCAAATGGCATGTCTGTTGGAATCATTGGGATGCGTGGCAAAAGTATATTCTCGCCCTTAAATTTCCCATTTAAAATTGTACCTTCGATGATATTGAGCATCAGCCATTTTCACTGAAAGCCTGGTACCATTGCAAAGACGTGGCGGATTGATGTTTCTGAGAAGAATGATGGGCACGCCAATTTTCACGGTTAAAATGTGGGGTGGCATGCCTGGCAAATCAAGTGAATTTAAGAACCCAGTTGGATAATTAACAGTTTCGTCCTGATTCATCGATATACTTATACGTTGTCACACCGCCTGGTAATTTGTCTTAGATGTTCGGATTCATGGCAACTCACGATCAAAAAGGTTGTTTGCAGATTGTTCTGGTGCAGCCAGTCCCACCTGAACCAGTGCTTTGTTAGTTATTGTCAAACATATGTCCTCAATGCAAACAAATGCCTCATAATATACATTTGGTATGAATTGAAGGTCCTGATCATGCTTCGTTTCACGCCAGGATGTCTTCACTCATGTAGTCTTTGTATTTTTCCCAAAGCTCTTTTGGAATGAATTGGAAGCAAGTTGTTAATATTATTGCAAATAATGTGCGTATTTGCTGTGGTCGAGCAGTATTCGAAGCATCAGCGAGTGAAGTGTCCCAATGTGCATCATTTTCAAGAAGATTTAATTCTTGGCAACCTTCACGGTAAGTAGCACATACTTTACTATAAACTGTTCTCAAGTCCTGGAAGGATGCCGGTCCCCATTTGTTGATTAAAAGTAATCGCAAGTAAAAGCAATCTGCATTTTTGGGATGAACAGTGTACACACGGCCTAAAATATCAGTAGAATATAAATTAAGATGTCCGTCAACCGCTTGACCTTGCTTGCAACGTTGAAACTTTTTAGCTGATGCATTACATGTGTAGTATATTGGCAGGTGAGAATAAAGGAGTGTCTTTGCAAACATATCTCTACACAATGAGAAAAATCAGTTAACGTGGTTGGCGGTGGTAACAATGCTCGAGCATGTGCATTCTCTGTAGTGAAGTACACGCGCTGTCCATTGTCAAGGTGCACTGCCAAATGAACAACTGCTGGATGTCATTAATGAATTGCAAATGAGAAAATGTGCCATACTGCTTCATTGCTACTAATGTAGCGCCCCAGCTGATATTGCTTGATTTCATCGATAGATGCAGCTGCATGTCCCACTCCAAAGACTGCCATATCGCCTCCTTTGTTGACATATTTGCAAATGTACTTATGTTTGCCAAGAGATGTGTCGACTGGCCTGTGTCACCTGCTACCAATGATTAAAAAGGTTCAAGTGGTGAATGTAATACTGGCAATTTAACTTTTCCACCAGCGCAGCACATACCCGGCGTGTCATTCTTAAATGTAAAGGCACTGCAATGTACGCACAATTTATCCATTTTGCCAATAAGCGAGAGTGGATGAAGACCAATCATAATTGCTGGTGTAATGGAATGCACCGAGATTCAAATCAACATGCAGTGTTCGCCTGGATAAAGTAGTGCGCATTTGAACGTTTTCGAGTCTTGCTTTCCGTTGCTGGTCTGACTGAGATAAACGGGCTTCAGCAGTGCGCACTCGAATGGTTTCCAGTCTTACCTCACGTTGCTCGTCTGTTTTTGAAGCAATTAATGCCCTCCTCTTGCGTGTTTTAGGTGTAGATGAGCGCTGATCATCAGTAGCTTGTTCATCCTCATGATGAAAGTTGACTTGAAGTATCGCTGAAATAAATGAAAATATGAGCATGAGATAACAATCTATTTTGACTCAAGAGGAAATGCATAGAAACTGGGCAGCAAATAGTAAGAAAAGGCGGTATATAAGACAATATGAAAAAGCCAACAGATAATGGGCATGCATTTATCATTGTGGGATTTAAGGAGTGGTCCACACATATATTTGAAGTTAAAAAAAATGTACATATTGACTGATGTCACTGGAAATAAATGCACTCACCTGTTGAGATATTTCTAGATTCTAACACTGACCTGAGACGGAATGTCATGTAAATTTATATACTTCTTTAGAATAACAGAAGAAAGCCAACCAAAACTGTTGTACCAATGAGTATAAGAAAGATAACAGATAATGATTAATCTGTTTCTTCTTCTTCGCGTTCACCAGCTGTACACTTTGGCGGAAAGTTCTGGTTGCTCGTCCACTACTGAACTGCAGTCCTGCTCCAGAACCTGAGAGTTGCGTGTGCATCAGTTTTACAGATCTCATTCTCTTGAAAACAGACTGTTGGTTCCTTGCCTCTCTGGCAGATGCACTCCGACTTCAAAGGAGGCTCCCCAATTAGTCGACTCTTACGACATGCTTTTGGGGAGGCAGTGGGTCTATTTTTGTCTTCCCCACAATGGGACCCCGGAACCCACACGGGGAATAAGGATAATGTGTATATATTTATCAATGCGGGATTTAAGAAGTGGTGCACACTTGTTTGAAGTAAACAAAAAACATGTACATACTGGTTTGCAGTCTCACACCTCACGTTGCTCGTCTGTTTCTTACGACGTGCACGATAATAGTTAATGATAATGTGTATTCAATAATACATTTATCATTGCGGGATTTAAGAAGTGGTCCCCATTTGTTTAAAATTAAACAAAAAACATGTACATACTGACTAATGTTACTTAAATAAATGCTCTTACCTTTTTAAATATTTCTTGATAATACAACTAAAAACAAATAGCCATTTTCCTTGCGGGCGGATGTTGACGATAGAGCGTCACTACTGCGCATGCACGGTAAATCGATCCCACGTAACGTGGCTATAATTAGAAATAACTAAAGTTATAAATATTAGTAGCGTATATTATGGCATAAATTGTGGTCACCTATCTCTAACAGTGACAGGTTGAATTTCAAACCACGACAGTTCAAAATCCGGTATCACAACAAACATATCCTGAAAATTTCAGCTAAATCGGTTCAGTAGTTTCCGAGTCTATAGGGAGCAAACAAACACACAAACATTGATTTATATATATAAAGTCACTTGTTTATATTCCCCGCTGTTATATGTCTTAGTGGCTTATCACCAGGTCACCTACTACTGAGGTCAAACGCATTGCTGTGGTTCAGTTTGGCTAATGGAAAAGAGCAAATTGTAAGAGCACGTGACTATCATGGTTAGTTTCGCAATAAATGTCTGCGTAGATAAAGAGACAGTCACATAAATGTGTCTTGATATTAGTCGTTGTGTAAATTTTATTATTAGGACCATAAAAACACACACACTCACACAAGCACAAGGGTTTTATCTCTCTTACATGATAAAGCTGTTTATTAATATTTTTTAAGAGCTAAAAGGAAAGCATACTACTGTACTTCTAAAAAAAAAAAATCGTAATGAAAAAAAAATCTATATAAATAAAAGTGAAAACAGCTGAATATAAACAAAAGTAAGAAATGAAAACTTTGAAATCATGTTTTAAGCTCTCAGTTAAAAGTTTTATGCTCTTCCCCTTGCCCCCCCCCCCCCCCCCCCCCACTTCGATACATTATGTCAACTCGTCGTTAAATTTCCATACATTTTGTCAACAACTGGTCTTCAGTTTATTACATGCAGATATCTGAGGTCACAAGTCAAAGTTTGCAGAAATAAAAACCCGCTTCGGCAACATGGTTACGAAAAAAAATCAAGATCCCGATGCGATCGTTGCTGGAACTATGTAGTTCATGCTTTGTGTCAACATCTTTCATAAAATAGCCGCACCTATTCGAATGCAACGTTGTGTCAAAATTAGAAACCAATCGGTAAAAAAATGTAGGAGATTAGTTCTTACTCACAAATGGACACGTCAATTATTTTCTATATATATAGAAAGAGGATGGCTACTGGCATTACGCCGATTAGGATTCCGTGATTTACCAGCAAAAGAAGCCCGGCTCGCTAGCGTAGTTGGTTAAACCTGACTTTCGCGGTGACCGGGTGACGAACTCCTTGTGGTCGGGGTTTACGCCCGGGGGTAAGCAGAAAAGCCACATTTCCCCCATATGTACGGTGTTATCATGGAATCAAGACCGAAGGGTTGCGAAATCCATAGTAGCGAGCCAAAGGGTTAACAACTCATGGTTTCTGGATACTTGGGGGGAAAAAAACAGCAAAAGAAAAGAAAACTAAAGAACAATGCAACAAATTCATGATACTGAATGTTGTAGACACTTTCAAGTGAAAATAAGGGTTGCTGCAATTCCACAGTTCCTATTACACCAGATGCCGCTAGTTGCAGTCGGATATCGGGAAAAGTTTGCCCCTATAGTGTGTGTGTGAGTGTATGTGTGAGTACGTGCGCGTGTGCGTGCGCGTGTGTGTGTGTGCGTGCGTGCGTGCGCGCGCGCGTGTGCGTGTGTGTGCGCGTATAGTTTTTGTTTTTAGTAGTAAAGACTATGTATACCATTGCTGACTTGCCAGGCCTGTTTCACAGTGGGACAAAACAGATGTGATTGGTACCCATTTCCTCCATGACGATCCTAAAGTCTCACGGTTTCAGTGCTGTGGCATTGCAGCACATGGAGGTAGGAATGGCCTGTATATTATCACAGTGATGTCACTCCACATTTGTCATTTCCATGCACGCTCAGTCCTCCGCTGCAGCAGCCACCCAAAGGCCTAAATGTACCTCTACCGATTGTTCCTATAAGAAGTTGATAACGGTGTTTCATTTTATTTATTTTCTTTTTATTCTTCAACTAGTCTTTGAAGACAAAGAAGATGAGAAATATTGACATCCTAAAAGATCGGAACATCAAGGAAGATTGGCTAATAAACAGCATTCTTGCTCGAAATCTGAAATATTTTGGTCATATCAAGCGCCACGACGGGTTGGATAAAAATATAGCAGAAGGCATGGTACCAGAAAGGATGGGCAGGGGAGATCGAGTTTCTTCAAGGCAGACTGTGATGAGAGCAACGTTCTGTAAAGGACCTGCTACATAATGATGAAAAGTCTTTGAAGTCGGTAAAGACAGTCACGCTTCTACTGACTTGGCAAGACAAGCATTAGACAGCCAGGAAGCTTAGAGGTTCTTTTGCATCTTTATTTCACTTTTTGCCCCGCCAAACAAAAACTACGGATGAATGTACTCTTGATACAAACTTTGTTCTGTCAGTGTCAGATAAGGACAGTTAAAGAAAAACATAAACACACAATTACATGTCAGATTGGATGTTTCTGAAGTGCTGCTGGAAAAACAAAACATGAACGCCATGCTGGGTTTAAGAGTTAAGAATGACAGCACAGCACTCATGCGATTTCCATAAGTGATCCGTCCTCATCTGCAGCAGCCAGCAAGGAGTTCCAATTGCGATGGTACCATACCAGTTTAATTTGATGTCCGTTTTGATTTTCTGTGAGTGTAGAGTGTCGAACAGCCTACCCAGTAATATCCAGCTGTACCATTCTCTCCAAACCATAATGTTTAATTCATGCCTCTTCCCTGTTCAGCTTTTAAAAAAAGAAAAAGACTTGAGCACATCTAACTAACGAAATTATCCACAGAATACTCAGGACCTCGAAATAGATGTTTGCCATGCCTTTCTCTAAATTTCATAGCGTGCTTTGCTGGTCGTTTATACAATCACTACAATCAAACAAGACGAGACAGTCTCCAAAAAATAACTAATAACAATGTTAGGCACGATTTAAAGAAACGAATGATTCGGTCATCTGGTCAGAATGGTTTAAAATCAACAAGCCGTTAGAGCGTACTAGAGGAGGACATCATGCTACATGTCAATATGACAATCAGGAAAGATGGGCGTAAACAAAACACTACAGAATTGCAGAAAGACATTAACACAAGCAATACAATTAGTAAACAACATGAAGCTGTATATAACCCCTGTTTGCGATACTGACATAGGCAGTAGAAAAAAAAACCAGGAATAATAATAAAAGTAATAATAATAATACGAAGAAGAAGCAGAAGAAGAGGAAGAAGAAGAAAGTAAAACCATTAACTGCTTATGCAATTCCAAGCGCTTGGACAAACCTTGCACACCATGCCTAATTGTGATTGTAAACAGATTCACAAAGTGCCAAGAGGTGCATAAGAAAATGGCATCATAATATCACCAGTCTAACTTTCGTAGGTGAGTTGTCAAAGCTGTATTTTTGTGTGTGTGCGAGTGTGTGGTGTGTGTGCGAGTACGCTTACATCTGTAAGACTATTCCCGGAGGAAATAACAGAATTTTTATCCTAAGATTGTCTATCCCGTACCTGTTCCATTAAAGACAATTGTCATAGAAAGAAACTTACTTATCTATCCCGAAGTTCACTTTTTCTAAGACTAATGAATCTCAAACTTGTTTTGAGGTCCACAACAGCTTGAAGATGTCTTTAGTGATAACTTAGATAATTCAGTGCTTTAATAATATAATACCACAGATGAAGTCACGGGACAGTCCAATATTTTAAATGGCGGTTTGACTGGGTTTCCCGGTTTTCTGATGCTTTTAACTACCCCAAAACATCTAGAACTGGCCCTAACCCCACCCCACGCACGTTCCACGAAAGAGTGCAGTCTAGGTCCCACAACTGCTTGCAGCTTGTCCCATGACTGCATGCAGCCTGTCTACCACCCCCTGAAATATTAGACTGTCCGGCGACCTGCTGATGTCCCCTGTTTACGGTAGGATAGCAATAAAGTATCTATAATTCTACAATTGAAGTGAGAGCTATGCTGGCAATCAAAGAGGCAAGCAGTCAGAGAATGGCAAAAAGCGAAAAAAAAACAGAAACATGAGCTCAGTTAGTTAGTTAGTTAGTTAGTTAGTTAGTAAAGTTATCATCATTGCACTCCGGACATGTCCATAGGTGCTCAGATCCTCCCCTCAGTATGAAACCCAACGTCCGATGGCTAAAAGTACCAGTTCTATGTTGATTAACAAGTCTTCTGACGTGTCTGGTGTGCGTCTCGTTTTTTGCTGTGCCGATCTTAATTCCCAAGTCTGCCATTCTGGCGAGTGATGAGGATTAACTGCCACCAAAGTCCTCTCTCCTTCCCATTTCTCTGAGGGCATTGATAATATCAGCATGATCCATAGGCTGACCGTCGGTAGTGATAGCGGATCCAGCCAACCTGTCAGCTCTTTTATTTCCATCGAAGTCTGCGTGTCTCGGAACAAAAATAAAGGTGACTCCACGCACAGTGGACTTCTGTAATGATTCAAGCCATTGTCTTCGCACTGTAACTGCCTGAACCCTCCGGATCATACTCATTGAATCACTGAGTATACATACGCGGGTGTATTTTTGTGTTTCAAGCCAGGCAAACGCTTGCGTCACTGCCATCACCTCCATCGTCATGCTGCTGGTTGTTATGGAGAAGGCGCAGTTGGCTTCTTTGACTGTTTTGCCCGCTGAGCGTGTTGTGAATGCCCATGCGCTTCTTCTTTGGCGTATAACGGATCAGTCTGTATAGATTAGTGCATCTGCTTCGTCTGAATTTTCACCGATGAGAGTGTTGACCTCTGCATTAACAGCAACAGGATTCGCTTCTCTACATCGCCTGTTGAGTGTGACAATACAGGAAAATGTACAAATAAACGCATGAGGCACAGGTATCCATTCTGCACCAGGTATGATGTCGGTTAGGCTGTATATTTGCCTAATAAGATCTTCTGCCCGACCTAGCCACAATTTTCCCCTCTTCAGTCTGTCGCCCTTTTCACTGAAAAGCGCTTGATGCAGTGGGTGTTTCTTATCAGCACATATTTTGAGGTATGCCCGAGCCCTCTACATCCAGATCCTTCGGTTCATTGTTGGAAAGTCAAGTAGATACCTCATTGCTCCACAGGATGTGTCTCTTGTACATCCCAAAACAAAGGGCATGGCTTCATTTTGTACCTTTCCGAGTCGTTCAATCTGGGTAGCACTGACAGTGAGGATGGCCAGAGCGTATTCAATGTGGGAAAGGATCTCAGTGCCGTGATACAAACCTCGAAAGAAACAACAAATTGTTTCAAAACTGTAGCATCGCAGAGCAAAAATGTAAAATAGGAAAATTTATATGAGAGAATGGATCGTGAAAACTCTCTGAAGCTTTCCAGGCGGCTACATCAATCTATGACTAGTATACCACGACAATATAGCTTGCCTGACTTTCAGGAACATAAAGGTAGTTGGCACAGAACTGATGAAAGCAAAGGCCTATTTTGTCGACCGATATTTGCAGCAAACAAACCAGACTGATACTGGAAAGTCAAACAAATGTACAGGAAGCTTTACAAAATTATTGTGGAACTGTTACTCCTGAAGAAGAGCTCTATATTTCTGTATATGAAATAATATACACTCTAACCCCCCCCCCCCCCACCCCCACCCAACCCCACCACCACCCCTCCCAAAACACACCAACAATCTAGGCAAAATCTGATATGAAGACTTTTCTAAACTAAAAGGCGAGGAACTATTAGAAATTCGCACTTGAAACAACTATAGTGTAAGTAACAGTAAATGAAACATGGCTTCAAAGTTGTTTAATACATTTGGTCAAGCCTGACATAGAATCATCTTCTGTAAGCAGATACCGAATTATCAGTAGGAAAACACCACTGGAAAACTGCTAGAAGTAAATAGCGCCATGGAAAATTACACATAAATTATAACGAACAGGTAGACTACCATGAACACTGGCAGGATATCGACCTCATAGTGATATGTGGAGAAATGATGCCGTTTTGGCCTGCGATGTCTATGAAGATTTCCAAACAGGAATGGAAATGTGCTGTGACGCTAGTCTTGGAAGATGCATACGAGGTCCTCTTTGAGAATCGCAGACACCAGCGCCTCAATATCAGCTTTTCCCCTAACCAATTAACTAGATAGCAGCAGCACTTTTCAAGAGACAGGTGGTTTTCAAATGTGGAAGATGGATCTCTGAGTTAAAAAATTATACACCCAGGATTACCTTAGGAATCACCTGTTTGCTCAGTCCTCTTCAATGTTTTCACTTTAGAGGTGACACAATATCAATCCCAGGTGAGGGAAGAGCAATTTCATACGCTGATGACATACTAGTGCACCGGCACGGCAAGAACAGGGCCAGAATTGTAGAACTCCAAAAGTAACTGGGACACATAGCAGAGTGCTGCCAAACCTTTGGAGCGCAGATTAGCCCTGTGAAAGCGACTGATACATTGTTTTCTTTGAACAGTCACTCAGTACGCACAAAGACGCCCTTTGTGTATATGAACAATGAAGAGATAGCAAGGGCAAAACTTTTAAAATACATTGCAGTATGGCCTTAGCTGCAGATTAAAAGTTGAAACTATGATAATCAAGGCCAGAAAGAGCTTGGCTGCAATGAGAATGATGGCTGGGCAGCATGTGGTCAACACAGGCTAGTAGTCATCCTTTATCAAGGTTAGGTCCTCACTTCATAGAATATGTACTGGCAATCTTCAGCCTCAGCAAGACACAAATGGACAGACTGAATCCGTTATTTCTAAATTCTAATGTCTGAGATAAAAAGAGATGAAGCCTTATTACACGTTTTCGAAAACAGTCTTACAAAGAATCTTTGGACCCCTGTAAGATGCTAACAGCGGGGAATGGAGAGTGAGAAGCAACAACGCAATTCATAATCTGGCATCATGAGAGCTAATAGACTGAAATGGTTGGGAAATATTGAGAGAATGTCACATGACAGAGACGTGAAAACTGTATACACCTGGAAGATGAATGGTCGTAGACCACGAGGTAGGCCAAACAACGATAGACAGATAATGTCCAGACAGACCTGCAAACACTTGATGTCACCAACTAGAAAGAGAAGACAAACCAGAGAGATGAATAGAGGCGGGTGATATCTGCAGCAAGGAACCTCAAGGGCTCTGAATGCTGAAGACGAAGAAAAGAATGTCTGTGTTAGTTAACTTAGATGTCTTCTAGAATGATATATAACTGATGTGTATACCTTATGAAATATTACAGAAATGTTCCAAGATTTGTATTAGGCACAACTTAACCTTGCAAATGGTTTGCCTTTCACGAGTTCTCATTGTGTTTGTTTGCACAACGATGATGACGGAATACGGTAGGTACACATTTTGTTTTTGTTTTCCTTGTAGAACTTGGAACTGTGTTAAATTGAACTGAGTGCCGAAATTATAGAACTTGAGATATTTCAATAAGGGAGCGGTCCCTATCTTCAGCAGCCAACATTAGAGTTCCTATTTCTATGGTACAATTCGCAGTGTGATCAGGTGCGCCGATAGACCGCTCACCCCTCCCCCACCCCCACCCGCCCACCCCCACCCCCTCTCCTTGTTTTTCCATTCCAAAATTTTTTTCGTGTGGAAGAAGCGACTAATGTCTTGTTTAATTGTGCTATAGATATTTGTTACTATCAATAATATTAAAATTAAAGCTTTAGTCACCCACAAAGACACTCTTCATCTTTTTTCTTTGGCCTTTTTAGCTCCCAATGGAGCACAGGCCCTCAATCAACTCACGCCAAGTCGTTCATTTGCTATCGCATGCAGCTCTCCCCATGTCCTCCCCATCTTTCTAAACTCATTCTCCAGCTCCCTCCTCATGAGTTTTTTGGCCATCCTTTATTGCTATGCCCCTGTTGGTTTCAATGTAAAGACATTCCAGTTATATTGTTCTCCGGTTTTCTCAGTTTGTGTCCTATCCAACGCCAGCGTCTTGTCTTCACCTCTTGGTCCCCTGAAGCCTGCTTAGTTCTCCTCCAAATCTCTAAATTAGTGATTCTATCGTACCATTTAACTCCCTCAATTCTGCGCAGACACCAGTTAATAAAGGTCTGTAGTTTATTAGTAATTAATCGCCTTAGTTATTCTCCATGATTCCGCCCCAAACACAAGTACTGATTTAACATTAAATTATGAAATTTTTAGTTTAGTATTTCTTTTAATTTCTTTTCACCTCCACAAATTTCCTAGTGCTATGAAATTGCCATTGCCAGTTGTCCAAGAAAAATTCCAAATTTGATCCTCTTTCAGCCGCCCGAGGGCCTGCTATATCGAAGAAGGGTCCTTTGCTGTCTTATATGGTTTCCTTTCATTTGTGGTGTGTAGACACACCTGATATTATGGTTGTTTGCTTCCTTGCTGTACTGCGTTGTTTGCGGTTTTGGGTTCTGGTGTGATCCAGATCTCTTTGCGATGATATTGAAGGGTACTAGCTGACTGTTGCTGGTGCTTGGTTTGCCTCGTGCTGGTCGCTGTGCTGGTGCCCTGTTGCTGCTTGGTTGCCGATCTAAAAGCCGCCGGAAATAGCCAAACAAACATCCGTTGCGCCGTCGATACGAACAATGTTCCTTTTCAGGACAAACAGGGCCGTCACAATCTGTTGTTGTGATCGGCCCAAAAAAAAAAAAAAAATCTTTTTTTTTTTTTTTCACGGAGTGTGGAGAAGTAGTGGACGTAAGATAGACTGCAAATGAAGGGTCAGTTTGCCCGAATGTACCAGTAGATGTGATAGTGAGGTCGGGAGAATGAGAGTGACAGATAGATTGAGAGATGTGGCTTCTCGTCGCTGGAACTTCTCGTGGGTTGAAATCCAGTGTCCTGAAATAAATCTAGAGGCATAGTTAATGTTCATGTGATTGGGGGGGGGGGGGGGGGTGGCTTAAGAGATTTTGGAGTTACCGAGTGCTGGTCCCCTTTGGTGCAATGTCTTCAGCGGTTTGCTTCAGAACGTCGGGTGGCCTTTGGTGGTTTCCGTTGTCAACTTCTGCCTGAAAGAGTGTTAATTAAGGTTTTTGTAATCACTTAGGCCTTCACGCAGGTATTCGGCCTTAGGGCAGGGTCTGAAATGGGACTGAAATGCATTGTTATAGATACATTTAAGGTGGCGTAAGTTAGACAGGAATTCCCTGGTGCTGGTCCCCTTTGGTGCAATGCCCTTGGCTAGCTGCTTCAGAGCGTCGGGTGGCCTTTGGTGGGTTCCGCTGTCTACTTCCACCTGAAAATATACTAATTTGAGATTTGTGTTAAAACTTTGGCATTTACGTTGTTATTCGCCAGCGGACAGGTAGAGGTAGTGGTAGTAGCATAGGTGAAGAGTGCTGGAATGCTTCAGAGGACATAAAGCGAGGTCGGGAGAGTGAGAGGAAGGATAGACTGTCCTGGCAGGTGCCGCTGGTACTCGCAGGATCTGGTCCGGTCCCATCTGGTTGTACAGCTCTGGGTTGAGGGATGGCTTCTCAGATCGCTTTCCCTGTTCTTGAAATGAACTGCTTGACGAGTCGCTGGACCTGGTCCTCAGCGCTCACGCTGAGGCAGTTTTCGACAGTCATTGGTTCGTTTCTTGCTCTAAAGTGTAACACAAGATCTTGTCTTTCAGGTTCGTAGGTTTTGCAGTTCAGCAGGAAGTGTTCCATAGAGTTGTTGGCCCTGCATTCCTGACACACAGGCGTGCGGAATCGGTCTGTCCAACACCCTAGTCGCATCTTCCACAGCTTGCGGATGACAGGTATTTTTGTCGGCGCTTGCACTTGGTTCTTAGGACTGGGTTGTTTTAGTAATTTGTAGGCGATTCTGCCTTTATCGCTGATCGACCACTGCTGGGACCAATCTTTGCAGACGTTGTTTCTGATGACTGCTTTTTGTTCTGTTTTGCCCAGTCCCGTGAACACTGTGTTAGGGCTGCTGGTGCCTCTTTTTGCCGCTCTGTCTGCTGCTTCGTTGCCTTCGATACCTACGTGAGCTGGGATCCAGCCAATGGTTACCTGGCATCCCTGGCTCCTCAGTCTGGTTGACAAAGTCAGGATTTCTTCTTTCAGGTCTTGTCGGCTCACTTTCGAATAGTCTTTTAATGACTGGACAGATGACAGCGAGTCGGTGAGGATAAGGAGCTTAATGGGCGGCCTTTCGCAGGCTAGCTCCAGTGCTTTTAGTATCCCTACCAGCTCTACCGTGCATACTGCTGTATCGTCAGTGAGCCTATATTCGTGGGTTGTTTTTAAGGCTGGTATGAAGACCCCTGCGCCGACCGCACCCGTACTGGTTTTGGAGCCGTCTGTGTAGATAATCATGGTGTCTACTTCAGCATTCCGGATGTACTCGTCGACTCTCGACCTTGCATCGAGGATGGCCTGGTTTTTGTCGATTTCGTGCGCCAGGCTTTCGTCCGTGTACGGAATTTTAAGCTCCCAGGTTGGGGTGGTCGGGTGGTACCTTATACCGCTGTTGTTGATGGTGTTCAGTTCTGCTGCCGTTTTCCAGGATGCTGGTCTTTGGAATGTATGTAGTGGGATGCTGGTTTTCGACCATGGATATTCATGAACAGTCAGCGCCTGGGCGGCAGGGTGGTGTGGGTCGAGCGATGTTTTGAGACCAGTAGCTGTGCCTCAGTTGTCTTCTGCGTAGGCTTAGTGGGTATGAGACCTAGTGCTACCTCCATGGCTTCGTGACTGGCTCCCTTTCCCTACCCCCAGGATGATTCTCATTGACTCGTTCTGAATTCGGTCTAGAAGAGCTTTTTGTGCGTCGGAGGCAGCATCGTATACGACACATCCGTATTCGAGCTTGCTTCTGACGAACGCCTTATAGAAGTTCAGTAGGGTTCGGGTGTGCGCACCCCATCCGGACCCTTTGATTATCCTAAGAAGGTTGTTGTTGTTGGAGCATCTGGTGATGGTTTGCTTTATGTGTGGGTTCCAGTTCATCTGTTGGTCAAGTAACATTCCTAGGAATGTCGTTTGTGTTTTCCTCGGTATTCTTTGCCCGTTTATCACGATGCGGGTTTCAGAGTCACTACGTGCCCACCATTTCCTTTTCCAGTGAAATATCATCTGGACGGATTTCGTTGGGTTGATTCTGAAGCCCCACTTCTCCATCCATCCTGCTACATTGTTGGCCGCCTCCTGCAGCTGATCGACGGCGTGTTCTATGAGGACGCTAGAGCACCATATTGCGCAGTCATCACACGACACACCTTCATCACACGACACACCTTCATCACACGACACACAATCATCACACGACACACATTCATCACATGACACATATTCATCACACGACACACAATCATCACACGACACACATTCATCACATGACACACATTCATCACACGACACACATTCATCACATGACACACATTCATCACACGACACACATTCATCACACGACACACATTCATCACACGACACACATTCTTCACACGACACAAAATCATCACGCGACACACATTCATTACACGACACACAATCATCACACGACACACATTCATCACACGACACACATTTATCACACGACACACAATCATCACACGACACACATTCATCACATGACACAAATTCATCACACGACACACATTCATCACACGACACACATTCATCACACGACACAAAATCATCACAGGACACAAAATCATCACACGACACACAATCATCACACGACACAAAATCATCACACGACACACATTCATCACACGACACACATTCATCACACGACACACATTCATCACACGACACACATTCATCACACGACACACATTCATCACACGACACACATTCATCACACGACACAAAATCATCACTCGACACACAATCATCACACGACACACATTCATCACATGACACACATTCATCACACGACACACAATCATCACACGACACACATTCATCACACGACACACATTCATCACACGACACACATTCATCACACGACACACATTCATAACACGACACACAATCATCACACGACACACATTCATCACACGACACACATTCATCACACGACACAGATTCATGGCACGTCACACATTCTGATACCAGGCTTTAACCTAGTGTCGTGGTTTTCGTTATTTGCCTTGCTCTTTTCGGGTGATTTGGGCGATGAATTTGTTTATCTTTTAACAGATCTGCCACAGCATTTATTCCGCTTTTTCTTTGTCTTCCTCTCGCCTTTCTCCCAAATGTTCTCCTGTAAATGTCTCTCATATGCAGTTTTGTCTGAATGCATTCTCACTAGATGGTTGAACCTTTCCATTTTGTGTCTGTCAGTATAATCCAGACAGATTTATCCCAATTTCCAAATTTTTTTTTTTGTAACCCTGTCCTTTTTTTGGTGTGTTGTTAGCGACCTTGCTAAGACAACACATTTCACATGTAGTTATTTTGTATTCATTGTCCATGTTTGGCTCTGATAACATAAAGTATGGATCCATATTCTATTAATTATTTGTTGTAAGGAAGACATTTGGGATTCTAAGCAGTGGGGCTAACTTGTAGGTGAGAGGATAAGCCTTTTGTACTCTTGCTTCAATCTCTATATCGAGTCGGCCACCCTCTGTAAATCTCCTTGCTAAATATCTGAATTCTTGTGCTTGTTTGATTGCATTATCATTATATTTATTTACATGTTTGCTGTTAACACCAAATGAATAAGTACTAATAAAACGGCAACTGAAAAGAGTGACGTCAAAAGGTAGAATGTAAAACAGGTCAGTGGCCAGGCCAGACCTTTTATGAAAACGTTAGTTCCTAATATTAACTTGTCGCAAAATGTTTTCGTTTCTGTCTTTTTCTGAATATTTACAATATCCATTTTGGCTCTCCGAGAACCAAAGATAAAAACGAATTGGTCTAGAACGTTCCCAGCACTCCACCTCTGGTCGCGAATCAGGAACCACCTCCCACACTCTATACAAATTTATTTGCTACAGAAGCTTTAGAAAACCTCCAGACTTGCAAAGAATGGGACACTGACGGGCTTATGAAACGAGGGCGCCCATGAGAAAAGACGGAAGGCTCGTGTGCTCTCTCCTTAGTGGAGTTTGTATAACATATATGCCGGCGAGGGAGACAAAGATGCGAATATAATTTTTGTACTGACCTGAAGAATTAAACCAAGTATTTATGTATTTATATATATCAACAGAAATTTTACGGGAAAACAGACTCACTCAAGAAGAAATGTGACTTTGTTGCTGTCCATTGGAGGACCGAATGCCACAGAACTCAACGCATTAGTAGAACTGACTCAGTCAGAGACGAAGATGGTGGATTTTTCCAACAAGGTGGAACGGTACTTGTGGTACTATTCTTTTGATGGGCTGGACTTCGACTTGCAGTACCTAACTACAAATGTGACGAGGTATAGTTTTGTGCGGCTTCTAGAGGTAGGCATGACTGAACATTCATTTTTTATTTCTTTTTCTTTTCTTTTCTTCGGCCTGCTCCCTCTTACATCGCGTTTTATGTGACATCACATCTGGCAGCTCAGTCCTATGCACGCTTTGTAAATATGTTTTAGGAAATACACCTGGCAACATATGGATGTCAGTCACTAACAGTTGCACAGTTGCTGAAGACAAAAGTGGTCCCGTAATAAATATTGGAACCGGTCGAATAGATTTCAGCGGTTCTAGGTCACAACTTATGAGGTGTACTGATCTGTTTATTCTTCGTTTTTTTTTTTTTTACAAACTTTTTTACATGGTCTTTTTTTTATGGCCATAGCCAAAATGTGGCAATAGACCCTTCAGAGCATACCTTCTTACAGTAGTCGGCCCATTTCTCAATTTTGACCTGCTTTGCGCACAGCTTGAAAGCCATCGTTGTCTTATTGACTTTTTCTCTCCAGTCACTCAGGAGCTCAGGCTGCGAAGTGCTACTCTTCCTGGCCTTCTGTCACACCTTGCCAGCCTGTCTTTTTTTTTTCAACCATGCCCTTTCAGTCTCTTCATCGTACTACGGTGGCTAAGTCCATTTCTTTCTCTGTCTGCGGAAAGTATTTACTTTCCAGCGTCTAACTTTGCTCATGGCATCCTGTCCTGTGTTATTATTCTGGAAAGTATTGATTTTGCTTATCTGACTGTTTTTTTCCGTTCTTCTCAACCAAGAAAACACAGGGTGTATCGTGGTACCCCAGTGTACTCCATCTACAAACAGTGGTGGGCGACACTAGAGCCAAGTCAATCACACGGTCAGAGTCACCTGATCGAGTGGCGATTCTAGTGACTTTTAAAACATTTAAACATACCAGTTCAGCAGATCCAGGGCCTCTTCCAGATCTTCCACCTGTTTATTGGTTATGACATTACACCATTGTCTGCCCTTGGCGTTATAATCTCCGCAATAACTGATGTTTCTTTCCCCGGTCACAAACAAACGTTGCCACTGCCGCACGTCAGCCTTACCGTTACTGGCGTAAACATTGACGATCGTGAATTGGGCGGGGGCCAGCACTCTTACTGCGTGCACTTGCAGGACGTCACTGTTCCATTCAGCCACGTCCACTTCAGAGGCTATCATGCTGTCGCGAACCATAATGACCTGGCCGAAATGCCGCTGGTTGTAGAAGCACTGAAAACCCGCAACTTTAACTGTCTCGTCTCCTGGACGTGTTTCATGTAAGGCTACGATCCCATTGCCGTAGAGAAGCTTTTTAAGAATGGACCGTCTCTGATTAAACGGAACACAGTTCCAATTTAATACACGAACATATTTTAGGCTCAGTCTGCCACATTTTAAACGTTTCTGGACGGCACCAGCACGCTTGCCGATCTTTGTTCTTTTCGCCCGTTGTAGGGTTTCCATAAATAAAATGTCACCGAAGGACGCTGATGTAACGCCGACAGGAGACTGGGTACTCGTGCACGAAACTCCGTAGCGAAAAAAGGTGTCCCGCCATCTTGTCTGTTTACACCGGAACCTCACTTACGCCATCCAGGCAAGGCTCGCTTACTCACAACTTTAGGTATACAGCCACGCCACCGTCAACACAGACCTGCACACGGTCAGCATAATCAACAGCCAGTAGGACACTACCATTGTCCACAGATACATTTCAGCGTGGCTTTAAAACCACTTTATATCCATTCATGTTCAACTTTAACTTTGAACTTTCTGGGGTCCTGTCGAAGAATGCCTCATTAGTCAGCGATTCCTCCCAGACTTTGTGTTGACACGTAAGTTCAACAATCTCATGTTTTCCCATTTCTCTAATAATCTCATGTCTCTTACTCTAGGCACTTCCCATATTCTGTCAATCAGTCAACCCTTCATGTCACATTTTTTAAATAGCATCATTACCCTGTGTGTATGTGTGTGTGTTTTGTGGGAGGGGGAAAAGGGGGGAGGGGCGAACAGGAGTTTTTGAAACGTATGAGCCCATAAGTTCTGGCGATCTCGCCCGCTAGATCTCCAGTGATGTTCTTCTTCTGACCGTTATCCCCTAGTGGAGCATAGGTTCCCAAACAGCTTTCACCAAGTCATTTGCTCTTTTGCTATCGCCTGCAGTTCACGTCATGTCTTCCCCATTTGCGCAACTTCACTCTTTAGTTCACTTGTCCGTGGGCTCGTGGTCGGCATTTATTTCCATTTCCCCGCTGGTTCCTGTGTATGGCCCTCCTAGATGCATTGCTCTTAGGTTTTATCAGACTAAAATGCTGTAAGAAGCGAAGTATGCTACTATGCACGAAGCATGGCTGTTCTCGCCTTAATTGTTTTCTTTCAAAGAAAAAGTACAAATATATTTACACTTTTTCAAAAATTACATTAATATGTCCGCTCAAAAACATTATCACATCTAAAGAAACAAATTAGGACACGATATTCTGCCAAAGTTGACACGATTCTGACTTCATTTTCAGTTGTTGTTTTTTTGGGATCGTATTCAAAAATATGTCCGTATTAATGTCTAATTGAGTTTCTGTGTGTGTGGATATGACAGTTTTAAGTTCCTGAAATGTTGTCTCTACTGTTGGACATGTACACAAAATGTGCTTTTCTTTTTCTTGTTCATTTTTGGGACACAGTTTACATGCTATTTTGTGTTTCAATTCGTTAGCTGCTTCCTCTTTAATGGGTGTGATTTCAAAATTTACACTATAACTAATTTCTTTCCCTGCTGATTTAATGTTTGGTTTGTGAATGTTTCTAAAGGATTGGTGGTGGTGGGTTCTAGGGTATGTTATTCCTCTTTTTATTCCAAAGTGAACAGGAGAAGTTTGTTGTTTTATTAGCTGTGTATAATTTTGTTTGGTTGTCTGTTTTATTAGTGGTTAATTTCCTTCAAGCTGTTTAAGAAAATGTGTTTATAAAATGGGGGAAGAGTTTATAAAAAGAATGTTGATCTGTTATGGGGTGTTTTAATTTCAGAGTTTTTTAATAAAATGCCAAAGGGAACCTTTGTAGGTGGTTAATAAATTGTTTTATTAATTTTAGTCTCGGGGTTTTAATTTTAGTGAGGATGTCGTGCATTCCTACCCCTCCTTGCAGTTTACTTTCAATCAGTGTTTTTTGTTGGTGCTGAATTGCATACATTGTCCTGCCGAATAAAAAAAAAGGGTCTAGTTTGTTTTTTCTGTTTTTTATTTTCTGTTTTTTTTTTTGTAATTATTTTTGGCTGTGGTTCTTTTTATGCAGCTATGTATATTTTGTCTCGGTACTACATGTGTGTTTATTATTCTATTATCGAAAATTGTTTTGGTTCTATATTTATGCATTTCAATTGTTTTCTTATATTTGCTACTAGTTTTTACCATGTTCGATTAAGTATTTTATCTAGAATGTTTTGAAAATGTATCCCATATATTTGAGATGTGATTGTGGTTAAAAGTTCTAGGACAAAATCTTCTTTGTTTCACCAGGATCCCAAACCCATCATACTTTCTGAATCAGTTACAATAACGCTATGTCTGTGTATAGTGTTTCCTAGCCATCAGAAATTTGCAATGACCGCCTCCACCTCCATTCTTTAGCTGGGTGTTAAAATATCATATGCTAGGCTTTCCCACATCAGAAGTAGACCATTATTGTAACTGCTTGAAAAATGGATTGTTGGTTATTTCTTCCTTTCTTCTATCTGCTCTTTCTTTCTTTCTTGCTTTCTTTTTTTCTCTTCCATTTGTTCTTTATTTCTTTCTTTCATTTGTTCTTTCTTTCTTTCTTTCTTTCTTTTTTTTCTTTCTTTCTTACTCTCTTTCTTTCTTTCTTTCTTTCTTTCTTTCTTTCTTTCTTTCTTTCTTTCTTTCTTTCTTTCTTTCTTTCTATCTTTCTTTCTTTCTTTCTTTCTTTATTCTTTTCCCCCTCCCTTCCTTTTTTTCTTTCTTTCTTTTTCTTTTTTTGCTTATTCTTTTTCTTTTCTTTTTTTCCTTTCTTCTTTTTCTTTCTTTCTTTCTTTTTCTTTTCTTTCTTTCTTTCTTTCTGTATACAAAACCAAAGCGCCAAAAAAAAAAAAAAAAAAAAAAAACGTAATAAATTCGTTGGTAATGTTTCATTATTCAAATATTGTTCCCACTTTAGTATACATATTCTTGTACTTCTGTCTCTTTACATGTCTATTGGTAAGTCGGTGTTTTCGCATGGTCTCTTTCCCGTGTCTCTATTTCTGCCAGTAATTTTTTTTTTTTTCAATTTCTGTAATTGTTTCTGTGATTTACCATTCTTTTAAAGACGTAATCCACTCAGGACGTACGTAACTAATTGTACCGTTTTTGTTTGCTCTCTCTCTCTCTCTCTCTCTCTCTCTCTCTCTTTCTCAATCTATCTATCTCTATCTCGCTCACTCTACACACACACACACACACACATACACAAATGTATGTCTACTATTTTTTTCTCCACTCTGTACTTAAGCTAACCTTGCTCATACCATAAACTTTGAGAATAGGTTGTCTGATGTTCCCTATCATACAACTACAGACCAGAGCCGTGCCGTCCCTCTCAATATGACTTAGAGACAGAATTTGGTCTGGTTCTATCATGAGAAGTAAAAATGGCAAGCGTGATACTGACACGCATCTTTCGTGGAAAACTGAGGGCTCTAAAAAAAGGTAACATTTGCGATCAGATGCCCTATAAACTACTGGCGTATGGAAGAAAACAACCATGAATTGTCCACAGATCCTGAGAAACACACTTGATCTCAATAGACATGGCATACAATTTCTAATTACCGTGAAATGCCCCGGTGCATATTCTAGTGCAACATTCGATGTTCCTGCTATATCCAGGTTAGTACAGTATGTGTGGGAGACGAAGTAAACTTTTTCTTTTTCTTCTTCTTCTTCTTCTTCTTCTTCTTCTTCTTCTTCTTCTTCTTCTTCTTCTTCTTCTTCTTCTTCTTCTTCTTCTTCTTCTTCTTCTTCTTCTTCTTTATCATCATCTGTCACTCTTCAGAACACGGCTACGACGTTATATTGTGGTTTACAAGTAGAATGCAATATTTTAGCCTCACGGCCCAAGATATGCAATATCAGAAACCTATAATTTCTCATGCTTCTTTTTTAGGGCACTGTGGGTCTATCCATGGCCCCCCCCCCCTCCCCAGCAATCTCCACCAACATTAGGGCTTGGGATCACACACGTGAAGAAGCCTAGGTGAAGCAGCGGTTTGTTGTGTGCCTTTGCGTTAGACCTCCTTCTGCCTGGCCCGTATCTAGGCGCTTTGGTTTTCAGTTTGACCCACGACACGGGTTATGAAGAATCAAAGAAGTGTCCGGGTAACTTGTGATATTCATTACAGAACCCAGTCGATGAAAGATCGGCCTATAAAATACTGTATCCAACTGTATCCTAGTCTGCATAGACCATTTCGAAGCAGACATATTATTTCAGTACACGAAATAGCCGCTTTGGAATACCTAAAGTACATGTGGTGACTATGTAGCTGTATACGCATGCGCTACAGATTTTAGAAGATGGCCGTAACTCTTTTAACATGGTTTAAAGTCTTGAATCGTCCAGAATACAGCCCACACTTTGCACCCAGGACTTCCGTTTGTTTGGCCTATTAAACGTACATTTCCATCAGAGATTTGCAGATGACAGTGAAGTTTTGTCGGTAGTGCAAATCGTTTACCGGTCGCACTCAAAAGCTTCGACCTGGCGGGCATGCAGAATCTTGTAACATCAGTGGACTAAGTGTGTTGAAGGCGCGGAGACTGTGTCGAGAATTATGACACATAACAATTTTATTCCAAAAACATGGGGGAAAAAAAATAATAATTCAATTTTTGCCTTTACTTAATGACTTCCACTCGTATGAACCTGGTTTCCAATGCCCTTTGCCTCGCCTTTTCTTAACAATGGTCGTAGATTCAACATGTTTGAACTGTTTTTTTTTTAAAACCAGCTATGCAGACTTTGTCATTCTGGCCGCCTACAATCTCCCCACATCGAACCCCACAGAAGCCTGGTTTGGCAGCCCATTGTACTCAAGTGACATAAGTGTGGTAAGCCTAACATACACGACAAGTAATATTCCAAGTTTTATAAGAAGATTAATTGATTTATGTATGTATGAACTGTGTAGACGTTTGCCTGCTGGCTGAAGGTTTTGTTTGAAGACACAAACAATAAACTGCACAATTTATTGCCTGGCATATTTCGCTGTATCTCGCCTGGTGCATACTACAGTAACAAGTATTAAAATAAAGCAAATAGCTGAATCCTAGAAACTGAAACACAAATTCGAGTACATTCTACACTGTCTGTTTCATCAAGGCAACCTTAGGGAAACGACCATTTCTTTCTGCCTGTAGTATGCACCTGACGAGATACAGCGAAATTTGCCAGGCAATAAATTGTGCAGCCTATTGTTTGTATCTTCTTTGTTCAAATTCACATCCGGGAAACATTGCTTTGACGGTTTTGTGTTGAAATCCCCACTAAGTTGAATGTGTTATAACTGACCATTGTGGATCATGTCAAAACTCAGTAGAAATAAATGTCGTTACAAGTCCAGTCGGTCGGCATCAGGTTGTTTACCTCAGTCACTACTGCTTTCCAATGGCTTGCGAATTAGCTGTTCACACTTGCCGTGATTGAAACTCACGTAGCATGTTGGGGACTGTGAAGAAAGGCATGCTTTGTGCAGAGTGGCAAGCATCACGTCAGCGGTCTCGGGTACATAGCATCCTTTGGATATTTTGTATAGGAAATGCCGGTGTGTTATAAAATGAGCAGGCGGATAGACTGACCGGTTCTGCACTACTTGGTGGCGAACTGATGTATGACAAGCTAGATGTTGTAAAGGCCGTTTAAGAGCGAATGAACAGTGAGGAGGCGTAGATAGATCATAACGGTCAGAGGAGAGTGGACTGTGGGGAGTTACAGGCAATATGGTCGACGCTGGAAACTCAAAGGAAAGGCGAGACGGATTTGCAATCAGACCGTTACTGGTACCATCGGAATCGGAACTCCTTGATTGCTGCTGAAGATGGGGACGGGGCGGTTATGGGGGTGTGCTGAGTGCTGTGGTGTTGATTCCTAATTCAACATCCACACTTAACCTTTAGGCTTTACATATATCAACTATCGATGGTTAATTGAGCTATAAAATATGAGTCTCTTTTCACGTGAATCATTACAAGCAGCCAAAGCGAAGAGGCTAAATGCTTCCCCGCCGGTATAAAGATGTTATGTATGAATCCGCACTGAGTCGCTTTTCTTTTCTAAGGTTTCTTATTGTGTGTGTGTGGAAAAAAAAAGTGGGGGGGGGGGGGGGGGGGGGGTCAGCCAGGTTGGCCAACCTTTAAATGGGGATCAGGTTAGGTCGTGGAAAGTAAAGACGGTGGTTGTGACCCTATCATCCATCGAGTGCCCACTGGTCTTCATAATTTTAGCCTTGCATCATAAGCCCCATACAGCACTGACTTGTAAAGGGCCCTTCACTTTGACCACTTGACCCTGTGGCCCTATGGAGTAAATGGGTCGTCGGGAAATGGTCAGCTACGTCCAGTGTTGTGTACAAGAGGAATTCATTGGAATGAATGACATGTACTTTTGAATATGGAAACAACTGCTAAGGTACTATTCTCATACGCATTATAGAAAAGCTTGTTGCCAATACCAAGAGTGCTGTCAGGCTGAATGAAACAAACGAACTAACGAACAAACATTATTTTGAAAGGGTTAAAAATTGGACACACAAGCTTGTCTAACATTCTGCCCTTCCAGTCCATTCGTTGCATACAGTCATTCACTGGTATATCATTTCATAGTTAAAAAAAAAAAAAAAAAAAATTACAAAAAATGTTTTCACATCTGTGTCTTACAAACGCTGGAATGTGCTCTATTTGTACTTACATTACCGAACTTTAAAAAAAAAAGTATAGTAAAAAACGTAAATTAATCATATTATAAGTCGAATAGGTTGCACAATACAAACATCATTTAAACAATTATATACAGGCATCAATTACATGTGCTATAATGCGTTCGACTGGCATGTTCATCTCTAAACAATTATAACTTCCTTTACAAAAAAAAAAAAAAAAAAAAAAGAATATGACATCCAATGGATATACATCTTATGCTTAACATACTATTATCTTTTAAAGTGGCATAACGTTTGTAGGGAGATAATATTCGAGTAGTTGTCGATTGTACTTAAAGGAGCTGGATATATTATTGAGTTCCTGTGAAAGATGATTCCACAGCCGAGCTGCAAAGTACGCTAAGCTTGTTTTGTATAGGTCCATTCTAAGTTTAGAGATATGTAATATTTTAAGACGTTTGCTATGCCTCCCATTATACTTTAAAAATGATCAAAGGAGCATTTTTGGATGTGAATTAGTTTAGCTTTATTGGTCAGGTCTTGGTCAGATAGGACTGAGCTTCCGTATAACAGTAGCCGGTACAACCTGTCTTCTGTTACGCCGAATTTTGGGCGGCGTATACCAAACCTAACATCTCATATTGTGCAAACAGCTTCTGGCGGAGGAGCGCATTGGGGAGGATATTTGCCTAATCCTAGAAAGAGGAAATGAAACCTGAAAACTTTGTGTTATGGCAGGGCAGACCAGGCCCTTCGCCTTGGCTGGCAGGTGGTCTAGGAGGGACTTGTGCATCACAAACTCCTTTTTCGATTTGATTTGATTTGATTCAAGAATCGACATCACAGCACTTGGGGCATTCCTATAAGCGCTCCGTCCCCATCTTCAGCAGCCAATGAAGAGTTCCGATACTAATGGTGCCAGATGCATTCTGATTAAACGTCCGTATTTTCTTTCCTCTGAGCCTCTTGTCACTCCCAACTGCATCAGTCTCACCACACTGTGGTGATCAATCTGCTCCTCCGCACTGTACACGCTTTTCCAGAAGGCACTAACCAAGTCTGCCTTGTCATGCATCAGTATTTCATCAAGCTGTGCAGAGCCAGCCGATCTGTCCGCCTGTTCATTTCCCAACACACCGGCATACCCTGGTGAAAAAGGTCAAGAGAAAAACTGGTTAACCCGTGGTCTTTCGTAGCGAGGCATGCCACTCTGCATGAAGCATTCCTGTCCCGATCTTCATCAGCATGCTTTCTGTGTCAGTTACAATCACGATGTGTGTGTTTGTCGTGTTCTCTAGCCAGCGGAAAGCTGCAGTTAAAGCCTCCACCTCCATTCTCAAGCTGGACATTGTGGTATCATATGCTAGGCTTTCCAGCACCAAATGTAGACCATTAACTTTTGTTGAGAAACCCCAAGCACTCCTTTTGCCTCTTGACACTGAACCGTCTGTGTAAATGATCAGATCCTCTGAGCGAGCATATTCTTGAATTAATTGCTGAATTTCCACCTCTGTGGCACCTGCTGGCCAGTCTCTGCATTCCCGGCTCAATGTAAGTACGACCCTACACAAGTCTGACTGTTCAGGTGGCACTTTGACCAACTCCTCTCCTCGCGTAATGTTCTCAAGGATGCAAATCTGTCTGATTGTGTCTTCTGCCTGAGCCATCTATGACTTCTATCTATCAGCCGCTGACCCTTAACTGCAACCAGAGCTTCGTGCAAAGGGTGGTCTGTGTTTGCAGCTACCCTGAGATATGACTTCGCCTGCAGCACCTTGTGCCTACCTGCAACAGTGGGCAAACCGAGCATGTATGGCATACACGCCAATGGGGTGTCTCTAGTTCAACCCAGAATGACCCGCATTGCTGCGTTTTGTATGTGCTCTAGTTTGTCCATCTGACTCTTTGAGACGGTAAGCATTCACAGGCCATAATCCACCACTGACAGGATCAGGTGCTGATATAGTGTGAAAAGCATTCTCTGTTCTATATCAATTGCAGCCATAGTCTTAAGTGCACTAAGTCAAGATTTTTGGCATCTCAACACTCTCCAAATGGTCCTTAAAGGACAGGCTCCTGTCAAATGTAATTCCCAGATACTTCAGTTTGCCCTCTCTCTCTCTCTCTCTCTCTCTCTCTCTCTCTCTCTCTCTCTCTCTCTCTCTCTCTCTGTTGATGTTTCTACCATCTATCAGGAGGCTTGCGACATTAGCTTTAACGATCCTGTTGTCCAGAGAACATCACAAAACAGACCCATTTTCCGGGTGGATGACAGCCCTCCTTTCTGTACACTACTCAGTCACTTTGTCTACCGTGGCTTGTAGCTCCCGGGAAGTTTGTTACCTTTCTTCCCCCTGCCTATATGCAAGTATATTATCCGCAAAAGGCAGTATCCTTTCAACTCCTGGTGCTTCTAGGCCTGCAATCTTTCTTCAAGCTATTGTTGAAACTCAAAACATTTTTCAGGGTCTTTAGTTTTGGAAATATTTAACCTAGGGATAACTCCTTTTTTCAAAACTGAAGACCGCCATAAGGTGTCATGGAAACATCCAAGATATGGCAACTGGCACCAGCTGGACCTTATTCTCACAAGGAGGCATCACTTGAACTGTGTATCACTAACTCGCAGCTACCACAGTGCTGACTGAGATACTGACTATTCCCTAGTTGCTGAAAGAGTTTGGATGAAACTAAAGAGAATTTTCACTTCAAAAAACAAATATATCCCTAAGTTAAATATTTCCAAAACTCAAGACATTGAAAAGTGTTTTGAGTTTCAACAAAAGCTTGAAGATGCTTTCACTTATATCCAGGATAACTTTACAGCAAGCCTAAAATGGGATGAAATTAGGGAGACTGTTTACAAAACAGCCGTATCAGTCTATGGGATTATAGAAAATAAAAGTAAGGACTGATTTAAAGCGAATAGCTAGACACTCCAACCTTTAATTGAAAGCAAAAAGGCAATACTCCTCAGAAACAAGGAAAGAACACCAAAGAACACTCTCATTGAATTAAGAGCAGGTAGAAATCATCTGCAAAAGGTAGCTAGGCAGTGTGCTAATAACTACTGGATCCAGTTATGTGAAATCATTCAAAATGCTAGCAGTGATGGTAATGTTAGAGGCATGTATGAGGGGATCAAGAAGGTAGGTCCTACTATTTAAAAAAGTGCATTACTAAAGAATTTGAATGGGGAGGTTATTAATGACAAGAAGAAGCAGCTAGATAGATGGGTGGACAATTATCTGGAGCTTTACTCAGTTGATACTAAACTAGCAGATGGTGCTCTTAATGCCATGGAGACGCTACCAACTCTTGACTATCTGGAAACAGTGCCAACAGTTGTAGAAGTTGGGAATGATATTGATGAATTGGCTTCAGGGAAAGCCCTAGGCAGAGATGGAATTCCTATTGAAATCATCAGGAGTGGGTAAGACATTCTAACCCCCACATCCATCAGTAAAGAACACACTGCTGGCAAGAGGGAGAGGCTTCGCAAGATTTTAAAGACTCAAGCGTCATAACTATGTACAATAACAAGGGTGATCAGAGTGACTGCAATAACTACAGGGGAATATCACTGCTGTGTACTGTTGGAAATGTGCTTGCGAAAATTGTTCTGCAAAGACTGCGTATCCTGGGGGATTGCGTTTACCCAGAGTCCCAGTGTGGCTTTCGTGGGAACCAATCTACCACTGCTATGATATTTTCATTACGACAGTTGCAAAAAAAAAAAAAAAAAAAAAAAATGACGGCAACAAAATCAATCACTGTATGTTGCTTTTATTGATCTTAACAAGGCATTTGATTTGGTTAGTCGAAAAGGTCTGTTCAGTGCACTGATGAAGATTAGGTGTCCACCTACTCTACTGAGCATTACTGAGTCGTTCCACACAGGTAGGAAAGGTACAATCAACTTTGTGGATGTAACATAGGAGGAGTTTTTAATTACAAATGGAGTGAAGCAGGGGTGTGTAGTTAGTTAGTTAGTTAGTTAGTTAGTTAGTTAGTTAGTTGGGTTATCCTCATTGCACTCCGGACATGTCCATAGGTGCTCAGATCCTCCCCTCAGTATGAACCCCAACGTCCGATGGCTAATAGTACCAGTTCTATGTTGATTAACAAGTCTTCTGGCGTAGCTGGTGTGCGTCTCGTTTTTTGCTGTGCCGATCTTAATTCCCAAGTCTGCCATTCTGGCGAGTGATGTGGATTCACTGCCACCAAAGTCCTCTATTCTTCCCATTTCTCTGAGGGCATTGATAATATCAGCATGATCCATAGGCTGACCGTCGGTAGTGATAGCGGATCCAGCCAACCTGTCAGCTCTTTCATTTCCATCGACGCCTGCGTGTCCCGGAACAAAAATAAAGGTGACTCCACGAACAGTGGACTTCTGTAATGATTCAAGCCATTGTCTTCGCACTGAACCTGCCTGAACCCTCTGGATCATACTCATTGAATCACTGAGTATACACACGCGGGTGTATTTTTGTGTTTCAAGCCAGGCAAGCGCTTGTGTCACTGCCATCACCTCCATCGTCATGCTGCTGGTTGTCATGGAGGAGGCGCCGTTGGCTTCTTTGACTGTTCTGCCCGCTGAGCGTGCTGTAAATGCCCATGCGCTTCTTCTTTGGCGTATAACGGATCCGTCTGTATAGATTTTTGCATCTGCTTCGTCTGAATTTTCACCGATGAGAGCGTTGATCTCTGCATTAACAGCAACAGGATTCTCTTCTCTACATCGCCTGTTGAGTGTGACAATACAGGAAAATGTACAAATAAACGCCTGAGGCAAAGGTATCCATTCTGCACCAGGTATGATGTCGGTTAGGCTGCATATTTGCCTAATAACATCTTCTGCCCGACCTAGCCACGATTTCCCCCTCTTCAGTCTGTCGCCCTTTTCACTAAAAAGCGCTTGATGCAGTGGGTGTTTCTTATCAGCGCATATTTTGAGATATGCCCGAGCCCTCCACATCCTGATCCTTTGGTTCATTGTTGGAAAGTCAAGTAGATACCTCATTGCTCCACAGGATGTGTCTCTTGTACATCCCAAAATAATGCGCATGGCTTCATTTTGCACCTTTTCGAGTCGTTCAATCTGGGTAGCACTGACAGTGAGGATGGCCAGAGCATATTCAATGGGGGAAAGGACCAGACCGTAGAATAGAAGTATTAGTAGTCGTTGCTCAATATTGGAAGCAGCCATAATCCTCATTGCAGATAGACCTTTGCGTGCTTTTGTTATCACATGGTCAACGTGTTCCCTGAATGACAAGCTGCGATCGAACCTCACCCCGAGAAACGTCATAACGTTGGTTCTGATCAATACATTATCACGCATTTTCACTTCTGGTAAGTCCGACTTGACAATGTGATTGTTCAAAGAGAACCATGACACTGATGCCTTCGAAGGATTGACATAGGCATTGGAACCATCACACCAGGCGGCAATTCGATCGAGTTATTTGTGCATAGTGCTGGCGATCTCCTGTCTATCACGCCCTCGTCGATAAATCAAAATGTCATCAGCAAATGACAAAGTCCTTCCCTTTCCATTCAACTGCTGCTCAGTGATCATCACCGTGTAAACGTTGAATAAGACTGGTGATAGCGGTGATCCCTGTGGCAAGCCTGGACATATCGTTTGCGGTTCGGAGGACCAGCTACCACATCTTAGTACAATCTTTCTCTGGAACAGGACCGCAGCAATCCAGCGGATCAGAATAGGATTAACTTCTAGTTTAAGCAGTAATTGCATTAAATAATCGTATGGTACTTTATTGTAGGCATCTTCTAAGTCCAACACTACCGCACATGTCTCTTCTTTAATCTGAAATCCCTCGTACACATCGTAGGCGAAAACTGCAGCATTGAACCATGTCTCTTTATTTAACCTGTACCCTCCAAGTGTTGGTGGGAACTTATCATGTAGTTCCAAGTAGCTGGTCAATCTTTGTGCGACAATTTTTTCCAAAAGTTTGCCAACAGTATTCTGCATCGAGATGATTCTGTAGCCGCAGATCTTCGAGTGGTCTTTATTAGGCTTTGGTAGTGGGAACAAATAACTATGGAGCCATTCCTCTTGTATCTGGCCACTCTGGATGCTGATATTGAATTCCTTTGCCACGCTTTTCAAATCAGCATTCGACATCATCAGCATGTCGTTGTATCGGATGCCGTCAGGGCCTGGAGCAGTGCTGCGCGATTTCTTGAGGCAAGTTCTTAAGGTATCTGCAGTGATTGTGAGATCAGTGCCTAACACAGTGTTAGGGGTGTGTAGTTGCTCCTACCCTCTGTGGAATATACTTTTCACTTCTTTTGACACATGCTCTTCGAGATCAGGAGGGTGGTATTATCATTCCTTCTCGATCTGACGGCAGCCTTTACAATGCTCGCAGGCTGACGGCCAAAACCAGGATAAGAAAGGTACTGATCAGAGAGCTGCTGTTTGCAGATGATGCCGCAATAACCACCCACTCAGAGGAGAAGCTGCAATGTTTACTATCTGCCTTTGCTGATGCATGCTGTGAATTTGGACTAACAGTCGGCAAAAAGAAGACAAAGGTTATGGTGCAAGTTTTCAATGACAGACCTACAATCTACATTGACGGTGAAGAGTTTGAGACAGTAGACCATTTTCCTACCTGGGTTCCACATTGAATAGTAAACTATCGCTGAACTAAGAAACAACATCAGGATAGGTAAGGCAGCAACAACAATGAGCAGATTGACAAAGAGAGTTTGGGAGAACAGAAAGCTCACAATTAAAATAAAAAACCCTTGTCTGGTAATCTAGTAATATCAGGCTTGTGTTCTCAACACTCTGCTTTATGGCAGTAAAACTTTGTCAACCTTTTTGCATCACGAGAGACGGCTTAATAGCTTTCACATGCGATGCCTAAGAAGAATACTTGGCATTATGTGGCAGGAAAAAATCAAAAACACTGAGGTAATGGAAAGTAGGGCTGTATCGAATAGTGATTTTTACTATTCGGCCGAATACGAATAACGGGACAAACTATTCGGTCGAATACGAATACGAATAGTGAATTAAAAATATCTTTAAAAAATGTCAAATGTACGCTGTACGTTTACTTCACATAAAGTAGCACACAGAATAGTCATCTTCTTCTTTAGCATTCTGAGCCCTTGAGGTTTATTGCTGCAGATATCCCTCGTCTCCATTCATCTCTCTGGCTGGCCTTCTCTTCACAATTTGTGACACCAGTTGTTTTCAGGTTTGGCTGGACATTATCTCTCGATCTTCTTTATTGTCTGCCTCGTGATATACGCTCATTCCTCTCTCAGGTGTATACAGTTTAACTTCTCTGTCTTCTGACATTCTTTCAATATGCCCCAACCATATCAGTCTCTTAGCTCTCATGATACCAGTGATCAATGGTGATTTAAACATATTGTGTGTTACGTTGTTGCTTCTCACTCTCCATTCCCCGTTGTTAGTTAGCATCTTTGATGGGTCCACAAATTTGTCGTAAGATTGTTTTCGAAAACCTGTAATAAAGCCTCATCCCTGTTATTTCTGCTTCAAGTTTCAGAGCCATATAGAACGACTGGTCTTATCAACGTTTTATATATTTTGATCATGGTGTTGCGAGACAGACACTATGACTTTAGCAGATGTTGAAGGGCATAGTATACTTTATTTCTAGATTGTATTCTAGATTTTATTTCTTCTTTCAGCATGTTGGAGCAGTTGAAGTTTGCACCCAAGTGCTTATATAGTTCAGTTCGTTTGATTTTCATATTATCGACTTGGAAGTGGCCGGAGTTTATATTCTTTCCATGTCTAGTTAGTATTCGTACAGAATAGTATACATTTAAAAACATTTTATGTTTTGCATCCTTCAGTCAGTCTGTGGTAACTAATAACTAGGAATGAAAGAATCCTTAGTATTATAACAAGTAACTAAACTTGGAAATTGTCACTGACAGCTTAGTTAATGCATGAAAGCTGCATAAGCTTTCAACAAAACCAATCGTTCCATGCTGTCAGTATTAGGGCTGTGTATGCAGAAGCGGGTGTAAGGTAACTACTATTCGTATTCGGCCCGACCGCAACTATTTGGCCGAATACCGAATAGTCAAAAGGTCCACTATTCGGCCCCGAAGCGAATACAAAGCGAATATTCGGTACACCCCTTCTGCAAAGAGCAGGTACTACAACAGTCTTTTTCATGCTCAGTCTACGAAGGCTCAGGTGGCTGGGTCACACCTGGAGAATGGAGGATGGTAGAGTCCCTAAGGATATCGTTTATGGTGAATTAAAGAGAGAAAGAAGATGTCGAGGCCGACCTCTACTACGATATAAAGATGTGTGCAAGCGGGACATGAATGATACAGGTATTGAGGCGGACTTATAGGAACAAAATGCCATGGACCATGTTGGGTGGACGGGGCATATCAGGAAATGAATGAGACTGACGGAAGAAATGATTGTAGAAAGGATGAGCGACTGAAAAGAAACGGATTAAACACAAATGTTGACAAAAATGGTCCTATAATCCCATGCCATCATCGTGGAAGACTTTTCTTGACACGGGCGGGTCTTGCTAGTCATACTCGCCATCGCCATGGGCTGTGAGTCTCATGCTTCGTCATAGCGCAATATAACACTATCAACTGGAAAGACCGAAATGTGCCAATGCTTGTATATAAGGCGTTCCTGGAGCAGTAATAGCATACGTTCGTTATATAGGTGCGAAGAGTCGCTACCATGATTATTATTTTTAAACGCACAGTCCTTCTTTGGATTGCTTTCAGTCGTTTGATGAATGAATTTGCAAATCAACTCCATACTCTGAGGCAAAAGTCTATGTGGGTCTGTATATGAGCAAGGAGCTGGTTCCGAACAACAGTAGGAGTCCAACACGGATGCCTCCTCTCCCCAACACTTTAACATCTTATGGAAAACATCTATGGGACAATCAGAATAAAAGGACTGTACATAAATCAA
Organism: Candidula unifasciata; assembly: GCA_905116865.2. Classification (NCBI taxonomy): domain Eukaryota; kingdom Metazoa; phylum Mollusca; class Gastropoda; order Stylommatophora; family Geomitridae; genus Candidula; species Candidula unifasciata. The sequence continues at coordinate 357,234 of CAJHNH020000299.1, forward strand.
TAGGATTTACACCCGTCAGTCATGGACTTTTTATTGACAACTCTGTGCACGCGTGGCACGGGGACTTCTCAAGTTCCTGGTGAATGCAGTGGTCTTCAGTTCCCCCAAAAGAATCACTGTAACCCTCATGATCATACGGCTCACTGTGTAAACTCCCATTGCTATGCATCCCTATGCTCTACAGCCAAGTCGATATCAGAGATGGAATCAAGCCCAACCTCTTTGCCCCTCTCAGCAAGGCTGGTGTTAGTGTTTTTCTTGAATGTTCTCGTTTCCTCAATCCACCTGTTTCTAATGTGCGTTGATGTTTTGTAATTTTTAAACCTTCTTCTTGTCAGGAATTTCCCCAGACAGTGCCTACTTTTTTTGTTTTATTATTGTTGCTGTCAGGTTTTCCATATATTTAGTCTTGTTTTTTTTCCGACTCTCTTTAACACATAAGTACGTCACTGCTATTAAACAATTTAGTTGATGATAGAGACTCTGTGTATGAAGTGTTAAACCTTTAAATATTCTACGCTACAATATTTGAAATGGTGGCTTCCTCCGTCACCTTTGCATGCAAGATTTTCAAAAATTTTATGAATTGTAACCGGTGCACAGTTTGTTTAAAGTAGACAGAACCCAGTGCAATTCCAGTTTGATAAATGAGCCGTTACTGATGGAGACTGAACGTTTACCACAGTAAGACAGGCAAACTTTCTTGCCACTGTGGCACCATAGATCTTATGTAATCCAAGAACATACTATAAGCTGATCCGATTACATAACCCTTTATTTCACACTTAAGATCACACCAAGCAAGTTCACCGTTAAAACATCACTCTCTCTGACACACTTGAGAACATTGTACTCATCGTTACTCTTGAGAAAATTAAACTGAAGGTCACACAGATGAATACTACACTATAGGCTACAATTAAAAACATAACACTGTAAGTCCCATTTAAGAAATTTACACGTTAGGTCATGCTTGAGAACATTACATGTTATGTCACACTTGAAAACATTGCACCCTAGGTCACATACACAAACCTTACACATGAGGTCACCCTTGGAAACGTTACACGCGAGGTCACGTATAATAACATTACACGCTACGTTACATACAAGAACATTACATGTTAGGGCTCGCCTCCGAACTTCTACTCGATATTAGGGCGGCCATAAAATATCCTTACGGGGGCTCAGTCCTATTAAAAATATGGCGGCTTTGCATAACGAAACAAATGCTCTAACAGGGTCTCAGCGATATGGTAATTGCGGACCTATTTCTGTGACTATGCATCACCGCCGACCGTATCCCGCGGCGCGCTGCGCGGATGGGGGCTAAACTAGATGGCTGGGACTCACGAGCAGCAGCTACCGCATCTCCTGCAACTTCATCCAGTTAATTTGCTCGTGAGTCCCAGACACCTAGTTCAGCCCCTCATCCGCGCCGCGCGTAGCGGTGCGTGGAACTAATATCAGCGGTGAGTTTAATCGCGTTTTCAATCGTTATTATCGTCAGCTAGTATTGTCTGCAGAAACGCTCGAAATTGTCAACGGTCGCTAATATCGTCGTGTACTATCGTCTGCAATGTTGCGTCTCTTGAAAGTAATCCTAGTTTTGCAGAAAGTCTGAATTTTACATATGCCTGAGCCCAGTAAGGATATTTTATGGCCGCCATAATATCGGGTAGACGTTCGGAGGGGAGCCCATGTTAGATCACCCTTTAAAATTGTGTTATTCACATGTATTGATAAGATTGTTTTGGATGTTGAACTACTCATACTCAGGACTCGTCAGTTAGAGCATGGCAGGGAGCAGGTTTGCCAGCCAGCAAGACGGTGGTGGGGATCTCTCCCGTGGGTCGATTCTTGAGGCTTCAAAACCAGAAAGCCTTCACACCTGGCTCTCCCATCCGTAGCGAGATTCTAACTGGGAATTATTTCGACATACCTAACGGCCTGGCCTATCCCGAGGTGAGTGCTTCATGAAAGGAAACTTGCATTTCATTTTAATTGCCTCCCCTGTGTAGGCCCCGTCGCCCCCCCCCCCCCCACCCTCTATTTGTTTTACCCAGTGGAGGAGAGAGAAACAGTACCCTACAACAAACACGTTTGAAGGCCGACGAATTAGTGCTGTTTTCCTTTGGAGACATTGCGCTTTTGCCCGCCGGATGAACAACAAACAAACTGCATTCAGATAGGCGATCTGTAAAAGAGATGATCTGGTTCAGGTTGTGAAACCAAACTAAAGACAAGCAACGAAGAAACAAAAAGAACATTCCGCCTGATTTTAGAATAGGCGAACACGCAGACAAAAAGAAGAAAAAGAACAAAAAAAAAAAAAAAAAAGGATAAAGACAATCTGAATACTCTTTCTGCTGTGAAAGTAAACTAAAAGTAAAATATATTTTTGACGCCCATTACACAGTGAGCTGATAGAGCTGCTTTGGTTTCCAGTTTTCCGTCTTTCTAGACGACAGAAAGCATGCAACTCACAGCCCATGGTGTTGGTAAGTATGACTAGAGAGACCGGCCGCCCATCCTCTACTTACCCCAAAGCCTGGAAAGTATTGTAGAGACCATATTTTGCCCACTCATTATGATCTGGACCTGCCTTCTTTACTCCAAAGGAAAGATAACACCATTACTTTTGGAACAAAGCAGGTTGCAGAAGTTGCTGAATTAGAGGGGCGGTGCTCCTATCTATCTGTCGGAGATTCCCTCCTAGACCACCTGCCAGTCAAAGGCTAAGGGTCTGGTCCGCCCTGTCATAACATAGACATTTCAGGCTGCATTTCTTAATAATAGGATAAAGCTAGCGTCCTCCCCAATGCGCTCCTCTGTCAGACGGCGTTGGCTCAATATGGGATGCCAGGTTTTGTATACGCCGCCCGATATATGGCATTAACAGAAAGCAGGTGGTACCGCCTACTATATATATATATATATATATATATATATATATATATATATATATATATATATATATATATATATATATATTTATATATATATGTATATATATATATATATATATATATATATATATATATATATATATATATATATATATATATATAAATGCATATTATGGTAATTCATGAGTGATTATATGTCTGTGAGAATATGTGTATCATACATGCATGTGTGTGTGTGTATTTATGTGTATACTATATTTGTATGAATGTGTGTGCGCGCGTGTGTATTATGTATGTGAATACCACTCATACTTTTGAGTATGTATCTTGGTACTCATATATGCACACATTTATATGAACATAATATGGTTTACAGATAAAAGACTATTGAATTGTGAAAGACGCGTTTTGGGTGTCGAATGTAGGGCAGGCCCGCGTACCAATGTGTGACACTTACAAAAAGTTCTCTGCGTGTATTCGTGTCTGTGTCTATATGTTTGTGTCGATTTTAGTATTACGTGTGTTTATATGTTTGCATGTGGGCATGCCTGTGTATGTGTGTGTCTAAATGTCTGTCTCAATTTGTGTATGTTAGTTGGTCTATATGTTTGCATGTGGGCGTATATGTGTGTGTGTGCGTATGTGTGCGAGCACGACGAGCTCGACGACGCCTCTTAACTGTTACACAGCGGTAATCATCCCTGTCACCTAATGATGCCTCTCATCTGTCGCCCACAGATCTGTAAAATGTTCAAGAATGGAACCAAGCACTATGACAACGCCAGCCAGATGCACTACCTGGTCGCTGGCAACACCTGGGTGGGGTACGAGGATACAGAAAGTATAAAGGCAAAGGTGAGTGGGTGTCATGTCCGCGGTTGTTGTGTCTGTGTTGCGTCTGTGTTGTGTCTGTGTTGTGTCTGTGTTGTGGTTGTTAAATTATCGTATTGGTAGTCAAAAAGTCATTTTGGTTACTAATAAACTTTCGATTACTGAAGTTAAAAATTTTATGTATTTAAGTTGAAATATTGTTCTAAGGATAAATGTATGAAAGAAGTGATGAGTGCAAAAAGCTGAATGACAGAATAGTATGTAAAAAGAACATAATATCACCTAAACTGAAAGAAAATATGTGGATGAAGAACGAAAGGAAAGATAAAACATCCTTACCAACAGTCGCTTTTAATATGAAATTCAATAAAAATAAAATGTTACCAACACTGGCATTTTGTAGGAAATTGAATGCAAATAAAATGTTACAAACGCTTTTCTCTTCCATGACAGTTATCTATAATTCTAAAGTTACCTCATCCAGTTGCTGCAGTGATCATTTACATCATTGTGTGCAAGGGAGCCAACTAATACATGCTGCTGAATATTGCAGATTGTGGAGAGACACGATTGCCACGTCAGTCCGCAGGGCTCCTGATGATGATTATCTTTATGTCGTGGTCAGATTTTGTCTTTCAGATAACTTGGTCGCAGCATTCTAATATTGCCGGGGTCACGGTTTATCTTTCAGATATCTTTGCTGGGCAATCTTGGTATCGCCGGCGTCATGTTTTCTGCAATCGATCTAGATGATGTCACGGGAACGGTAGGTTTCTATGTCAGTAGTCGCAACTTTGAAATGATCGTATTTCATATCGTCTCTTCTCTCTGGGAGTTCGGAGCTTCTGTTTAGTGAGCACAAGACTAAGACAGATAATCCTTAATAAGAATGCCATAAGAGACGACCAATCGCAGGTTTGCACAAACCGAATGTTTTGAACCAAAAGGCGCAGATATCTTACTCAAGCTGTCATCCATTCTTTTTAATGGCGAACACAAATAAACCGGAAAAAGAAGAAGAAGAAGAAGAAGAAAAAGAAGAAGACGAAGAAGAAGAAGAAAAATATGAAGAATAAGAAGAAGAAAAAGAAGAAGAAGAAAAAAAAGAGGAAGAAGAAGAAGAAGAAGAAGAAGAAGAAGAAGAAGAAGAAGAAGAAGAAGAAGAAGAAGAAGAAGAAGAAGAAGAAGAAGAAGAAGAAGAAGAAGAAGAAGAAGAAGAAGAAGAAGAAGAAGAAGAAGAAGAAGAAGAAGAAGAAGAAGAAGAAAAAGAAGAAGAAGAAAAAGAAGAAGTAGAAGAAGAAGAAGAAGAAGAAAAAGAAGAAGAAGAAAAAGAAGAAGTAGAAGACGCAGAAGCAAGTGCAACCAATAATTAGATCATAGTCGGCTGCAACTGGGTCTAACCGTTCTTTACCCCCCCCCCCTCCCCCCCCCCCCTCAATTAAACAATAGTAGGCAGATAGATTACACACAAGAAAGAGAAGAAGACGGATGGAATGAACATGGCACATATCTTGTGTTTTCCTCGTATATCAGGTAGAAGACGGTTGTTTTCGATGTGCAGTATTACTCAGGGAAGATTGATAAGAAGTTGTGTTTGTATCAAGTGCTTGGCAACGCACGTGGTTAATTAGTTCGTGACTCTAGGTTAATGGCTCTCAACCTTCTTCATGCCTTGATGTTAGGTTCACGTAAATATTCCTAAACAAGGTAGGTCACTTTTCATTCACAAATTTGTTTGGCTGGTCGACTTTCATGAAGGTATGCCTCTCCACAATCTGCTATCTCCTGCAGCATGTATCAGTTCGTGTGCTGACACACCTCCATGCTATGCAACAAGACATTCAAGAATCTTCTATCGTTGTCTTCCTCTATCCCTCCTTCCACAGATCTTTCCAGTGGTCACCAAATTATCAATTTTCCATCTTCTCATAACATGGCTGGAAAATGACGACTGTCTCCTTCTGATGTCTGTGATTAGTTGTCTTTGGGCTCCTGCCTCTTTCAAAACCAACGTTCGCTCGGCTGTTCGTTCGATGTAATTTAAACGCCCCTTCATATCCTCGTTAGCAATATCTTCAAATTTGATTTGGGCGAAGACACCCTGGAAGAATTAAAAATACATGAACTCTCTCTCTCTCTCTCACACACACACACACTCACACACACACGTACACACACACACTGTAGTTGGCATTTTATGCAGTTTGTACCACGCAACCGGGTCGCAGCTTCACCAGCTACGACAGACTAAGGCAACAGCAACTATTGTGTTAATGAGAGAGTTATTTCAGTCAGTCAAAGTGTATGCAGAAACGGGAGTAAGGTAACCACTATTCGTATTCGGCCCGACCGCAACTATTCGGCCGAATACCGAATAGTTATTAGGTCCACTATTCGGCCCCGAAGCGAATACGAAGCGAATATTCGGTACAGCCCTACCAGGAACTACTAATCAGATCTGAGCTAGTGTGTATATGGGCGGGGCGTGGTGAGAATAACTTTACTGAAACCTTCCGTGACCCTTTAATACAGTTCCTCATGCTGTGGCAACCAACAAACATACTGCTTCATAACTTCAATGAATATGTGCTTTCCGATGAGCTTAGGAAACCCCTGTGAAAGGGTAGTTTGCCCCCCGCCCCCCCCCCCCAAAAAAAAAAAACGGTCGCGACCCACTGGTTGCGAACTGCTGCTCCAGAAAATAAATATTCGTAATTCAGTTGTTGTTGTTTTTTTTTTTTTCTAGTCACTTTCTTTATAATGTGTCTTGTCTTTCTTTCTTCATTTCATTCTTTGCAACCCCAGATTAACCTGGCACCGAGGCTGAAGGGCTTCAAGGCTAACGACACTGAGCCAAATGAGCTAAGCTTTATTGCTTCTAGTTTGACAAATAAATCTTCTTGTTACACTTCTTTTACACCTCCTCTCCCCACCCCCACCCCCCACCCCACACACACACACATCTACTTTAGTCTTAATATAATTATTTTTATCGTTATCATCATCATTATCATCATAACATTTATTGAATAGATTTGCGGACGTGGGCGTTTCCCACTACAGAAGTTGATCAAGCTGTTATCCGACAATATAACTGTGGTCACAGCACGAACATCCTCGACACCTACAACAACATCGTCGACACCTACAACAACATCGTCGACACCTACAGCAACATTTTCCACATCTACAAGAATCACAGGAATGCCAACAGAAACAGCAACGGCTACTACCAACAGCGTCGACGAGACGACAAATCATGGCCAGGGCCCATTGAAACCTCCTGATGAAAAGACCCAAGAAAGAAAAGACTCAGACAGTTACCAATACGCCATTATCGGATTTGGAATCTTGTTTGTGCTGCTTCTCTTATCTATTTTCTTCTTTCTGTACACAAAGGTGAAAACAAAACCCGCGCCAGAAACAAAACAATAAACGCAACTCATTCTGTGTTAGTATTGAAAGTTGCTTATATTTTACAGAACATTGTAGACCCAAGCCTGCATTTTTTAAAATTCTGTTGCACTTTTATCTAGACCAGCTTAGTGTCAGTAGTTTGCCATCGCCTCTCAACGGTCGACTCTCGATACTACTGTCAAAATCAACGCAAGGCGGTCTGCTGCCTAATTGCCTGCAGCAGGGATCAAACCCGGCACCCCGGCATTACAAAGCTCGTTCGTAACGCATAAGCTACAGATGGTGACCTACCTTCCACACAAAAATGTACCATCGTTGTCTTGTTGCGTAGCTTTACAGAACGTTGCTCTCTCTCTCTCCAGCTGTTTCTAAAAAAACAGCCCACTTGCAGTGTTTCTGCATGATGCTCCCTAAAAAGATCAAAGCTGTCTCTTCTTCTGTCTTTCTATCCTCCAATGGAGACTCTCAACCAACTCACGCCAAATCGTTCTATTCTTCGTCATTACATGGAGCTCTCCCCATGTCCTCCATATCTGTTTAACTTCATTCTCATTCTCTCTTCTCCACGTTTTTTTTTTTTTTTTTTTGCCTTCCTCAATTCCTATGCCCTTGTGTGTTCCAATGCAAAGACATTCTAGTTATGCTGTTCTCCTGTTTTCTCAGTGTGTGTGTGTGTGTGTTTCTTATCCAGTTCGTTCGTTCGTTCCGCTGCATGAACTTCCATGCCCAGGTTGTGCGTCATATCTTGTGACCATTTGTGTGTTCGTAGACACATGGCTGTTTGATCCAACAACCATTTTCCTCTTTTTTGTCCTCTCCAAACTATTATGGCGTTTAATATAGCCGTTGAATTGAAGCTCCTGAAAAACGATCCTGTTTACGAGCCAGCTACCCTTCACGTTCAGATACCAAAGAATGTAAGTATCTTTCCTCTTCTTAGTCAATGGTACGGTTATAATCTTCTTTTAACATTCTTTAGCGCAGTGTCGTGCCCTTGGAGTATTTGTCAAGACCCCCACACCCTCAACCCCCCATTTTTAATCAATGGCAAAACCACACCCCAGTCTCCCCCCCCCCTCCTACAAACATAGCCAAATGTGAATTAACGGAGTAGTAAAAAATAAGAAAAAACTAAGTAGTGTTAACAAGAGAATGGAGAAAAACACGTACAGAATTCAAATTATTTTGATGTTGAACAAAGTACAGCGTTTATCACTCTCCACATTAAACTGGCAACAAAATTTTGTTTTCAGGACTTGAGTTAAAGCCGACTGTGCTAATTATTTCAAGTACAAGCGAACTCAATTTACTCATTTATAAAATTGATTGACTCACTTGTCGCCTGGAATCACCCGCTCAGTTACTCACCCCTGAGGTTGGAGACCGCTGCTTTAAGGATTGCGAAGCAGTCCAGGATTCACATTCTTGTAGTGACCCAGGAAACATGCATGATTTCACTCTCAGTAGCGTTTTGAAGGTGCGCAAGGACTCTTGATACCATCAAACCTCTCTACTGCTAAAGGCCAATGGTACCTTTCTGTCTTTCATGATGATAGTGCTATATTCTGCTATAGATAGCTAGGGATTCTTCTCTCTATAAGAATATTAAGGAGACCATGTGCTGGTCATGCAGAATGATCACTCTCTCGGCCTGCCTTGTTGTCGTCAAAGGAAAGGTAACTCCCATAAGCTTTAAACATAGTTGACGGCAGTAGCTGCTAGATCAGACGAGCAGTCCACTTTTTTTCCACGGAGCTTTCATCCTAGACCAGTTGTCAACCGAGGCTAGTCAAGGGTGATCCTTTGGAAAGCAAGTGTTTTATGGTGCTCCTTAAACAACAGCATTGGAAGTAAAGACCAGCCTAGCATACACACAAAAGTATAAATATCGAAAAAAGGGATAGGATAAAACACTTGGGTTTAACATTTGATTGGTCTGTCGTTCAAATATCACGTGGAGCAAACGTTAATCAAATGCAAGCGTGGCCTGGCGGCAATGAAGAGGGTGGTAGAGATACACAAGGAGCTGTGACCATTGGTATATTTGTTCTACTAGTTTGCTCCTTTCAGTAAATTATTATGTCCTAGGCATTTTAATACTATTCGCTTTGCTGAACTAATTCAAAATGAAGGAATGAGAATTTTCTTCACAAGAAACTCCAGTTAGAACAACGAAGTTCACTTTTACTGAATTTTGCAATTGTCACAGATCTCTGATTGACCTTGACCTTGCAGCTGGTTCAGTTGGCCTCTGACAGACAATCTAAACCTAGCATACACTAAACCAGAACGCACACAGAGCACACATGACAGACTTTAATGTAAATTAGAGAATACCAAAAGTACAGATGACTTCCGCCGAATGGCCGCTGTTACCTGGAACCCTGAACGAGTGAGCTTTTCATTCACTGTACTCGCAAGTGCGTTCAATCAGGCAAATCTGCGGGATACTCTCTTTTTCCTTGTTACTGGACTTCACCAGGATCGCAGAGCTTCTGTCGTGTGCCGGGCCAGTGTGCCAAGGCTAGAAACATAAACCATATCACAACCCAATTCTACTGGTCAGAATATACCAACAATACTTACATATTACGAAAGAACACAACACCTGCCCCTGTTACACGCTACACAACACAAAGAAGCTATCCTGCCATAACGTAACACCAGCCGAAAGAGATTTCACTCTTTCAACACTTAATCGCGGTCATTACTGAGTTTCCCTTAGCGGTAGTTTCCTCTAAGTGTCAACAGCACATACGTAGACAGCCATGCCACCCACCGTGCTGACCTCAGTGTTAACTCTGGGTTCTACCTCTGCACAGTACACTGTCTCTGTGGTCTACACCGCCACATGACTGTACAAAACAGGGTTCTGACAGCAATAAATAAAGAAAAACATAATAACGTGGGCATAATGGCTCATGATAATTTAACCCGTGTACTGGTCATGGTTTGGGAGTTGACACTTCATTTATAATAAACATACGAAACACAGAAAGGGTTTTTGATTTACAGCACACACACACACACACATACACACACACACACACATTCGCACACACAAACACACGCACAGAGGCCTTTTTCCCGCCTTCAGATGTAATTAGGCATATAGAGCTAGGCTAGTACAGACCAACTGGCACCCTTTGGGTGGAGTGATAAACATCTCGCTCGTCGCCTTTACTTCCCTAATTGACTAGTACCTTTTGTGGGGGGAAAAAAGGGGGGGGGGGAGGGTGGAGGTTTGTCTGCGACATTAATTTTGTATTTGTTTTAAATCAAGAACTGAATTGATTCACGCAGTGTTTTCGGACCGACATAATCCCATGTTCTATTTAATTTATGCTGTTCGAGAAGAGGACTGTGTCATTGTTCATTTAATCCCCTTAATTTCACGGTCTTCTCACGTCTTACTAGGATAACTTTCAATTTTTACCCAACCTTATGTTTACATAGGGTATGGGAGGGGCGGGGAAGCAGGGATTATTCATTTTTAGGATTTCCTCTGTTAATAAAACTCATGCTTGCATTTTACAGATCCTAAATCCGCATCAAAAACTGAATAGCACAGCTGGCATTCTCAGCTCCATTGTGTCTTATCATGGATTGATTAGACAGTGTGTGTGTGTGTGTGTGTGTGTGTGTGTGTGTGTTTGTGTGTGGTTCAGGCTTATGTGTTAACGCATTCATCCCTTCTGAGGATACATTCAACGCAGGCACTCTAAGTGACACAAGACCAGATCGAAAACAAGACTGCACAATCTCAATCTCTCACGGTTTATATAGCCTCTTCCTTTCCTCTGAACTTCCGGACAGTTCTAAGGCATTAGTGTTTTCCTCGCTGAGCCTGTCTTTGGCCAAACTGCACAAAGTTCACGTTTGCCTCGATATGACAATCGATTCGTTCACATATATATTTTTCCTAATGCCATTTATTAGAATAGTTTGTGATAATGAGATACGAAGGCGAAAATGACCCAATGCAGAAGTGAAATGAAAGAAACGTTGTTTTATATTTTTAGAGGACATTATGTGGAAACGTTGGCGGAAAATTGCTTTCGAAAATATGGTAGTTAGAGCGACGTTCTAAACGTTTTGAAACATCATGATGATGGTGATGATGATTGACACTTATGTGTGTCTATTGCATCTCAACACAATTGCTTCATCTTATAGTGACAAACCGGAGAAGGTTAACCCTTGCCATATACAGCTGTATTAGTCTAAGGCAGGGCTATTCAACTAAGTTTACGCACGGGCCAAAGTGTTGAAAATTGGGATCGTGGCGGGCCAGTGGCCCAAACCAAGTGTGGGAAGATTATCAACACTATAGTCGAGGAAACTGTAGTTGTGTAAATTTAATACACTCTAAGACGGTTACGCCCTAAAGTTTTGGTCGAGAGACGCAAAAATTGCAGCCATTTTGTAAACAGACACCATGCATTCATGTCTTCGAAAAAGAAAAAAAAAGATATGCACAGAGACTGAGCTAAATTTATTATTTTATTTCGTTTTCTACTTGATATAGAGAAGAAACAGGATGCAGATTATTAATAGCACACACAAGATGCCCAAAACGATAGTTGCGTACTTGTAGTATTCTGATTCCTTTCTGTACTGTGTCCCTCCATCAGAAGGTATTATTGGGCTGGTGGTATCATCTGTCGCCTCGTCCATGTTGTTGGTTGTTGCTGTTGTTGTTTGTGTGGCTGTTGTAGATGTTGAAGATGTAGATGTCGTAGATGATGTCAAAGATGTTGTTGTAGATATCGAAGAAACGGGTGTTGTAGACAGGGTTATATTCTCAGATACTAATTTGATAATTCTCTGTAGCGGAGAATGTCCACGTCCACACATCTGCACAACAAATGAAACAATAATGATGATAATAATGAGAAGAAGAAAATGAGCATAAAAGACGACCACCGGAAGTAACCTTGAAACCATAATGAAAACAAAATGGAGGAGGATTAAAGCATAAATAAAGGAAGAAAGAAAAAACGAAAAAACAATGAAAGACAGATTCATTTGATTTAAGACCCGACATCACAACACTCAGGGCATTCCCAAAAGTGTCTTGTCCCCATGTCTGACGAATGTCTGGTTACATGTTTGTCTTGCCTTTCCCCTGAGGGTCAAGTATCAACCTGATCCTATCGTCACTCCTAGATGCATCGCTCTCACCAGACTTTGATGATTCATTTGCTGTTCCAAATAGTAGAAGTGCTCTTATAAGATCATAAGCCCGGCTCTCTTATCAAGCATCAATATTCATTCCATCAATTTGTGTAGAGCCATAAATTCAGTCCGAGTGTTCATTTCCCAAAACACCAGCAAACCTTGGAGAAAATATCCAGGCTATACTTTTGACCCTTGGTGGCGTCCGAAGCGAAGTATGTAACTTTGCATGAAGCATGCATGTCAGTACCTTCCTCAGCATCTTTTCTGTCAGATACAATCAGGATGTGTGTGTGTTTGTGTCGTGTTCTCTGGCCAGGGGAAAGCAGAAGTGACTGCCTCAACCTGCATTCTCACAGTAGATGTTGTTGTGGTATCACATGCAATGCTCTCCTGTACCAAACGTCGACGATTAGGTTTTGCAAAGAACCCACATGCACTTCGTTTGCCTCTGGATACGGAACGATCTGTATGAATAATCACACCACCCGAGCGAGCGTTATCCTGAAATATTTGCCTAATTTCTGCCTCTGTGGGTGACATCAGGTGGCCACTCCCGACACTCCTGGCTCGATGTGATAATGAGTACAGGTACCCTAAAGCCCATCCCACCCCTTTTTTTCCCAACACTCACCCCTAAAACCACTTTTTCACACACACACACGCACCACCCAATCACAAAAACAGGGGAAGGGACCGCCTCAAACCACTGCACACACAAACCCCACCCAAGGTAACACAAACTCCACCCAAGGTAACACAAACCCCACCCAAGGTAACACAAACCTGCTGGGGGAGGGGGGGGGAGCTCCAGTTTTGTCTGGTATACAAGTCGGATGTATAATATGTGTTTGTCATTTAGCACATAATAAAAAATTGTAGTTAGCTCTGTGTATTATTACTGCACACATAAACGAGGACTAGACCCCCTAGGAAAACAAATGTCAGAGGTCAGGGTAAACAGTTGACACCTATTCGGTTATTTCATCAACTATCGCTAACATATCATATTTATTGTCATCATCATCATCATCATTCTTTTTTTTTTTCTTTTTCTGCTGGTGCTTTTTCTTCTATTTTCTTCTTTTTGTCTTTGCTTCAATTTTCTTGTTGTTGTTGTTGTTGTTTCACCGTGTTCGCCATTAAATGCATAGATAATGGTTAGACTGGTTTAGCAAACCTGTGATTATGTAATGAAATATAGACAGAAAGGGGTTAAATGAACAAAGCATACATTTCAGACCACCACACAGCGTACTAATCCATCACTGTGTGAAATGACAGAAATGGGTGATTAGAAAGCCATGGCCTAGCCAACTATGCAGAACATCTTCATGATAACCGCCATGACATCTGACAGTGAGGGATGAAACATTCGACGAGTGCCCGTGAGCTGTGACCAGCTGAAGAGATACGTTCATCCAAACGTGACCACCAAAGACAGGTGACAGGGGAGTGATTAAGAAGGTACGCCAGAAAGAGCGGGAAAGCGGGAGAATAAAGTTAGCCCCGGAACCGCTTGAGAGGACAGTTAGGACCGGACAGCTTGAGAGACCAGTTGAGAACACCAGTGCTGTACTTCGTTTAAAAGGATATGTTAAACTTGGAGTTTAACTAGAACAGAGAGTTAGCCACGGAACCGCTTGATAGGACAGGTTAGGGCTGAACCGCTGGAAAGACCGGTTAGGAGAAAACTAGTGCTTTACTTCGTTTAGAAGGATATGTTAAACTTAGAGTTTAACTAGAACAGTGAGTTAGCCCCGGAACCGCCATGAGAAGACAGTTAGGGCTAGATCGCTAGAGAAACCGGTTAGGAGAAAACTAGTGCTTTACTTCGTTTAGAAGGATATGTTAAACTTAGAGTTTAACTAGATCAGTGAGTTAGCCACGGAACTGCTTAATAGGACAGGTTAGGGCTGAACCGCTGGAAAGACGGTTAGGAGAAAACTAGTGCTTTACTTCGCTTAGAAGGATATGTTAAACTTGGAGTTTAGCTAGAACAGTGGTTAAGGAACTCGTAGAGAGTCATATGAATAGCCTGTATCCAGATACTATTGCTTATTGAATGTATGAAATGTGTGTGACGAGAATATTGTAAATAAACCAGCTCTTGTGTAATTGATTACATCACTGGCCTTGTTCTTAAATACGATTGAAGAGAGCTACGAACGATATTCATTCAACTTGGCCGAATTAGGCACATCTATTTCTTGGGGGATGTATAGGCACGACTGTGCCACAATTAGTCGTCTCTTACACCATGCGTGAAAATGACTAGTTGTCCTGTCTTATCACTGCCATGGCCGGCGAACTGACCATCTGAAACATACACATCTCAGGTATCTGACCACTGCTCTAGAAACTCACCGTTCCCTTGAAATCATCCAGGTCAATAGCAGAAAACATGACCCCGGGGACACCAAGTTTGCCCATCCAAGTTATCTGACAAATAAACCACATCACCAGCCATATCAAGATTCTACATCAAAATTACATATAAGACACAGGTGGGACTAAATCGTTACCTTTCAAGTCCAAATCAAGTCTCAAGTAATCATGAATGCTTTCAGATCGAGTCTTGAGTCAAGCCTCAAGTAATCATGAATGCTTTCATATCGAGTCTTGAGTCAAGTCTCAAGTAATCATGAATGCTTTCACATCAAGTCTCGAGTCAAGTCTCAAGTAATCATGAATGCTTTCACATCGAGTCTCGAGTCAAGTCTCAAGTAATCATGAATGCTTTCACATCGAGTCTTGAGTCAAGTCTCAAGTAATCATGAATGCTTTCACATCGAGTCTTGAGTCAAGTCTCAAGTAATCATGAATGCTTTCATATCGAGTCTTGAGTCAAGCCTCAAGTAATCATGAATGCTTTCACATCGAGTCTTGAGTCAAGTCTCAAGTAATCATGAATGCTTTCATATCGAGTCTTGAGTCAAGTCTCAAGTAATCATGAATGCTTTCACATCGAGTCTTGAGTCAAGCCTCAAGTAATCATGAATGCTTTCATATCGAGTCTTGAGTCAAGTCTCAAGTAATCATGAATGCTTTCACATCGAGTCTTGAGTCAAGTCTCAAGTAATCATGAATGCTTTCATATCGAGTCTTGAGTCAAGCCTCAAGTAATCATGAATGCTTTCACATCGAGTCTCGAGTCAAGTCTCAAGTAATCATGAATGCTTTCACAACGAGTCTTGAGTCAAGTCTCAAGTAATCATGAATGCTTTCACATCGAGTCTTGAGTCAAGTCTCAAGTAATCATGAATGCTTTCACAACGAGTCTGGAGTCAAGTCTCAAGTAATCATGAATGCTTTCACATCGAGTCTGGAGTCAAGTCTCTTCATATTTCAAGGAATTTATAGGCTGTGCATGGAACAAAGCTTATGGATTAAAATAGTTTCTTGTACTGTTTAAAGAACAGCTAACAATAGTTTTGTATGTAAATAACTAAACTGAATGGATTCCATTACATACTGAATGCATTTTTATTATATTTTATCTAATGTGCAGAAAAGTTGTATTATTACATTATTATTTTAATTTATTATTTTATATTATTATTTTATCACTAAACCTCACATTTGCCAGCCTCGAAGAAAAAGAGGAACCAAGTCATCTAGTTCAAGTCTAAAGTTCAATCGCGGGGCCCTGAATAAAATACCAAGTGGTGTCGCAAGTCGAGTCAGACACGAGCCCAATTCTCCCGACGTTTGCTGAAAGATATAACCTGGCCACGACATCAAGATCATCATGGTCATCAAGTGCCTTGCTGACTGAACTCGTCAATCGTTCCTTTCCAGAATCTGAGATCTCCAAGAGAATGCATCAGCTGACATCTATTCATGCCATGACAAACAGCTGTTAGAAATCCTGCCACATTGTCTACCCTCTTTTTTTCCCCTCTCCAGATTTTCATGTGGTCACAGCATTTCCCAGGTTTGTTATAAGTTGTCTTCGAGCTCTTGCTTTTTTTTTAAAATATCTTTTGTTTCCCTTTTTGTCAAAGGAATTATAACAAGTTTCTGAAAATGTGGAGCAAAGTCAGGATCAGTTAACAACAGAAAAGAAACATTATGTTTACAACCACCGGTCTTCTAGGACAGGCAGCGAGTACACCTTAAGACATTTGCAAAGGGGAAGGGGGGGGGGGGACGAACAATCTATCGTTTTGTTACGTGTACTATAAAGTCCTAAATCAGTGAATTGAATTCACCATTATCATCATCATCAATGTCCAGTTGGGCTGTTATTTGTTATATTATCACATTTGGCGTTATTTCACATTAGGCACCCTCATTTGTGCTCAGTCCTCGGATGCAGCAGCCACTCTAAAATACATCTACTGCTTGCTCCCATTAGGATTTTGCTAGAGAATATCCTATGTTTATCTCGAAGACGACACATACGTGCTCCAGCAAACCCAACTCCACGGTCACTCAATCGTATCAGCGTGAGAGATTTGCTATTATCCCCCACACAAGTCCATACAGAGTTGATGTTAACAGCTCCCTCCATGCTTCTTCCTTTTTGCAGTGGTGCATTACATTCCAGCTATTCAGCTCTTTCATTTACAGTTACTCATGTGTGCCCAGGTGTGTAGGTCCAGATGATGGAGGTTACCTTTGACTTCCGAATGCTTTCTACCCATTCTGAGGGGAGACTACCTGTAGCTATTTCCTGGAGCATGTCCACGGAGGCTAGAAAGATTACTGCGTGTGTTTGGTTTCAGCCAATGTTTCTCGTGGATAGAAGTTGTTCCTTGATATATTTTATTTAAGACAGTCTTGGAGAAGGTAATCTCTTGTCTCTGGTGCTAATCCACATGTGCACATGGCTGACTAGTCAATCGCAAACGTTTTATAATATTGCTGTGAAGTTGATTATGCCCCGTGCTAAGGCGAAGAATAATGACATGCACTGGTCATTCAATATTATGGTAATCGTCTTGTGGCAGTTTTGGTATTTTTTCTGATTGATTCGATTATTCTCTTTTTCTTTTGATAGAAATGATTATCAAAATAATATAAACTAACGGTTAAACAGGATTTCTGGGACTTGTGCCTTGGTGATCTTTATCCGAATGTGGCACTATGTGTCACCGGGTGTTGATCGCTTGTTGCACAGTCCTAGTGGGGTTGAACAACAAACAACATTATCAGCAAGTTAACGAGGGCGTACTACCCAGGACACCGTTTGTTAGATTTGCTTGCAACGCCTAACAG
This sequence comes from Candidula unifasciata, assembly GCA_905116865.2. Classification (NCBI taxonomy): domain Eukaryota; kingdom Metazoa; phylum Mollusca; class Gastropoda; order Stylommatophora; family Geomitridae; genus Candidula; species Candidula unifasciata. Next base: position 374,792 of record CAJHNH020000299.1, read on the forward strand.
CCTCAACAGAGACGGAAAATAAACAGGTAATCATGACATTAAAACCTACCGTCAGTTGAACGACTTAAGCCCAGCAATTGTCTCGTGTGCTCAGAAAATATATGGAAGAGGAATAATGTCACGCACATTAACATAACAAACGTAGGCCAACTGAAAGCTCACTCACCTTTGCCTTTATACTTTCTGTATCCTCGTACCCTACCCAGGTGTTGCCAGCAACCAGGTAGTGCATCTGGCTAGCGTTGTCATAGTGCTTGGTTCCATTCTTGAACATCTCACAGATCTTTAGACGACAGAGAAGAGGCATCATTAGCTGACACTCGTCCATGTAATGACAAAAAGTTGTTGAGAGCTCGCTCATGGAGGTTCAGAGCAGTGTTCGCATACAACACACACACACACACACACACACACACACACACCCACACACACACACACACACACATATATATACACACCTAGACATGCTCACATGAACACTCTCACAGCCATTTACACATATTCACATATTAATACACATAGGTCTTCTTCTTCTCCTTCTCCTTCTTCTTTTTTCTTCTTCTTCTTCTTCTTCTTCTTCTTCTTCTTCTACATCATCTTATTTCTTCTTTTTCTTCTTCTTCTTCTTCTTCTTCTTCTTCTTCTTCTTCTTCTTCTTCTTCTTCTTCTTCTTCTTCTTCTTCTTCTTCTTCTTCTTCTTCTTCTTCTTCTTCTTCTTCTTCTTCTTCTTCTTCTTCTTCTTCTTCTTCTTCTTCTTCTTCTTCTTCTTCTTCTTCTTCTTCTTCTTCTTCTTCTTCTTCTTCTTCTTCTTCTTCTTCTTCTTCTTCTTCTTCTTCTTCTTCTTCTTCTTCTTCTTCTTCTTCTCCTTCTTCTTTCTTTTTTCTTCTTCTCCTTTTTCTTTTTCTTCTGCTTTTGCTTCTTTGTCTTCATCTTCTTCTCCTTCCTCCGACTCCTCCTCTTCTTCTTTTTCTTCTTCTTCTTCTTCATCTTCTTCTCCTTCCTCCGACTCCTCCTCTTCTTCTTTTTCTTCTTCTTCTTCTTCTTCTTCTTCTTCTTCTTCTTCTTCTTCTTCTTCTTCTTCTTCTTCTTCTTCTTCTTCTTCTTCTTCTTCTTCTTCTTCTTCTTCTTCTTCTTCTTCTTCTTCTTCTTCTTCTTCTTCTTCCTCTTTTTCTTCTTCTTCTTTTCTTTTTCTTCTTCTTCTTCTTCTTCTTCTTCTTCTTCTTCTTCTTCTTCTTCTTCTTCTTCTTATTTCTATTTCTTCTTTTTCTCCTTCTTCTTTGGATTCGGCTTTTTCTTCTTCGTCTTCATCTTCTTCTCTTTCCTCTGACTCCTCTTCTTCTTCTTCTTCTTCTTCTTCTTCTTCTTCTTCTTCTTCTTCTTCTTCTTCTTCTTCTTCTTCTTCTTCTTCTTCTTCTTCTTCTTCTTCTTCTTCTTCTTCTTCTTCTTCTTCTTCTTCTTCTTCTTCTTCTTCTTCTTCTTCTTCTTCTTCTTCTTCTTCTTCTTCTTCTTCTTCTTCTTCTTCTTCTTCTTCTTCTTCTTCTTCTTCTTCTTATTATTATTATTATTATTATTATTTCTATTTCTTCTTTTTCTCCTTCTTTTTGTATTCGCCTACTTCTTCTTCGCCTTCCTCTTCTTCTCTTTCCTCCGACTCCTCTTCTTCTTTTCCTCCTTCTTTTTGTATTCGCCTACTTCTTCTTCGTCTTCCTCTTCTTCTCTTTCCTTCGACTCCTCTTCTTCTACTTCTTCTTCTTCTTCTTCTTCTTCTTCTTCTTCTTCTTCTTCTTCTTCTTCTTCTTCTTCTTCTTCTTCTTCTTCTTCTTCTTCTTCTCCTTCTTTTTTTCTTGGTCTTTATCTTCTTCTCCATCCTCCGACTCCTCTTCTTCTTCATCATTTTAGCATGTTATTGTTCAACAGCTGTACACTTATGTAGAAATCTCTGGCTGTTTCATTAATTCTTGACCTAAATGTTAGCATACTTTCTAATAAGGGGCACTCACCTCAGGATACGCCAGGCCCTTGGGTATGTTGAACAAACTCCCCGTAAGAGTCTCGCTATGGATCGGAGAGCCAGGTGTGAAGGCTGTCTCCTGTTGAAGCTTTAAGAACCGACCCACCGGAGATATCCCTACCACCATCTTACTGACAGGCAAGCCTGCTCGCTGCCACTCTCTAACTGACGAGTCCTGGCAGTGAAAAGTGACAATTTCAACCCGAACTATCAATACATGTGAATAACACAGTTCTTAAGTGTTTACTCCTTAACTGTGATCAAGTCTATTATGTAAAGTGTGACAAATAGTACGATCCAGAAAATGTTCCCAAACTCTAAAAATGTATAACCCACTAACCGTTTGGTAGAAGCTGTAGAAATTTACCATGCATTCCGGTAATAAGCACACATTTTTTTATTTATTATTTTTTTCTCTTTTTAATGTTAACAAACATTTCGTTTTTATGTTGCCTTTTTTGCTGTGTATGAACGAATACATAAACTAGACACCGATTGAAAGCAAGCAAACATTCAAATAGCTAACAGTTAACTGAGTAACAGAAACTTTTTCAAAACATTAAATTTGCCCGCTTTTCCTATTTGTTTAGATTTCAGGTTGTCAACTCCATCAGTCTCCTGTGACTTGGACGAGCAAATGTGTTCATTGTGTACGGGACAGGCTATCAAAATAATCATGACGCATCGCTGTGCTTGTCAAATGATTTCTAAACAACTTCTACGCCTTGGTTAGTTAATGTAAAAGCTATATATATATATATATATATACACATAAGATTGAACAGTCTTAAAAGTCTATGGTTAAGTACCAGCAAGGAGATCAAAATTTGAATTTTGAGAGCATGCATCTTTCCTGTGGCTACATACGGATGTGAGTCGTGGACTATCTCTCAGTCCTTAAGAAAGAGATTAGGGGCTTTTGAGCTGAAATGCTATAGATAGATTCTCAGAATATATATATATATATATATATATATATATATATATATATATATATATATATATATATATATATAAGGGGACATTTATTATAAATTTAAAAAAAGATTAAAGATAGTCTATGCAGAAAACACTGGCACGTTAGCAATAGCAAATTACGAAAATACTGCGGAATTTTGCTTAACGAGCATAATTCGTTCCAGAATCATACTCCTGAGGCGAAACATTCGTAACGCGAAACAATTTTTCTCATATAAATTGATGTAAAATACGATATTGCGTTCCATGTCGAAAAAAAATAATAATCACACAATGCTATTTATAACGTTTACTCAAAGAAAATTATATCCATATGGTTAAGGAGAGTGAATCATCTTCATCTTTTCTTCAAACGCAGAACTAACCCACCTGGAATGCGAACGAAATCGATTTGAAGAAAAAAAAAAGTCAAAATAATTACGATGCATAGCTAACTTTTTTTTTTTTTCTTTTTTAACTAGAAAGATGTCCAGAAACATCTGTTTTAACCGCCGCTTCAAAATTTGGTGAAAATGCAACACAGCATTATCATTAAATAAATTTGCAACGCGCATAGCTACTTTCTTATTAGGATGATGTTTCTCAATGTAAGATACAACAGTTTGACATGCCTTCAGCATTTCACTTATTTCATCAGAAGATTGTTGCTTTTCTGTTACCCCATCCTCCTCCTCTGACAAACTTTCTCTCAAAACTTCTTGCTGTGAAACACAATGCAACTCCATAAGCTCTTCGATGGTCAGCTCTTGGTTGTGCTCTTTCACAAGCTCTTCGATATTACTGTTATCCAGATCCAAACGCATGATAGTGGCCAAAGACACAATCTCGTTGACTACAGGTTTCCCAGGTCTTGACTCGAACCCATCAAAGTCAAAAATCGACAACGCTCTCCGGCCAAAGCTTCTTCCAAGCAGAAGTTAGAGTTTTCTTGGTAACCCCCTCCCCCGCCTTGTCGATGATCTTGAGGCAGGCAACGATGTGGAAGTGATGTTTCCAAAACTCTTTGAGAGTGAGGTTGGTCCCTTCAGGCACCTGAAAACAATGCCCGAAGAGTGCTTTAGTGTAGAGCTTCTTAAAGTTAGAAATAACTTGCTGGTCCATGGGCTGGAGTAACGGAGTGGTGTTGGGAGGCAGAAACTGGATCTTGATGAACTTAATTCTTCAGAGAGGTCATCTTGTAGGCCTGGAGGATTCATGTATATGTATCACAATATAACACAAGTTTGAGAAAATGTGTGATCACAAGCGACACTACGATGCTACTGGAACCAGTGCTAAACACAGACTGATGTAGCATGCGTACAATTCTGGACTTCCCTTCTCCTCGCCACTCGTTATGCGAAAAGTTGCTCGTTAAGCGAGCCAATTTTTTTTTTAACCATTTGTTTTGCTTCTTGTGCAAATTGCTCGTTATGAGAGGTGCTAGCTAGGTTCTACTGTAATAAACATACCGAAAAACTGTGGTTTTCCTATAGAACACCTTCAGGCCTGATTACTTGATGCCGTATCAGTCAATATCTGAGCAGTACTTTGGAGACTGTCTTTGTCTTGACTGACTTGCCGAGTCGATGTGTGTGGAGTGCAGAATGTTGGACACTGTCTTACTAACCAGATTGATGTGCGTGAAAAGCCGAATGTTGGACACTGTGTTTACCTTTGTAATAAATTGTGTGTGTTTCTTCTCGTTGTCTAGGCAGTGTTCATGCGTGTGTGGTGGAAGTTCTTCTCACACGCTCCACGTTACACAACTGGCACAAGCCGACACCGATATGAGCTTACGAGACATGAATTTATTGACGTATTTACACTTACAAACTAGGTCGGTGTCCTAGTGAACAGCTCTCGTACCCAAACTCACACAGCCTTCAACGAGCAGTCTTCTTCAAGCATTCACTGACCAAAGTCGGCTCCCATGGATTCACGTTGAGGTTCTGGCCATCTCACACACTGGCATGGTCGATCTCGGCTTCACACTTCGTCGGCAGGGTCTCCTTTCTCCACAAGCACTCTCACGTTGACATTCTCACTTTCAGTCGCACGTCCTCTCACTCCAACAGGTCGACACAAACTAAACTTGACCAGAGTCAAGTCTGACTTATACCACGGGTTCGTTTCACGTGACAACACGTGGTGGTCCTTTACTTTTCACGTGGCGACCTTGGGTCGCATCATCGTGGTCCCCGTGATAACCAGTGGTTAGTCACTTATCTCCAGATTCTCGTTTAATCCAAGTATCTGGACTATCTCGGTGTTTTAGGTCAGCTTTGGGCCTTCCCCTCAACCATCCTAAACTGGGTGAAAATATCCCCCATTACAACCTTTACTGTCTGACATACCAAGCTAACGTGTGTGGAGAGCTGAATGTTGGACATAGTCTTTGCCTTGACTGTCTGACCTGCCACACCGATGTGTGTGTAGTACAGAATGTTAGACACCGTTTTACCAAAACTATCTGACTTACCACGCTGATGTGTCTGGAGTACAACGGGCTACCAAACCAGGCTTGGGCAGAATTCGGTGTTGGGAGATTGTAGGCGGCCAGAATGACATAATCCACATATCTGCAAAATAAGGCAGTCACAGCTGTTTCATAGATGACCATTGCAAATAATCAGATAATTATAGATCCAAAATGACACTGCAGGAGTCACGTCATGTTTGCTCCATTCCTGTATCAAAGAAAACCACACAAAGTGCCTATGAGTCTCCTATGTGAACTAAATAACATATTCTCTAGTTTCGGCACGGCTAACACAGTAACTGCATAAGGCAGCTTTCAGCTGTGTCAGAACGAAAAGTCTAGCGCTAGAAAGGCAGATCATAATTGTTGGATGCAGAATGTACACAGAATTAAAAGTTTGACAGAAAGTTAATCCATAAAGCACTCCCATTCCCGTGGCAACAGATCATTCGACATTTCCCCAAGCGATACACGGAGCATGCATAAATCATAATGTATCCCGTCAAGCAACTTAGGTCTATCCCATCAACCTCTGTGTTAAAGTTCTCTCTGACGTCCTCCCTTCCTCAATCCATTTGTTTCCCATCTCAGTACCCAGTGATTTTCCGTTAGCTTCTCCCCATATTGTGCCAATATTATGCATTCCCCTTTGTCCTATAACTGACGATATATCTGTCGTCCAGAAATCGTCAGTGTTTCATCTTTCGTGGATCTATTCTGTTCAATGGGAATAAATATTTGCAAGCTACAAATTTGAGTTAAAATGCGATTAACTTTCCTTCTATGTATGTAGTGATTCTGCAACGTTCAACGTAAATTGATATAACAATCATTTCGGCTAAAACTTTCCAATTTACAGAAATAAACAGAGGGGTGAAAAACCTCTAAAGCCGTAGAAATATTAGACATAAAATTAACTAAGAGACAATGTATTGGTCTGCACTCATAGAAAGACAAAAGGACACACTAGACAACAAAAAATTCGAATGCTATTTTAACCGTGCTGGTAATTAAAACTGTCACCTCCAAATGGCATGTGCGCCTTGCTATAGAGTCATGCGTACTAAGAACACGACCAACTAGGCACGAATTCCCCCCCCCCCCCCACACACACACCCCCACCCACACCCCCACCACCACCCCAACCCAAAAGTGTTCGTTGGCATGTCTATCGTACAGCTTGAAATCCACAACTAGGGAATACAGACACAATTAATCTCAAACCACTTAAATGGCACCATAGTCTACAAAAATTAATATTACCAAAGCATAGGTCGAATAACAAAGACAGCAATAGTTTACGAGCACAGCAGACTGTAATGGTTTGTTCACATAAATAAACAGAGGTGGAACCGTCGAAGCCATAAAACAGAGACTGGGTAAAATCACCGGAAATACTCACAATCCATGCACTAACATGTAAGTAACATGCACACACACACACAAAATAGAACATGTGAAGAAAAGGACCCTTTTCCACGCCTTTATGAATATTGGGCATATAGGGTTACACCTTTACTTTTCAAACCAATCTGCTGCGGTTGGTGATGTAGTCAAGATCACTCTGGTCGCTTTCACTTTCCTTGGCTTTACCTGGTACCTATCAAGGCTGTTAGCCAAGGTCATCTTTGAAATAAAAACGTTAGGCTTCATCAGAACCCGAACCCACGACTCTAGAATCCGCAGATGAGCATAAAGCTGCTACACCACGACAGCTCCCCAAGTAGAGATTATAAGTAAAGTAAAGTTCCCTTTTCACGCCTTTCGGCGCATCGGGCATATGGGCAGAGCGTCCCATATTTTTACAGACCATCAGCACTCTGTGGGTAATGTGGTCAGCATTACGCCGGCTGTCTTTACTTTCCCAGGACAGCCCATCCTGGTACCCATTTTAGGCTGGGTCGACCTACGACGTTCCATACCACGACAAAAATCCACGCAGTCTGCAGTGGGTTTCGATCGCGGTATGCTGGCTTACGAGTCGGACTCGCAAAGCCTTAGCCACAGACGCCGCTAGTAGAGATTATACTGACCTGGAAATAGCTGGCACGTCGTAACCAACCGGGTTGTACACACCCGGACATTTCAGGGTCAGGAGATATCTTGGGGGCAACAACCAGTCATTAAATTTGCGTCTTAAGATCTGTGGAAGAGCAAGGTGGGTTTTGTATGCGGCTGAGTTTACTCAATACAAGATGAGAAACATCTGACAGGCATTATGCTGGTCAGCCATTCTAACCTGTCTCTGAGGAATTGTCAAAAAGAATAAACCTAGAGAAAGGACAGTAAAGTAAGTAGAATAAAGATCCCTTTACACGCCCCTAGGCGCATCGGGCAGATGGGAAGAGCAACAATATTTTTACAGACCAATCGGCACTCGGTGGGTAATGTGGTCAGCATTACGCCGGCCGTCTTTAATTTTCCAGGACAGCCCTTCCTGGTACCCATTTGAGGCTGGCTCGACCTGTGACCTGCCAAACCACAGAGAAAGGACAAACCTACCAAAAAATTAAATACATTTGAAAGAGAGAAAAAATACAGGTTAACTCACGGAAAGGAAGAAAGAAAGAAAAAAGAAAGAAAGAAAGAAAGAAAGAAAGAAAGAAAGAAAGAAAGAAAGAAAGAAAGAAGAAAGAAAGAAAGAAAGAAAGAAAAGAAAGAAGAAAGAAAGAAAGAAAGAAAGAAAGAAAAAAAGAAAGAAAGAAAGAAAGAAAGGAAAAGAAAGAAAGAAGAAAGAAAGAAAGAAAGAAAGAAAGAAAGAAAGAAAGAAAGAAAAGAAAGAAAAAGAAAGAAAGAAAGAAAGAAAGAAAAAGAAAGAAAGAAAGAAAGAAAGAAAGAAAGAAAGAAAGAAAGAAAGAAAGAAAGAAAGAAAGAAAGAAAGAAAGAAAGAAAGAAAGAAAGAATGAAAGAAACCAGTATGGTAATATATGAAGAAGGACACAACTATATTTTTATTTATCAGAAGAAGAAGGAAGTTATGATTTGTTGATGCTTTCTGACAAACAAAAAGGAATAATGGGTAGAGATGAACCCAATAAGAAATGCATTCTAAGCGATCAACATCCGATGACCCTAAAAGTCACTATTCGAGTGAGAATCGCCCAGGACCGAACCCTAGAACCCGCGTTGAACGTCACAGCTGTATTGGGGTTACCGGCGAATATGAAGCAACCCCAGGTCCCGACAGTGTAGTGTGGTGTAGTAAAGAAAGAAAGAAATGGCAAACTTGATTTTCAGAATGGCCTTAGCTTTCATCTATCCAACCAAATGAATTTAAAGGATTCGTGTTGCAGACATACTCTCTACGTGTTGCAGACATACTCTCTAAGTGTTGCAGACCTGCTCTCTACGTGTTGCAGACATACTCTCTAAGTGTTACAGACCTACTCTCTGCGTTTTGCAGACATGCTTTCTACTTGCTGCAGACATAATCCAGCTCTCGTCAGCCGGCATTCCGATGGACACCAAGCCGTAGAAACAGTGTAGGACTTGCAATACACCAACAACTTTGTGAAACAGTTGTAGACTAACTGTTTTAGAGTATTAGTTTGTGCACTGCTACACTGTGCGTCTTTTATAGGAAATTACAGAACAACACCTGTAATTTTCAGTTGTTGTGGTTTTCTTATGTGAATTCACGTTCAGTATTTTGCGATTGCTGCTGTACGATCCGATCGCAATACCACTGTAAAAACCAACGCAAGTCGGTCTTCTCCTAACTCGCTTGTAGATTGGATCGATCCCTTAACCCCAGCGTTATGAAGATCGTTCGCAACGCCTAAGCCACAGAGGACGACTTTTACATTGTATATTAACGCAAATAATCATTTTTATTGATTTTTTTTTTTTTTTGTTCTTCAGCACATAGAACCATCATTATCATCCTTAATATTATTATTACCCAATAAGGCAAGGATTATTTTGAGCCTACAGACCCTGCCTTCACTCCACCCCCCCCCCACGCCCTTTTTTTTTCCATTTTTTTTCTTTTTTGTGGATATTTCGCGGCATCTCCTTTGGGAAAAGAAAAGAAATTGCAATAATGAAGATATTGTCCATGATTTATTTACGTGAAGCTGTGAACGAATAATGCTTGTTCTCCAAACATATTCAAACACTGTACAATATACAACTGAGTGGTCAGATGAAAACACATGTAAAAGTGAGGGAATAAGTACGCAAACACTGTGCTGACATACTCGTACCTACCTCCAGAAGCTTCACCAAGCCCCACTTCATCACACTTGTTGTTGGAAACTGCCAGTCAATGTCCAGCCCATGAAATGAATACTGTCGCAAGTACAAAATGACACCGGTGGCAAAGGACTCCATGTTTGACTCTGACTGGGTTAGTTCGCTAAGGCCCTGTGTTCAGAGGCGTTTTTTGGTCTCCCATGGATAGCAACAAGGGTAGCGTTTTCTTGTCATACGTGGGTTTTCCCCCTGTGAAGTTTCTGTCGGGTTATAAATTAACAAATTTAAAAAAAAACGGCTAAAACCCTGCCGGGAGACCTGAAAGCGGGGTTGGGAT
>CAJHNH020000300.1:0-29102 GCA_905116865.2 Candidula unifasciata
CTCATATACAACGCACTAACCCACAAATATACCCCCACTTTTACAACAACACATACGAACACCACCCCCTTACAAACCTAAATACTACTATTTTTCACTCTACAAACCACAAACAATCCCACCCTACATTACATAAAAGTAGATGATAATGTATGAAAATTATTGCTACTCTAGGGGGCATATAATCACTAGTAAGCTGAATTTAAAAAGGCTGCGGTTAAATGATCATACTCATATTTTTTTAGTAGAGGGGAGGGTTTCCCTACGAGCACAAAATATAAAAACTTTTTTTTATACAGATCTATTCTAACTTGGGCAAATGCAATATTTTTAGCGTTTGCTGTTCTTAGGGTTGGTGTAAATTAAACCCTGAAAAATAATCTGCAGTGTTCTGACCAATTTTTTTATGAAAAAATTTGGCTTTTTTAAAATTCTATCGTTTATTAAAAGGAGAAACTTGATCATAGAGATGTTTTTTATCATTGTCCCTTCTAAATGGTGAAAAGCGAACATTCGTTTTTAAGTTATTTGGGGAAACACCCCACCCCGTGGAACAATATAGTTGGGGCTTGATTTGGAACATAAATTTTTACGTGGCTCTGATCATAAAGGGGGGTTTTGGCTTGGATAAACTTTTGGCTATTTTTGTTATGGCATGAAATAGCCCAATTTAAAAATTCTAAAATTTAACACCTATGTTTTGTGTTTTCATTATTAATAAGTATTTGAAACTAAGCTAAAGTGGGGGCTTTTTAAAAATCAAACGTCTGTAATTTTGTCTGGTTGCTATTACCTAGATTTATTTTTTAGTTAAAATTGAAATCTGCATGCGATTACATTATCCACTTAAAAAGCTTATCTATTCTTCTGAAAATAAACGTCCACCATCATAGTCTCATTTTTAAAGTATTAGTAAATCTCTAAAAAAGTCCATGTTATGCTAAGATGTAAAGGAGGGTCATTAAAATTTGGCAAAAAAACATGGTCCAAATACTGAACCCTGAGAAGCCATTTTAGCTTTTAAATCGAAAAGGGGTTCTCAGAGGAAACTATTGCGTCGATCAGACAAAAATGACTTTTTTAAAATTTTTTTAAATTGTTGTTTTTTTTAAAGGTAATTAATTTGTTTTTAAAATATCAAGATCCAAAAAAATCTTTCAAAAATCAGAAAAATGCTCCCACATCTTCCCTTTTTTGTTTTAAACATGCCGTTGTCTTCATTTTTTCAAAGCTATGACAAAGTATTTAGGCCTAAACCCTGACTGACTATGGATGTTAGTTTGTTGCTATTTAAATGCTGAAATTTTTTTTTTTTATGTTTTTTTTTAAAAGGTTTTGAAAGTGATGATAGTAAAGATTTGTCTAAAATTTTCCCCCAAAAAATTTTTATCATATAAGTAGGATTAGGTAGATGATAGAATAGATGTTTTTAGTTAATTAAGAAATCTTAGGAGTTTTATAAGAAATATATCGATCGTTAGATCGATAGATTTTAATCATAAGATTAAAGAATAGTATTCTTATATGTATCCTTAATTAGATATAGAATTAGTCATCTATTTGATAAGATATAGATATATTTTAGAAATTTATTATTTACTTATAATTATAGAAACAGATAGAATAATGATTTTTTGTTTATAGTTAGAATAAGAATAGATATAATGGGATAGAGTAATAAGTTTAGATAGATAGATAGATATAAGATAATAGATAATAGATAGATATGAGATAGATAGATAATACTATGTATAGATAGATAGACCGATAGATAGATAGATAGGTATAGATAGATAGATGGTTGGAGTGATGGATAACTGTATTAGTGAATGAATGGAATGGTAGATGGATGGATGGTCGGCCTATATATGAAATGTGGAAGAGCGTGTACAATTCGGAGGAGCAGATGGATCACCACAGTCTGGTGAGATTGATGCAGATGCTCTAGGCTCAGAGTAAAGGCAAGACGGACGTTTATTTAGAAAGCTACTGGCACCATTAGTATCGGAACTCTTCTCTAGCTGCTGAAGATAGGGACGGAGCGCTTATGGGAATGCCCCCGAGTGCAGTGAATCAAATCAAATCAAATCAAACCTCTGTGAGTCTAAGATAGGAGCCAGTGTAACTAATTCATCATTAGAGGCATCAGTAGAATTACCTTGGGGTGACTGCTGCATAGGAGGTTTGAGTATGGGACTGCCTAATATACAGTGGCATAACATCATATACAGTCTGAGTTCAAATACTTGATAGTTTATGATTCAAAATGTTGCAGCATTCAGGATAAACTCACAAGCGTTGGTTATATGCTCAATTATTACCTGTGTTCCACAGTGTACTCCATACTCAAGTAGCCAAAGTCGAGAAGAGACATTACAAGATGATGCGTTTAGTCATCATTAAACGCCAGTAGAATATATCTGTCCTACATGGGCATAGGAAAAAAAAAAGGAAGGCCAAAAACACATGGAGAAGAGAGCTTGAGAATGAGGGTAGAAAGATTGGGAGGACATGGGGAGAGCTCCATGCAATGGCGAAGGATAGAACGACTTGGCGTGAGTTGGTTGGGGGCCTATGCTCCATTGGGGGATAGAAAGGCAGAAGAAGAAGAAGAATATATCTGCTGTCAAACTTCTACATCCGAAATAGAAATGTTTTTTGAAGCTAGCTTATTTAATCTCCCTGTTCATGTGCATAGCGTGAGCTCTAGAAATGACACAAATTCTCTAAAACTTGATTTACTTAAGTCTGACAATTACTCATCCCATAACTATCATTTTCATACTTTCCAAGCCCTTGATTAAAACAAGGGCAATAGTAATCTTTTTAAGGGTATAGTAAAACTATTTTACAACTTCGGTGTCAAACTTAAACCTAATTTTTGTAGTATATTTGCTTTAAATATGTTAGGTATAAACTGTGTGTGCTCTCTCATGGTATTAAAGAACCCCCAACCTGATAACAATGGTAACAATGGTTTTAGAAAGTGAATGCTAAATATAAACTGTTCTTTTTCACTTTTGTGTGTGTTTGTGAAAATATACACAGTCGAGTGAGCTGCACTCCCTATGTGGGTTCCAGCTAGGTGGGGAAGGGGGAGGGGGTGGGGGTGGAGATCTTCTTCTTCTTCCTCTTCTTCTTCTTCCTTTTCTTCTTCTTCTTTCGCTCGCTCGAAATAGATTATCTGTATGCGCAATGTTGAAACAGAGAGAACGCACACTACTCCCCTAAGAAGTGTGTAGTTAACGGTGACCAAATAGATGTTTACTTTAAGTCGGAGTGCATCTGCCTGAGAGGCAAGAAACCAACAGTCTGCAATAGGGATATGCCCAAAAAACTAAAGTTATAGAACAAGACCAAACTTCACAAGTGAGCTAACAACCAGAGCCGGTGTTTACAGCTGGTGAACGCAAAAAAAAAAAAAAAAGTGGTCAAGTATGCTTGTGTGTTGGTCTGGTAGTCTGTTGTGTTCAATATGTGGATTTATAAGGTTAAATCCCTTTGCTATATTCATCAGACTTGTTGTGTTCAATATGTTTCAAGCCAGGCAAGCGCTTGCGTCACTGCCATCACCTCCATCGTCATGCTGCTGGTTGTCATGGAGAAGGCGCCGTTGGCTTCTTTGACTGTTCTGCCCGCTGAGCGTGCTGTAAATGCCCATGCGCTTCTTCTTTGGCCTATAACGGATCCGTCTGTATAGATTATTGCATCTGCTTCGTCTGAATTGTCACCGATGAGAGCGTTGACCTCTGCATTAACAGCAACAGGATTCTCTTCTCTACATCGCCTGTTGAGTGTGACAATACAGGAAAATGTACAAATAAACGCCTGAGGCACAGGTATCCATTCTGCACCCGGTATGATGTCGGTTAGGCTGCATATTTGCCTAATAACATCTTCTGCCCGATCTAGCCACGATTTCCCCCTCTTCAGTCTGTCGCCCTTTTCACTAAAAAGCGCTTGATGCAGTGGGTGTTTCTTATCAGCACATATTTTGAGATATGCCCGAGCCCTCCACATCCTGATCCTTTGGTTCATTGTTGGAAAGTCAAGTAGATACTTCATTGCTCCACAGGATGTGTCTCTTGTACATCCCAAAATAATGCGCATGGCTTCATTTTGCACCTTTTCGAGTCGTTCAATCTGGGTAGCACTGACAGTGAGGATGGCCAGAGCGTATTCAATGGGGGAAAGGACCAGACCGTAGAATAGAAGTATTAGTAGTCTTTGCTCTATATTGGAAGCAGCCATAATCCTCATTGTAGATAGACCTTTGCGTGCCTTTTGTTATCACATGGTCAACGTGTTCCCTGAATGACAAGCTGCGATCGAACCTCACCCCGAGAAACGCCATAACATTGGTTCTGATCAATACACTATCACGCATTTTTACTTCTGGTAAGTCCGACTTGACAATGTGATTGTTCAAAGAGAACCATGACACTGATGCCTTCGAAGGATTGACATAGGCATTGGAACCATCACACCAGGCGGCAATTCGATCGAGTTCTTTGTGTATAGTGCTGGCGATCTCCTGTCTATCACGCCCTTGTCGATAAATCAAAATGTCATCAGCAAATAACAAAAGTCCTTCCCTTTCCATTCAACTGCTGCTCAGTGATCATCACCGTATAAACGTTGAATAAGACTGGTGATAGCGGTGATCCCTGTGGCAAGCCTGGACATATCGTTTGCGGTTCTGAGGACCAGCTACCACATCTTAGTACAATCTTTCTCTGGAACAGGACCGCAGCAATCCAGCGGATCAGAATAGGATTAACTTCTAGTTTAAGCAGTAATTGCATTAAATAATCATATGGTACTTTATTGTAGGCATCTTCTAAGTCCAACACTGCCGCACATGTCTCTCCTTTAATCTGAAATCCCTCGTACACATCGTAGGCGAAAACTGCAGCATTGAACCATGTCTCTTTATTTAACCTGTACCCTCCAAGTGTTGGTGGCAACTTATCATGTAGTTCCAAGTAGGTGGTCAATCTTTGTGCGACAATTTTTTCCAAAAGTTTGCCAACAGTATTCTGCATCGAGATGATTCTGTAGCCGAAGATCTTTGAGTGGTCTTTATTAGGCTTTGGTAGTGGGAACAAATAACTATGGAGCCATTCCTCTTGTATCTGGCCACTCTTGATGCTGATATTGAATTCCTTTGCCACGCTTTTCAAATAAGTATTCGACACCATCAGCATGTCGTTGTATCGGATGCCGTCAGGGCCTGGAGCAGTGCTGCGCGATTTCTTGAGGCAAGTTCTTAGGTATCTGCAGTGATTGTGAGATCAGTGCCTAGCACAGTGTTCTCGCACAGCATCGACAGTTTCATCTTAACCCCTATTCTTGTAGCTTCGTCTTTTTGGTCAGTTTGCTCCAAGTAGCGCGCCAGAAGGGTTTTTTCCTTTATCAGCATCAGTTCTCTGCCATATCAGGTATGTACCCTGAAAATCAGGGATATTCCTTGATCGTGCGGCACCGTGCATGCTCCGTTGAAGGCGCCAGAATGTCACAAGAGATCCCTCGGAGCAAACGCTCTTGCAGAATTCGTTCCATTTCGCTGTCTTAGCTTCCTTCGCAATTAACTTGAAAGCCACTGTCTGCTTGTTGACCTCATCTTTCAGACTGATCAGGCGTTCAGAAAGTGACGGATCAATTTTCCTTGCCTTTTGCCATGCCTTGACAGCTTTCCTTTTTTCTAGCCACGCCATGTTTGACTACTTCATTCCACCATGGTGGCTGGGCCCATCTCTCCCGCCGTCTGCGATCTGCTCTTGTTTTACGTCGTCGGATTTTGCTAATGGCATCTTGCCCTGTACGGTCATATATAAAAGCAGGCACATTGATTACATGACCTTTGTTGTTGCTCTTCTCTACCAGGACGACGCAAGGAAAGTGATCACTGTCGTGGTATCCCAGTGTGCTCCACCTGCATCCTGATGCAATGGAGGGAGATACTAGGGTCAGGTCAATTACGCTGTCAGAATCCCCTTGTCGTGTTGCCATTTGGGTAACCTTTCCGTCGTTCAAGCATACTAGATCGGCAGACACTAGGGCATCCTCCAGGTCTTCCCCCTGTTTATTAGTGATTACATTGCCTTACTGGTTTCCTCTGGCGTTGAAATCTCCGCAGTAAAGGACTTTCTTTTCCTCCGTCTGGAGCAAACTCTGCCATTTCGCTGTATCCACCTTTCCATTGCAGGCGTACACATTGACAATCACAAACTGGGCCGGGCCAATGACTCTGACTGCGTGTACTTGTAAGTCGTCATTATTCCACTCAGACATGCCCACCTCAGACACCGGTATGTGGTCACGAACAAGAATGAGCTGTCCGAGGTGCCGTCTATTGTAGAAGGATTGGAAGCCCGCAATTTTAACGATCTCGTCACCGAGGTGTGTTTCCTGTAGGACAACAATGTCGTTGCTGTAGAGGAGCTTTTCAAAAATGGGTCGGCGTTGACTGAACGAAGCGCAGTTCCAGTAGAGAACACGAACATACTTTAAACTGAGTCTCTCACATTTCAGTCGCTTCCTGCAGGCGCCACCGTGCTTGCCTGTTCGCGTTCTCCTTGTCCGTCTACGGGTTGTTTTGAATTGGTAATTGGTCGCCATCGGACGTCGAATACACCCTGAGGGAAGTCTAAACTCACGTGCATGTACTCCATTGCACGGTTCAGACCCCATTCCGATGAAACTTTCACATTATACGTGAGCGAAAATAGCTAAATTTCAATTGCAAAATGTAATTAATGGGAATGCCGCATTTTCGTTTTTTGAGCTAATTTGATGTTAGAACAGTGATTCTAAAACCGTGCGCCGCGGCGCCCAGGAGAGCAGCGACCTCTTCACACGGGTGCCGCGAAATATTCGAAGATACACGAATTTTAATTTTATTTTTTGTATCTCTTACATACGAATAGTCATACTTTTTCTTTAACGTGGACGTGGAAACGTGGACAAATTGTAATTGGAAAAAACGTCGCTCTGACTAACAAAAGGTTTAGGAAGCACTGAGTTAGAGCGATTCTCTTGCAGTCCTGCAGCCTATCATTGCTCAGTGAGCTCCGACTGTCTTGATGACATTCACGTGTAAATAGCTTGATTCACAAGTGAAAGTATGCCAGATATGGTGAGTATGAAATCTGCAACTTTTCGAATATTCAGGAACTGCTCCTGTTAAATCCTTTCGTTAAAAAAAAAAAACTTAGCGGCACCACTTTTTTGAAAATTTTCATTCACTGCGCTGGAACTTTGGATATCCACAAGTTCTTCTAACTGCAGAGAACCTTCATCAACAGAGGATATCAGCTTCTTAGCATTGGAAGACAAATCATCCTCAGGAGGGATTTTAAAAGGATATCAAACGAATAACATTACATTGTTTAGGATATTAAAGTCGTCAAATCTGTTATTGAAATTGTTGTTTTTTTTTTTTTTTTTTTAATAATTATATCATTCGATCGGTTAAAATTGCCGAGTCCAGTGTTGATAAAATAAAACAGCAAGCATACTGGTTTCTAATTAGGCATAGCTAGTGATATAAATAAATATTTCAGTGTCCAGTCATGAGGCGTCGCAGGTCGACCCAGCCTAAAATGGGTACCAGGATGGCTGTCCTGGGGATGAAGTAGTACCTAGTGCCGATGGTCTGTAAAAATGTGGGCGCACTCCCGATATGCCCGATACGCCTAAAAGGTGTGAAAGACGATCTTTACTCTACTTAACTAGACACATGAGCTAGGTCTGGAAAGTTATTTACTAGTGCTCAGCAGGTCTATATGAGTATCTGTGTATGTATCATTTAGTAGTTATCACTCTACTGTGAAAAAAGTATAACCGGGAGCTTTTGAGTATTAGGAGGGCTCCTTTAGCCACTTCATTCGCTTCTGCGGAGGTTTCAGCTTCGTATCTTCTTTACACTTGGGTGCTCGGTCAACTTGGGGCATTGCTTGACAGGAGGGGATGGCAGTAAGGATATACAATTTACATTTGTTAAGAGTACCTCTACAAGACGAAGGATATGCTGGCCGTCCGGCGGATAACCCTGGGATCTAATGAAGGACACCAAAGTTTAAATCATGGGTTTTTTAATTAGTGTTTCTGTCGAGGACGTAAACAAAAATGACTTTCATGCTGTGCGTTTTGTCTACACTAGCCACGGGGCTTCAAATTCTTAAGCTCAAAGACACCACCACCACCCCATCCCATGACTACAACGCCAAAGTAATAAACGCATACAGTAACACAAGTTTCACCTCTACTGCTGTTAGATATGGTTGATAGAAGACATGACCAGGAGTTGTGGTGTGGCACATTTGACAGCGATCTTAGGTTCTTTATTTTTCATGTGACAGAATGTTATAATCACACCCAGCGGCATGAACCTAACAATTCATCACTTGCAACGCGAAGATGAACATCACCGTCTGCCTATTTGAACAAGCTAGGTGAAGATATCTAAGGGGTGACAAACAGAATGACAAAACTTGCCAAGATGATTACAATAGATTACACATGATACAGCAGGACCATGTAGAAATCATCAAGTTATAGATTCAACATGGTCAAAAGATAACCACAACATTTATAAGAGTATAAATCTACAGACATGACAACAGTGATTACCCTCTTAATAAAACCGCAGACTTCCATTCCTCTTTACTATACTAGTTATCAGATGAACATTGAACGATATGTCCTTTAATATGCTGTCCTCTATTTTACATGCACACAGTCACTGGAAATTCATCGGGCGTGTGTAGAACTGGCTTGGCGCCAGCATGAAATAAACTTTTGAACAACATGTAGGTTCAATCAATCAGATGCCGTATTCACAATGAAAGTTGGCCACAGTGGATCTCTAACACGTTCTCTTATTTTGGCCGTCCAGCCTCTGAAACTGATGCGTTTTCATCTCTTGACGTTGTCCTCCCACCTGTATCGTTGTCTGCGTCTTGCTGCCTTGCCATCGACCTTTCCCTCCAATATGGTTTAAAAAAATATATAATAATGTGGCCAACATATTTAAATTGTCTCTTGTTTATTCCTTTAGGTAATTATTTATTCATTCGAAATCCTAACAGAACCTATGTACTTGATTGTTTTCGTTTCCATGAAATACGACCTTTTCTTCTGTAAGTTAGTTAGTTAGTCTTTCCTCTTGTGTCGAGTGCGGCACATAGGGCAGAGGTCGTGACTCTCCATGCACGGCGGTCCGTTGCAATCCGTTATAGGTCTTGGATGTTTGAGTGGCCCATGAGCGAGCCTTCCCTGATGATAGTTCTACGTAGGGTTTCCCTTGGTCTTCCACGAGATCTTTTTCCCTGTGGTGTCCAAATGAGGGCTTGGTAAGGAAGTCTTGATTTATCCATTCTAAGGGCGTGGCCGACATAGTTCCAGCGGCGTTTTCGTATAAAATTAGACACATACTCCTGCCTGGATTCTTGTTTTATTTGTTTATTGGTTCGGAAATCTGACCAATTGAAATTTAGTATTCTTCTAAGGCATTTATTTTCAAAACTGTCTAATTTTATGTCTTCTATAGCATGGACATATATAAAACCAAACGAGTAGATTAGCAAGCTTCCTAATATGACAAACATTAACGAACATTTTCAGAAACCTATTCTTCTGTATGTTTAAATTTTCAGAAACTCAGTTCGATTCTTAAGTTGTTTGCTCATTGTCCAAGTTTGATATGGTCAACATATTTCAGCTGCAGAAACAAATTGCTGTATTTTAGCCAATTTTCATTGATGTAAGATCTTTAAAATGTGAGTTTTAAAAATTCCACCTTGTCAGTACAAACCAAATCTAAGAAAAGATATAGCGCATAAGCAATATCACCATAAAATATTCATTTATAATGAGTTATAATTCTTGGGTACAATGTAAAGTTAGTATAAGACAATAGAAATCTTGATAATGCAATTTAATATTTTAAAGACCTTGTGGAGATATAAATGAGTACAGATGTATCAAACTGTCGTTTGCATTTCTCCCTTTTCTTAGCAAAACCAGAGAGTGTTGTTTGTCAGGATATAGCATTTCCAGAACGAACCAAGGAGGTTACTGTTGTCTGTACAGCACAACGGGTTTACCCATATCCCAAGTGTCAATTTACATGGATGTTTAATGTAAGTTTATTTCCTAACTTAGAGTTTTATGTTTTTCCCGTAACTCATAGACAACTTCTTCTGTATGGGAATATTAAATATGGCTCACTGAGGTGAATAAATTAATAGGTCAAGAATTCACATCATTGCAGTAGGACACTCCCATTCTTGCTGTGTCTCCTCTATAGCCAACGAAACGTGCTCATACTGACGGTGCAAGTTTGTACTTGATTAGCTTTGAAAGACGGAGAAATGCACCAAAAAAAAAAAAAACTTAGAAAGAGCATAACACATGAAGAGAGCAAACTGTGTTAGCCTGTTTCAGGTGTCACCGCCACTGTAAATATCATCGGTGCAGGAAAAGTTGCACAAACGATACTTCTGTGTAGTAGATGAAGCGACATCGTGACTAGAATCATCATCATCAGGTGCCTTGCCGACTGGCGTGGACGATCATGCCTCTCCATAATCTGCGATCTCATGCAGCATGTATCAGTTCGTGTGCCGACACACCTCCATGCCATGCAACAAGACTGTCAAGCATCTTCTCTCGTTGTCTTCCTCTATCCCTCCTTCCACAGATCTTTCCAGTGGTCACAACATGTTCTATATTCCTTTCTCTCTAACATGGCCGAAAAATGATGACTGTCTCCTTCTGATGTCTGTGATAAGTTGTCTTCCCTGCCTCTTTCAAAACCTCTTGGTTGCTCTTTTTGGCTGTCTAAGGTATTCTAAGCATTCTTCTGTAAAACCACATCTTTGAGGCCTCTAGAAATTGTTTGGCCTGCCTACCGATTGTCCAGGATTCACAGTTATATGTGGAAAGAAGCGATGCTTCACTTGGAATGAGTCGAAGCTCAACTTGAAATTAACCTTGGTTTGCACCGACTTCACTCGTCATGCACCTTGACTCCCTACATATTGGCTTTAGCCACGGCTCACTCTGGATGCTTACTGCTACAAAACTTGCATTACTTTAACGTCTAGGGTTGACAACACAAACGCCGCTCAGCTTCTTTGTACATTCTGTCAGTTTATTCGGGTCCATTTATTTCACATGTTCAAACATTATTCACACTTTAACACTCGCGACATATTCGAACACTAACCATTCGCGCGACATAAAGACGACATCTTTAATTACTACAACCGTCTTCTCTGACTTCTGATGATCGACTGACCACGATGCTAGCTCGGGCTTTCCCTCGCTTCCGCGACTAGGCACAAGTATCTCGTGCTGTCCCTTGTTGCACAGACTTTCTGCTTGCCACAATGTAATCGTGAGGACCATGCAAAGCACCCCATAACAATATGTTAAGACTGGGTGTATGTAGCAAACAAAAATTATTTTTCTTACTCTCAATGACAAGGATATATTGCACAAGATGTTTTTCATTTTATAAAATGCAGTTTTTGGCTGTCCTATTCTGTTTCTTATCTCAGTTATGCATCTTCCATCTGATGTTATCCATGTGCCCAGATACTTAAATTTCTGTACTTGTCCTAAAATAACACCATCAACTTTTATTACACACTTAGGAATAATTCGTTTCTTTGATACCACCATTACTTCTGTCTTCGCATTATTCAAAATGAGGCCCATTCTTCCACTTTCTAACACCACAATGTCTATCATTTCCTGTAATTCTTTCTGACTTGTTGCTATCAAGACTGTGTCATCCTGTGACTAGAATATGACTCCAAAATAAACCAGTGATGAAATCTTAGTGAGAAAAAAAAATTCAGCATAAACTACCCTAATATCTGATATCTAAATCCAAAGAACACATAAAGGGAAATAACAGCAGGGGTTTCTAATAGGCTCTGATATTCAGCTTTGCTTTTACTGTTCTTATTTAAATTGAAGTGGTAAGAATGCTTTCATGCCTATAACAACATCTACCTGAGAAAAACCGTTCTTACATGTTTAAAGTTCTGTTAAAAAAAAAAAAAGCAGTCATGTAGAATTTATTGGTTTCAGATTGCGTCCCTTGTACTTGCACTTCACATCGCTGTTATTCTAATTTTTTTTTACCTTAGAGTGGTACTGTTTTCGGTCACAGCATCCACTACATATTTGATGTTTTTCATTGTTTACCATCATCAGGTCATCCTATAGAATTCTCATCAAGTTTATTTCATGTCATCAAATTATAACTCTTCTTATAACCAATTATGTTGCCTTAGACAGTACATACGTTCAAATTAAGTTATCCACTTGCGAGATGCAATTTTTTTCTCATTTTGAAACCCCACCTCGGCTTTTGCCTAAAAACAGCCGGCCTTTTGGCTAAGATCAAAGGGTAGCTTTGCTGCACTGGGTCTGGCCAAGAGAGCCCGGGATCGGTCACAAACCAAGTCACGGGTAAAACCCAATCGGCAAAGCCAATCTTATAAAAACCTTTGCCGGGCGGTTTCCCCGTTCAGTCCGGATTACCGACGTAAAATCTTTCGGGCTGTCGGGCTTGGCATTTGGGAGATTTCTTTCTTCTTTTGTCAAAATCTGCTTGTGCCGCTAGGCGTCGCAGTCTATCAGATGATCGGCAACCGAGCCAGGGCGCGCTCAGTCGCTTCATATGCCGTGATGTTATGAAGTCTCAAGTTGTCCGTGACTCCTTCAATCCATATTCTTCTTGGTCTTCCCCTGCCTCTTGTTGTTTCGATTTTCATGTTGTATGCTCTTGATGCTGGCATCGTTGGTTCCATTCTCATTAGGTGACCAAACCATTTCATTCTTTGCTTTTCAATAAATTTAACGATGGGTATGGTTCCAATAGTTCTTGTAATCACATCGTTTCTCACTCGATCTCTTCTGGTTTTATTCGCAGCCATTCTCAAACATCTCATTTCACAGGTGGTTAGTCTTCTCTCATGTTCTTTTGTTAATGTCCAAGTCTGACATTGATAACCTAATGTCGGTATAAAGATTGTATTTATAATTTGTCTTTTTATCTCAGCTGGGACAGCAGGGTGTTTTAAAATTGGGGCAAGCTGGTATGCGACATTGTTGGCTTGTTGGATTCTTGCTTCGATCTCTCTGTCTATTTTACCATTGGATGTAAAGATACTTCCCAGGTATTTAAATTCTTGCACTCGTTTTAGGCTGTGATCTAGAATCTTTATGTCGATGGTCTGTTGCTCTCTACTTATGCTCATGACTTCATTTGGGAGACTGACCCGGTAAAAAAACAAAAAACCCGGGACATGTGGCCTAACGGTTAAACGGTGTTGCGGATACCTCTCTACTGGTGATTCACATCCGCATGGTGGCACCTTGTGTCACCGGGTGTTTTCTGTTTGTGTGATGTTTTGGTTGGGTACAACTTACCTGCCTCCATACATACGTTTAAAAGGGCTTATACAGTTGCTTGAAGATTTATTTTGTAACTGGCAGTAACTTGTCTGTAGAGAAAACTGACAAAAACTCGAAATGTATTTTTGGTTTGAACAACTGAAAGTGACTGCCTGTTTCAATTATGTCAGTGATTCTTTCATAATAATGCTACCTTCAATTTTGATAGGACACAGAGAATCGCACAGTGTCAGAAAATGTAATAACCTACAGCAACCTGTCCGCAAATGGAACCTCGCCTTACTTTAATATCAACTGTCTTGTGAAAATACCTACTCGGAACTTCTCTGTTGGGTCACACCAGTTTCGAGTCAGGGTATTCCCAAATGTCACCGGGAATGACAATGATACGGCGTATGGCGTCGATAGTAACCCCACATCGTCACAATCTGTGGGTAAGTGAATTGCACAACTATTTATCAAAAGCTTGTTTCATATTTGTTGTATCTGTATCCTTTTAGTCTAATCTACAATCTGTAAAATAAAAATGAATAAACAAAACTGTTTTACTGCATGCATTTATTACTTTTTAAGACATAATAGGACAACAGTGGCCATGAGCCATTACGATATATTGCATCTAGTGTAGCACCCCCCCCCCTCCCCCCCCCCTTTCCCCCCGCCCTTTCCAAAAAAATCATAATCAAAATATAGTGAATAAAAGAAATCTGGAATCTATAAATGTTAATTTTCCAAATTTGTTAACACAACGTTGCCTTCGACTCAAATTTTATCAGAAAATCGCACAAACCACGAACGACGTCGCCCCAGCAACGGTCAAATAATTTTTTGTTGATTGGCCATTTTTGACTGCTGAGGTCTTTATTTAACTTTGCATTACTATATAATTTCATTTCCACTATCTGCTTGAGTGTTTGGTAGCGTAGGTTTAACTGTTCTGCCTATCATACGCGTGACCCGCGTTCGATTTCCCGCTAGGTAATATAATTTTTTTTAAGCCCTTAAGTAGGCAGCTGGCACGTTTTGTTGTGGTTTAGGGCTAGGCTGCAATATCTAGGCCTTTTTTCGGTTGGGGTTTACAGCTAGCCTGCGACAGTGGCGACGTGATGCTCAATGGGCATCTCACGAGTAAACTTTGTTCGCCTTCGAGAGGGCAGTTGGCACGTTGTGTTGTCCTTTACGCGGGTGACCGGTGTCAGATTCCCCGCTGGGTGATAATTGTTATTTGTCCCTTAAAAGGGTTGTTACCATGTTGTGTTGTGGGTTACAGCTAGGTTGCGATATTTGCGCCTTACGCCCAAAGACATCCGATTTCAGTTAAGTCCCAGTTAGCCTCCCCGTGATGCTTCTTGATCAAAAACTATTCGGCGATGACAGAAACTGTTAACTTAGACGGCTTACAGTCCAGTTTAGTTTGGGTGGACACGGATGCCAAGGTCAGTTAAAAGTCGTTCCTTCGGAGAGGGAGAGATGACGGGTGCGGGGGTATTTTTCTCCCCTATTCGTGAGTAAAGTGTACTTTTCACTGTGGGTTCCATCACTGGTTACGTGATGGGCAACATTAAACTAAGTAGTCCGTGACGACAGCATGCGGGGCTAACTCCTCTTTTCTACACCGACCTACACAGACTGTAGTGAAAGTTTTTGTTGTTGTTGTTGTGATGGTGGTGGTGGTAGTGGTTGCAGTAGTACTTGTACTGGATGGGGAATGATGTAGCTGTTACACTTGCCACATTTACTTCTCAGAACAAGTTAATGCTACCTTTTTAAGTCTAGGTGGACACGGATGGCAAGCTCAATTCAGTTACAATATTTCGTCACATGATGACTTTCTCATCCTTCAGAAAGGATGATATGATTCGGGGAAGGGGTGGGTGGGGGAAGGGGGGGGGGGCTATGGCAGACATAGTTAGCTGAGAGAGCTTACAATATTATTTTAAAGTTCTCATTTCCTAACTATTTCTATTTTAATAATTTCGCCAGGTGATGATTTTTCAATCCTTCGGAGAGGGATATATGATTGGTGGAAAAGGGGGGGGGGGAGGGGCGTTATACCAGACTCAGTTAGCTGAGAGAGCTTAAAGCATTATTTAATGTTCTCATTTCCTAACTATTTCTATTTTAATAATTTCGCCATGGATGATTTTTTAATCCTTCGAAGAGGGAGATATGACTTCGCCGGGTGATGATTTTTCAATCCTACTGAGAGGGAGATATGATTGATGGAGAGGGGGAGGTGGTTTATGCCAGACACAGTTAGCTGAGAGAGCTTAAAATATTATTTTAAAGTTATCATTTCTTAACTATTTCATTTTTAATAATTTCGCTATAGTTGATTTTTTTAATCTTTCGGACAGTGAGATATGACTGGGTCGAGGGGAGAGGAGAGCGGGGGGGGGGGGAAGGATATGACAGACACTGTTAGCTGAGAGCTTTTTTCTTTCCTCTCCATTTCACCATCCTGGGCCACAGCAACGCGTGGCCGGGTACAGCTAGTTCTAAATATTTTTAGATCTAATGTTATCCCATATTTAGCATCTGTCAAAGATAGTCGGAGAACTACTCAATAAATAGAACAAGAATTAAATGCATTTAGAAACAACTACATGAGAAAACTGATGAAAATAAATTGTGAGAAGCGAAGACATAAGAGATATCTCTGGGTAATCACTAGTATCAACAGTTACAAGAAGATGGCGCTATACTGGATCCACTTTAGGAAGAAACCAGCATAGTATCATCAAGCAGGCATTGAAATGGGAAAGAGAGGGATTGATGAGAGAGGCCAGGACTGAATTCCATCCATGATATCGAACTGATTGCAGAAGATAGATAGGGGTGGAGAAATACACCTCGAGCCCTATGTGATATATAATGGCACAACAGGAAAATAAATGAAAGAATGAATAAATGAATGAATGAATAATTGAATGAATGTAAATTATAAAATTTACTTTAAAAAATACTATTTCTGCATGCATAGCGTTAATTTTTGTCTAATGTTTTCTGGGACTCTGTGTGGCCAGAATGTGAATTAAATTGTGTAATATTCCTCTAGATAACCCAGTGGTCAAAATGCAATCATGCCCAGATACATATGTGGAAGAAAGTAAACAGTTCAACTGTACATGTAAAGAAACTGCAAACATGTTTATTCTGTCTACAACAACATTGAGTTATGGATCAGTAAGCGTTTCTTCAACACAGAAAGTTACAGCAAACTTCACCGCTGACAGGACTACGGAAGGTAACTGCGACCCTGAGTTGTGTGTAATCTAACTATTGTTTGCAGTGTTGGTCAGTAGCAAACTTAGTTGTTGACAACTGATGAAAAGTTCTCTTGCTAATTCTCTCTCCATGTGTGTGTTCGCACGTATGTACACATGTATGTTTCAGTGTGAATTGGTCTGTGTGTGTTTCTGTGTTTAAGTGTGCCTCTTTGCTATGTATGTGTGTCTGCGTGTGTGTGTGTGTGTGTGCGATTGGATCCATGTAGCTGTGTATATGTGTCTGTGTGTGTCTCTGTGTTTGTCTGCATGTGTGTGTGTCTCGGTGTTTTTCTGCATATTTGATGTGACTGTGTGTATATCTTCGTTTGTGTCTGTATGTGTCCCCGTAGGTGTTTGTCTGCATGTTTGCCTGTGTATGTTTATGTGTTTTGTCTGCGGGTGTGTCTATGAGAAAATACATTGGCAGTTAGAAATCGAAAAAGTGTAGCCTTATGGCCCTGCCGGGAAAAATTTGATTTAAAAAATCTATCCAAATTATTTCAGGATCCTCGCTGGTGCAACGGAGTTCGTGCACTGCGCTGGGATTCTTGAGACTTAGAAGTAGAACAGAGCACTTATGGGTTACACCCGTGTGCCATGATGTTGATCCGTTGAATAAACCAACAAACTAACCAAAAGACCGAGAAGAACATATTTTGGCCCCATACTAACAGTCAGCATAACCATATCAGAACAGCTGATAATACCACACCGCACTTTTATGGCACTACCCAACAAACAAACAAAAAACAAAAACAAATATATATATATATATATATATATATATATATATATATATATATATATATATATATGCATACCGGAAATACAAGGCAACGAATCTTTATTTTAACACTCAACGAGTGGAATATACGAATATCTAGTGAAACATCAACCAACACCAAACACTAAAACATGTAAGTATAAACTAAGGATTTAGATGTATAATGTATGATAAATAATCATATTTACTACTGCTCAGGCAGATGGATATATAAAGAGAATTGATTCCTTTTATTTAGGATTGGGAGCGGACAATCAATGAAAGCAGTAAGTATGAAAGAGATAAACAATAGAGAATGGAAGTAATGGGAATGTCAAGCCGATTTATCCAAAGAATTCCAGAGAAATTTTACTAAAAAGCTTAACAAAATCGAGAAGCAGAAAAACGTAAACAAAACAACACAACGTAACGTTTCGGCCGGCAGCCTTTTTCAAACATAAGTGAACTACAGAAACGAGGAATGGAGAGTATGTAGATCTCTAAGGGGTGACGTGAGCAACGTTTAAAAAAATGCGATGTTGAATAAATAAAAAAAATAAAAAAGAATAAACGATGGTAATAAAATATAGTCACACACAAATAATAAACAGTAGTATTGTTAATATATAATATGATACTAGGAATAAAAGATATACAAATGTTATTGATACCTAATTGATATTGATAAGAAATAGAATAAAGTAATAATATGAAATAAAAGAAAAGAAAAGAAAAAAAATTAACTTTTCAAATGTGATAAGAGTAGAACTATTTAGATGAAGGTATGTTGGATATTGATACCACCTGGACTAAGAACGCCTAAGCTGTGGATGTGGCGATTTTCCAAAGCGAGGCGCTTAGTATGATCGACAAAACAAGATTTTAATGCTGTGACAGATATATAATCTTCACCTCTGTGGTCAGAGCTATTTAAATGGAGAGGGATTTGTTTAAGTGTCTTATTGTCAATATCAGAGAGGTGTTCCCGGAAACGAACAGCTAGCATCCTGCCAGTTTCCCCAATGTATGCCTTGCTGCATCGTTTGCAGACAATTGCATAAATTAGGTTGCGGGATTCGCAAGTGAAAGGTTCCCTAATTTGGAAAGAACCATTAGGGAAACTGACCGAAGAAGTCTGGACAACAAAAGGACATGTCTTGCACGTGCTGCGTGAGCATTTAGTAGTCCCAAAAGGAAGTTCTGTGTGGATCGGTGGGAGTCGGCTTTGGACTAGTAGGTCGTTAAGGTTGTGGTCTCGTCTATAAATTAATCTAGGTTTCTCACTAAAGATAATCTTGGTGTCCGGATCAGAGCGGAGAATGTCCAAATGACGAAAGAATACTCTGGAAGCAACCACATTATTAGGGTGAAAAGTCACAATCAATTTGGGTCCATCACTGGTGAAATTACGTTTGGTAGGGAAAGCATCTCTCCTGGTTATTGCCAAAACTTTTTTTAACGTCCCTTCTAGGAATTGTTCCAGATAGAAACGGGCACCAAAGAAATCAAGAAGTTAAACTGATTTATAAAAAAAAAAATTAGAATCATCAGAGCATAACCTGCGCAATCGAAGGAGCTGTGAATACGGAATAGAATTTTTACAGGGTAGTGGGTGAGAAGACGTATAGAGGAAATAACTGTGAGAATCCGTGGGTTTGTATTAGGCTGTGGTCTTTAGACACAGGAAATCGATGTTAACAGTGATTTATCCAAAGTACAAAGATGAAAAAAAAAAAGCTCAACATAGCTATCCAAATGTTCCATACTCACTCTCATTGTTTTACAGTGTATCAATATCGTCAACGTAAACAAAGTCAATGTAAAACCTATAACCAAAAATATGCTGACACTAAAACAATTCAAATACAAAATACAAAAACACCACTGGTCCAGTAAAAATAATGATATCATCACCAAGCATAAAAAAACATCAGTTTCCACACTATGATGTTGCCGTCATCCTCATCGTCGGCCCAGTTTGATCCGGACATTCATTTATAATATTTGTAGTGTACAGTGTATCAAATGTTATGAGTGTGTTTTATCGTATTTGTAATTGTGTACACATACACATACTGTCAGCAACACTAACAAACGGCAACATATGTAAAAACAGCGTGGACACTCAATAAATGTAATTTAAAGATTCAATCAAAATAAAATAATACATTTAGGTTCTTTGGAGGTTACACGGGATATACAGGATTATAATTGTTGGTCTGCCATCCGTTTTACAATTGTGTAATCTCAGGATAGTCGTAATTTAAGGTAGCCGCCACGAGGAGACAACATTGAAATGTTATTATATTTATCAGTTTACCATCTGCAGTCAGTTTGATAGAGTCAACACAAATATGTTGTGAGAATGTATGGAAAAAAGGAAATCAGCAATCATCTCATTAATATTTGCAAAAGCCTGTACACACGTAGAAAATGCTGCATAAGTTTGAAGGCAGGGTTGTCAAGGACTTTTATAGTGAGCTTCGGTGTGCGTCAGGGCTGTGTACTATCGCCGCTTCTTTTTATAACATACATGGATATCATATGTAGCGAAACGAACTTTAATCAGGAAGAAGATATTACAGAATTACTATTCGCCGACGTCAAGGTACTCATAGCAGAAAATACGGAATGCCTATAGAACCACCTAAATCTAATTAGTAACAAAGGGGAGAAATAAAATATGAAAATAAACACTACGAAGAGAGAGAGAGACAATGATGATAGGAAGACATACAGACAATTTAGAAATAAAATTAAAAAAAAGAACACACTGAGACGAACAGAGGAATTTAAGTATTTGGGAGCAATTTTCACATCCGACGGATAAACTGGACAGCGAAATTAGCTCCAGATGTGCCAGAGCTAATCAAGTAATGGGGCAACTATCTCCACTGCTAACACCTCAGTGAGGTACAAGATCTCCACTGCTAACACCTCAGTGAGGTACAAGATCTCCACTGCTAACACCTCAGTGAGGTACAAGATCTCCACTGCTAACACCTCAGTGAGGTACAAGATCTCCACTGCTAACACCTCAGTGAGGTACAAGATCTCCACTGCTAACACCTCAGTGAGGTACAAGATCTCCACTGCTAACATCTCAGTGAGGTACAAGATCTCCACTGCTAACACCTCAGTGAGGTACAAGATCTCCACTGCTAACACCTCAGTGAGGTACAAGATCTCCACTGCTAACACTTCAGTGAGGTACAAGATCTCCACTGCTAACACCTCAGTGAGGTACAAGGTGGAAAAGAAGAAGAAGAAGAAAAAGTCACCAATAACATGTTCATAATGACCATGTAAATGTTGTTTCCCTAATTATCTAAACATTATTGGTTCTGTCCCTCCACTTGTAGAGCTCTCCTGTGAGGCACGGCTACCAGATGACACTAATACCAGAATGACACGAACATTACAAGTAGCTTGTAAGTTTGTTTCTTCTCATGTGTGTGTGTGAGTATGCGTGTGTGTGAGTGTGTGTGTGTGTGTGTGTTTTCTCTCCAATAAATTAGTTGCATATCTGTCATATATTGTTGCCATTATCACTAATCGGTTATGCGCATACTCACACTGTTGTCCAAATCAACTCAAAGCGATCTTGCGGACTCTAACCTGTAATGTTGGAATTATAAACTGTTTTATAACCCCTAATCCATTCACACTGACAGTGGCTGCAAAGCAGATGTGTTTCCTACCATAGCTCCGTTTTGTATACATACGAGTTTTTAAAAAAAAAAATAGGCCACGAGACATGTTAAATATTTAGTGCCAGTCCAATATTTTGAGTGTCTCCAAACCAACGTGTCCAACCTAATGTTCTTTTAAACAACTCACAATAGCAATAGCAACCAGTTGATTTAGACGCTTTCTGCTCATAAAATGGCTCACCTATAATTAGATATAATTGAACGTGGCTGCTGTTCCTAATCATTGAATAAATTACACGGGAAGAACACAATGAAGTGTATGTTGAAAGTATAAACACATCAATAACCACAAGTGTAAGAAAAATTAGATTCATTAAAATATTATATCATGTATCAGAGATGTTTCAGAATCATATTTGTCTTTGGTGCCAGCACTAGGCCTCCATTGAACCTGAAAGAGTGCCTAGGGACATGTGGCTGCTTAGAAGAACAATCATTGATTTAATACTGCAATATAAACAATTAAGGTACCCATGGACTGCATCTTGTAACTCTCAGATAGGTCAATATGTTTCACATAGTGGGATACAATAACATAGGGCAGGCTGGCATATAGGCACCAGATTGATGGCACACTTGAGAGCAGCCAGGTCCAGCTTGGTTAAGAATCTCAGGCAGACAAAATGGAAAAAAAAAATAGATGAGCTGAACTACAGTTTGGCTTCAAACTGAACTGAGTAGAACGTTTGTTGATTAAATACAATATGTGGATACAGAATGAAACAACAGACAGGTGGAAGCTAACCTGCAGACTGTGGTAGTAACTGGTGACTGATGGAGTAAGAATGAAACAACAGACAGGTGGTTGCTAACCTACAGACTGTGGTAGTAACTGGTGGCTGATTTGTTTAATTAACGGAGACAAGGGGACGAAATCATTTATGTTGAATAGAAGGAAAATTAAAAAAAAAAGAGAATGAATCAAAACGACTAGCTGGAAAGTTCCTGGTTAGATTTCGGAGGCATGTCACACACTAAAACGAACACTAGTGAACTAAAGCAGGAAACAAGTGTCATTGTTTTATGACAACTGAAAACAAAAGAACAACAAAAATTGAAGATTATGTTTAATATCACACCTCTGATGCCCTCGGTAATGCACATCTGAAACAGAGACAATTAGTGATGAAGTAAGACAAAGTTGAATAACAATTAGAGCATTCTCTAACTAGACAGACAATGATTTGCTCCAGTAAATCTGTTACATTGACTAGAATTATACTGTGCATGAAAACTCAGTAATATTATTGTATTCAATTAATCATGTAATAATGTTCAAACGTTTGTTCAAACGAAACAAGCGTCTTTCTCCGACTGTGCTCTAGACTGCTTGAACTGCATTATCTCACAACGGCTGCTTTTCAAGTGTATTGCATGTTCACGAAGAAAATATAAAGCCAAAACGAGTGACGATAAAGGAGTAATAATATAAAATGTTTATACAATTTGTTGCATCAACCATCTAACACGGAGAGACAAGGCCACCATCTTCAGACTCAGAATACAATATTTTCCACTCAGTAGACATCTTGTACAGAAGAAAAGTAAAGCTTATGAAAACATGTAAATTCCGCTACGTGGCATGTGCTGCTGGATCGACGACAACATAAATTACTTTTTAATGCAGGCAGATTTTGTTTGGGGGAGGAGGGGGGATGTAAACTAGCAGTTGTCTAGTCAACCTTTTTCATCTCTTCCTCCGTTTATGTCACTGAAGCGCTGGGATGGGGTGTGGGTGTTGTAAGGATCTACTGTCTGCTTTTTCTAATGTATTATATATGTTGATCTTCATTTCTTTAAGACTTCAGTCTGCAACTCTAAATTCATTCTTCTAAGCAATTTTTAATTTGCTTAGCAAGTTTTTATTGCCTGAAATGATTCAGCATCCAGTCAACTATTGTAGGATCATGTTAAAGATGCCACATCGTTTTTTTTTTTTTTTTTCTGTCCAACGTTTTTTTTTTTTTTTTTAATGGGACCATTATTTGAACAAAGCTGTATCGGCCAGACTGGGGTAACCTTAACCACTTACTCACGCTGTCCCATTTCTCTGAACATGTTTAATAGTTATCTAGCTTGAAAATTTCACAATCCGGAAATAGCGGAATTAATAGACAGCTATCTTCAGTTTGGAAACAGACCGCTTCTCACTGATTTTGACAATGGTATGAGTGACGTACCATTCAAAACGCAAAGGTAAAGTACTCAGCGTAAAATGAACAAGTAAAACAGCCAATGAATGTTGAGTTAGGCTTGTGATGTCATGATAAGAATATACACTAATCTTAAGAATAATCGTGATCTGTGGACAATTGTTTATTTAAAGGATACACTTTAGACCACATGCTGAGGCTCATATCCTTCATGAGTGTACCTAACATTTATTGTAGCAAGTCGTGTCCCACGGTGCCTTCCAGCTGTGCTGTGTTTTAGGGTTGCCGAAGTTTTCAGTGGGAGCTAGCTTACAATAACTGCATGGTACATTTTGTCAACAATTTGTATGCATTAAATTGTTTATACATATGTTAACATTGCTATCTTTTCCCCAATCCACGTCTTTTTTGCTATTTAAATATGTGCCTGCTTCAGTGTCAAGGAAACATATTAAGTTATCGTCTGCTTGTTTATTCTCAGAATTACCAACTATAAAGTGTGTATGTGGCAGATCAACATGCAGTGACTCAATGAGTCATTATTTTAACATGCGAATCCATGATTAGCACATCTCAGACTCGCTATTTAACCATAAACACATACATTAGGGCACACTGTGTGTGTATGTGCGTGCGTGCGTGTGTGTGTGTGTATGTGTGTATATGTGACAGGAGTGAAACATCATCTGTATCCTCATACTGCTTTGTCTCAGTCTATCTAATTATTATTGTAGTCCATATCTAATTTGTTGGCATTTAGAACAAATAAGGCAGTACAAGGCATCTCTGGCTCACTCCTTTTCCTATTACTAGCTTCGGTATGCTCATGTATTTATAGGAAATCTGAGAGCAAATAAAACTTGCCTGAACTGCATCAATTCCTAATTCCTGTTCTTACTTCAAATGTTAACATTTTATAAATAGATACGCATTTTAGTCTTTATAAGCTGGTTATTTAGGTTATTTCTAAAAAATACCACTAGAAAGGAACTTTGAATTTAAATGCAGTCAATTGTACAGCAAAAAACTTAACACACCTCTTTCCCTATGTCTCACAAAAAAGACGCCATGCGCTACCTACACCCCCTCTTTTTTTTTTTTTTTTACGATGCCCGTGTTAAAATGTTATTGGTTAACAATAATTTGCCACTACTTTCATAGATCCTGCGCTAGCCAACTCTGAGAGTAATGGCTCCACTGGGCTAGATCTGCGTGCTATAGTCGGTGGCGTTGTTGCTTCTGCTGTAGTCATAGTTACAGTCTTTGTTATAATCTGTCTATGGAAAAGGAAAGGTATGTATTCAAGCAAACATTACTTTTCAATTGACTGCGTATCGATAATTGTTGAAAACTATAGGATTGTCAAGCAAACGCTCCCTGTTGTTATTGCTACTGATGTACAGCTGGTGTTTTTGTAATTGCAGTTCATGTTGTTGTATAGTCATTTGTGTCGTTTTGCTAATTTTTCTTGTTGTTGCTGTTTTTTTAATTTAAATTATGATCAATGTTTTATATTAAATCTATATGTTGGTAATGTCACTGGCATTGTTGTTGTTAGTGTCACTGTCATTGCTGTTGTTAATGCCACTGTCATTGCTGTTGTTAGTATCACTGTCATTGCTGTTGTTAATGCCCCGGTCATTGCTGTTGTTAGTGTCACTGTCATTGCTGTCGTTAGTGTCACTGTCATTGCTATTGTTAGTGTCACTGTCATTGCTGTTGTAAGTGTCACTGTCATTGCTGTTGTTGGTGTCACTGTCATTGTTGTTGTTAGTGTCACGGTCATTGCTGTTGTTAGTGTCACTGTCATTGCTGTTGTTAATGCCACTGCCATTGCTGTTGTCAGTGTCACTGTCATTGCTGTTCTTAATGACCCCGTCATTGCTGTTGTTAGTGTCACTGTCATTGCTGTTGTTAGTGTCACTGGCATTGCTGTTGTTAGTGTCACGGTCATTGCTATTGTTAGTGTCTCTGTCATTGTTGTTGTTAGTGTCACTGTCATTGCTGTTGTTAGTATCTCTGTCATTGCTGTTGTTAGTGTCTCGGTCATTGCTGTTGTTAGTGTCTCTGTCATTGCTATTGTTAGTGTCACTGGCATTGTTGTTGTTAGTGTCACTGTCATTGCTGTTGTTAGTGTCACTGTCATTGCTGTTGTTAGTGTCACTGTCATTGCTGTTGTTAGTGTCACTGTCATTGCTGTTGTTAGTGTCACTGTCATTGCTGTTGTTAGTGTCACTGTCATTGCTGTTGTTAGTGTCACTGTCATTGCTGTTGTTAGTGTCACTGTCATTGCTGTTGTTAGTGTCACTGTCATTGTTGTTGTTAGTGTCTCTGTCATTGCTGTTGTTAGTGTCTCTGTCATTGCTGTTGTTAGTGTCATTGTCATTGCTGTTGTTAGTGTCTCTGTCATTGTTTTTGTTAGTGTCTCTGTCATTGCTGTTGTTAGTGTCACTGTCATTGCTGTTGTTAGTGTCTCCGGCATTGCTGTTGTTAGTGTTTTCTGTCATTGCTGTTGTTAGTGTCTCTGTCATTGCTGTTGTTTGTGTCTCTGTCATTGTTGTTGTTAGTGTCACTGTCATTGCTGTTGTTAATGCCACTGTCATTGCTGTTGTTAGTGTCACTGGCATTGTTGTTGTTAGTGTCACTGTCATTGCTGTTGTTAATGCCACTGTGATTGCTGTTGTTAGTGTCACTGTCATTGCTGTTGTTAATGCCACTGTCATTGCTGTTGTTAGTGTCACTGGCATTGTTGTTGTTAGTGTCACTGTCATTGTTGTTGTTGATGCCACTGTCATTGCTGTTGTTAGTGTTACTGTCATTGCTGTTCTTAATGCCCCCGTCATTGCTATTGTTAGTGTCACTTTTATTGTTAGTGTCGGTGTCATTGCTGTTGTTAGTGTCACTGTCATTGTTAGTGTCACTGTCATTGCTGTTGTTAGTGTCTCTGTCATTGCTGTTGTTAGTGTCATTGTTAGTGTCACTGTCATTGTTGTTGTTAGTGTCACTGTCATTGTTAGTGTCACTGTCATTGCTGTTGTTAGTGTCACTGTCATTGCTGTTGACAGTGTCTCTGTCATTGCTGTTGTTAGTGTCACTGGCATTGTTGTTGTTAGTGTCACTGTCATTGCTGTTGTCAGTGTCACTGTCATTGCTGTTGTTAGTGTCTCTGTCATTGCTGTTGTTGATGCCACTGTCATTGCTGTTGTTAGTGTTACTGTCATTGCTGTTCTTAATGCCCCCGTCATTGCTGTTGTTAGTGTCACGGTCATTGCTATTGTTAGTGTCACTGTCATTGTTAGTGTCGCTGTCATTGCTGTTGTTAGTGTCACTGTCATTGTTAGTGTCATTGTTGTTGTTAGTGTCACAGTCATTGCTGTTGTTAGTGTCACTGTCGTTGTTAGTGTCACTGTCATTGTTAGTGTCACTGTCATTGTTAGTGTCACGGTCATTGCTGTTGTTAGTGACAAGGTAATTGCTGTTGATAGTGTCTCTGTCATTGCTGTTGTTAGTGTCGTTGGCATTGTTGTTGTTAGTGTCACTGTCATTGCTGTTGTTAGTGTCACTGTCATTGCTGTTGTTAGTGTCTCTGTCATTGCTGTTTTTAGTGTCTCTGTCATTGCTGTTGTTAGTGTCTCTGTCATTGCTGTTGTTAGTATCACTGACATTGCTGTTGTTAGTGTCTCTGTCATTGCTGTTGTTAGTGTCACTGTCATTGCTGTTGGTAATGCCACTATCATTGCTGTTGTTAGTGGCACTGGCATTGTTGTTGTTAGTGTCACTGTCATTGCTGTTGTTAATGCCACTGTCATTGCTGTTGTTAGTGTCACTGTCATTGCTGTTCCAAATGCCCCCGTCATTGCTATTGTTAGTGTCACGGTCATTGCTATTGTTAGTGTCATTGTCATTGTTAGTGTCACTGGCATTGTTGTTGTTAGTGTCACTGTCATTGCTGTTGTTAGTGTCACTGTCATTGCTGTTGTTAGTGTCTCTGTCATTGCTGTTGTTAGTGTCTGTCATTGCTGTTGTTAGTGTCTCTGTCATTGCTGTTGTTAGTATTACTGTCATTGCTGTTGTTAGTGTCTCTGTCATTGCTGTTGTTAGTGTCACTGTCATTGCTGTTGTTAGTGTCTCTGGCATTGCTGTTGTTAGTGTCTCTGTCATTGCTGTTGTTAGTGTCTCTGTCATTGCTGTTGTTAGTGTCTCTGTCATTGCTTTTGTTAGTGTCACTGTCATTGCTGTTGTTAGTGTATCTGTTATTGCTGTTGTTAGTTTCTCTGTCATTGCTGTTGTTAGTGTCTCTGTCATTGTTGTTGTTAGTGTCACTGTAATTGCTGTTGTTAATGCCACTGTCATTGCTGTTGTTAGTGGCACTGGCATTGTTGTTGTTATTGTCACTGTCATTGCTGTTGTTAATCCCACTGTCATTGCTGTTGTTAGTGTCACTATCATTGCTGTTCCTAATGCCCCCGCAATTGCTGTTGTTAGTGTCCCGGTCATTGTTAGTGTCACTGTCATTGCTGTTATAAGTGTCACTGTCATTGTTAGTGTCACTGTCATTGTTGTTGTTAGTGTCAATGTCATTGTTAGTGTCACTGTCATTGTAAGTGTCACTGTCATTGTTAGTGTTACTGTCATTATTGTTGTTAGTGTCACAGTCATTGCTGTTGTTAGTGTCACTGTCATTGTTAGTGTCACTGTCATTGTTAGTGTCACTGTCATTGTTAGTGTCACGGTCATTGCTGTTGTTAGTGTCACTGTCATTGCTGTTGATAGTGTCTTTGTCATTGCTGTTGTTAGTGTCACTGGCATTGTTGTTGTGAGTGTCACTGTCATTGCTGTTGTTAGTGTCACCTTTATTGCTGTTGTTAGTGTCTCTGTCATTGCTGTTGTTAGTGTCTCTGTCATTGCTGTTGTTAGTGTCTCTGTCATTGCTGTTGTTAGTATCACTTTCATTGCTGTTGTTAGTGTCTCTGTCATTGCTGTTGTTAGTGTTACTGTCGTTGCTGTTGTTAATGCAACTGTCATTGCTGTTGCTAGTGGCACTGCCATTGTTGTTGTTAGTGTCACTGTCATTGCTGTTGTTAATCCCACTGTCATTGCTGTTGTTAGTGTCACTGTCATTGCTGTTCTTAATGCCCCCACAATTGCTGTTGTTACTGTTCCGGTCATTGTTAGTGTCACTGTCATTGTTGTTGTTAGTGTCACTGTCATTGCTGTTGTAAGTGTCACTGTCATTGCTGTTGTTGGTGTCACTGTCATTGTTGTTGTTAGAGTCACTGTCATTGCTGTTGTTAATCCCACTGTCATTGCTGTTGTTAGTGTCACTGTCATTGCTGTTCCTAATGCCCCCGCAATTGCTGTTGTTAGTGTCCCGGTCATTGTTAGTGTCACTGTCATTGCTGTTGTTAGTGTCACTGTCATTGTTAGGGTCACTGCACTGTCATTGTTGTTGTTAGTGTCACAGTCATTGCTGTTGTTAGTGTCACTGTCATTGTTAGTGTCACTGTCATTGTTTGTGTCACTGTTATTGTTAGTGTCACTGTCATTGTTGTTGTTAGTGTCACTGTCATTGTTAGTGTCACGGTCATTGCTGTTGTTAGTTTCACTGTCATTGTTAGTGCGATGATCTTCATTGTTATTAATTGCTGGCTCGAATGAGTCACCGCATCTTTCCATTCACCAACTGACAAGAACGAGAAAACAAGGACGCTGGCAGACGTTCAGAAGTTACACGTACCGTTTATTTTCACTCGCTGATGTTGCAGTC
>CAJHNH020000300.1:38985-73985 GCA_905116865.2 Candidula unifasciata
CCCTCTGATCTCTCATGTTCTTCTTGAATATTCTGGATAAATTCATTCTCACGAATTCCCCACCGTTGAAAGTCGTGTCTGGTCCGTGATAATTCGCATTTCACACGAAGCCTGCCAGTCAACCTTCATGGTTCACGTGAACAATCATGTTTCACATAAAACCTGACTTTCAGATGTCTCTCATGAAACTCAAGACACAAATCTCGTGTTATCTCAGTCAGTCAAAATATCCTCCTTACATTTATTACTGACGTCATCTGTCGGGCATAAATTAATGGGGAGAAAATGACTCACTACAGTTAGTGTCACTGTCATTGTTAGTGTCACTGTCATTGTTAGTGTCACTGTCATTGTTGTTGTTAGTGTCACTGTCATTGTTAGTGTCACGGTCATTGCTGTTGTTAGTGTCACGGTCATTGCTGTTGTTAGTGTCACTGTCATTGTTAGTGCCACTGTCATTGTTATTGTCACAGTCATTGCTATTGTTAGTGTCACTGTCATTGCTGTTGTTAGTGTCTCTGTCATTGCTGTTGTTAGTGTCACTGTCACTGATGTTGTTAATGTCACTGCCACTGATGTTAGTGTCAGTGTCATTGCTGTTTTTAGTGTCAATGTCATTGCTGTGGTTAGTGATACTGTAATTACTGTTGTCAGTGCCACTGTCACTGATGTTGTTTTTGTCACTGTCATTGATGTTGTTAGTGTCACTATCATTGATGTTGCTAGTGTCAGTGTCATTAATGTTGTTAGTGTCAGTGTCATTGATGTTGTCAGTGTCATTAATGTTGTTACTGTCAGTGTCACTGCTGTTGTTAGTCTCAGTGTCACTGCTATTGTTGGTGTCAGTGTCATTGCTGTTGCTAGTGATTCTGTGATTGCTGTTGTCAGTGTCACTGTCATTGCTTTTGTTAGTGTCACTATCATTGATGATGTTAGCATTACGATTATTGCTGTTGGTTGTGTAACAGTCATTGCTGTTGTTAATACCATTGTCATTGCTGTTGTCAGTGTCACTGTCATTGTTGTTGTTAATATCACTGTCATTGCTGTGGTTAATACCACTGTCATTTCTAATGTTATTATCACTGTCATTGCTGTTGTTAATATCACTGGTATTTCTGTTGTCAGTTTCACTGTCATGGCTGTTGTTAGTGATACTGTGATTGCTGTTGTCAGTGCCACTGTCACTGATGTTGTTATTGTCACTCTCATTGATGTTGTTAGTGTCACTGTCATTGATGTTGTTAGTGTCAGTGTCATTGATGTTGTTAGTGTGCGTCAGTGTCATTGATGTTGTTAGTGTCACTGTCATTGATGTTGCTAGTGTCACTGTCATTGTTAATGTCAATGTCATTGATGTTGTTAGTGTCGGTGTCATTGATGTTGTCAGTGTCAGTGTCATTGATGTTGTTAGTGTCAGTGTCATTGCTATTGAAAGTGATACTGTGATTGCTGTTGTCAGTGTCACTGTCATTGATGTTGTTAGTGTCCTTGTCATTGGTGTTGTTAGTGGCACTGTCATTGTTAATGTCACTGTCATTGATGTTGTTAGTGTCACTGTCATTGATGTTGCTAGTGTCACTGTCATTGTTAATGTCAATGTCATTGATGTTGTTAGTGTCAGTGTCACTGTTGTTGTTAGTGTCAGTGTCACTGCTGTTGTTGGTGTCTGTGTCACTGCTGTTGTAAGTGTCACTTTCATTGATGTTGTCCAAATCACTGTCAATTGCTGTTGTTAATATCACTGTCAGTGCTGTTGTCAGTGTCACTGTCATTGCTGTTGTTAGCATCACTGTCATTGCTGTTGTTAAAATTACTGTTATTTCTGTTGTTGGGGTCTCTTTCATTCATGTTTTTTATGTCACTGTGATTGTTGTTTTTAATATCACAGTCATTGCTATTGTTAGTGTTACAGCCATTGCTGTTGTCAGTGTCTCTTTCATTGATGTTTTTGATGTCACTGTGATTGCTGTTGTTAATATCACCGTCATTTCTGTTGTCAATGTCACTGTCAGTTGCTGTTCTTAATGTCACTGTCATTGCTGTTGTTAATATCACTGTCAGTGCTGTTGTCAGTGTCACTGTCATTGCTGTTGTTAGTATCACTGTCCTTGCTGTTGCTAAAATCACTGTCATTTCTGTTGTTAGGGTCTCTTTTATCGGTGTTTTTGATGTTACTGTGATTGCTGTTGTCAGTGTCGCGTCATTGATGTTGTTAGCGTTACAGTAATTACTCTTGTTTCTGGCGTTTGATGTTGATGTATTATTATTGTCGCTGCCATTTGTTTTATCATTAGTGATGCTGTTGGTTTTAGCTTTTTCTTGTTGTTGATCTCATCATTGTTGGTGCTGTTTTTGTTTTTGTTTTTTATTACCATCTATTGTTTATATTATGTCCGGGATGTTGTTAGTGTTACAGGCATCGTTGTTGTCAGTGTCGAGTCGCTGTTTTTGGTTTCATTAGTGTCAGTGTCATTGATGATATTAACCTAACGGTAATTGCTTTTTATTTTTGCCGTTGTTGTTGCTGTTTGCGGTGTTTTTACTGATATGCTGTCTGTCGCATTTTTTGTTTGTTTGTTTTGTTTTGTTAGTGTCGTTATTGTTGCTGTTGATTTTATCATTGTTATTGTTGTTTGTTTTACCATTGTTGTTGCTGTTTGTCTTATCATTGCTGTTGTTGGTCTTTTCATTATTGTTGCTACTTTTATTTTCCTGTTGCTACTGTTGTTCTTATCATTGTTGCTGTTTCTCTTACCATTGTTGTTGAAAGTTGTCTAACGTTATCATCGCAGTGGGTCTTATAGACGTTGTTGGTTTCAACATTGCTGTTGCTGCTGTGTTTGTTTTTTATTGTTGTTGGTCGTATAAATGTTGTTGTCGTAGATCTTATCATTGTTGGAGCTGTTGGTCTTGTAACTATTGTTGCTATTGGGTTATAATTGTTGTTGCTGTTGGTTTATCGTTGTTGCTATTGGTTTATCATTGTTGTTGCTATTGGTTTATCATTGTTGTTGCTATTGGTTTATCATTGTTGTTGCTATTGGTTTATCATTGTTGTTGCTATAGGTTAATAATTGTTGTTACTACTTGTTTATCATTGTTGTTGCTATTGGTTTATCATTGTTGTTGCTATTGGTTTCTCATTTTTGTTGCTATTGGTTTATCATTGATGTTGCTATTGGTTTATCATTGTTGTTGCTATTGGTTTATCATTGTTGTTGCCGTTGGTCATGTAACTGTTGTTGCTACTGGTTTATCATTGTTGTTGCAATTGGTTTATAATTGTTCTTGTTGTTGGTCTTGTAAATGTTGTTGATATTGGTTCATAATTTGTGCTGCAGTTGGTCTTGTAACTGTTGCTATTGGTTTATAATTGTTGGCGCTGTTGTTAGTCTTGTCATTGTTTTGCTTTTTCGGAGAAAAACTGTCAAATTTACACATTATATTTGGAGCAAATATCCCAGACTGGGGAAAAGTCATTAATATGTGTTTGGATGTAGGATACATATTATTAAATGTTTAGATTATATTAACACATATTTTTTATCTTTTTTTTTAAAAATAATAATGACTATGCAGTAATTGTCAATGAAATTTTCAACAAGATTGCATTACATTCTGTAAACAACGTTCCAACGCATTAGCTCTCGAGACAAGTACAGTAGTATACAGTAGTGTACAGTAGTGTACAGTCGTGTACAGTAGTGTACAGTAGTGTACAGTCGTGTACAGTAGTGTACAGTCGTGTACAGTAGTGTACAGTCGTGTACATAAGTCCGCAGATAGATCACATCTTGAGGAAGCTGGCTCAAAAACTGCACTTTTTTGTAAACTGAAATTCTTCGGCCATATTAACAATGTATGGTAAAATGTGCCAAAAGCACATGAATTGCACGAACGATATGTAAAGAGTGACTTTAACGAAAGAAATCAAGCATTCATAAACAACCAAAGTCTAGTTGCAAGATGACCTCTTGACAGAGCCTCACAAAGAACATTATCATTCAGACATGCTAGAACAGAGCAAGAGGTCGCCGATGACAAATGATGAAATTTCATTGTTACATTAAGGGTTTATGCTACAATGGGTGCAACAAGGCAGGAGTAGAGATGAAGAGCAGTAAACCTTATGCTTCAGATGATATGAATCTCTTCTCGGCTGTATAAAGATTCAGTTGACGTGTATTCTCTATCAACTGTGCAAGTCACATAAATCCTGGACCTAATTTCATGTTCCCTATCGACTTCATGGAATGAAAAAAAAAGCTTCTTGGCAGCACTTTTACTTACATATGTGCTGATGGTTCTATAATTAATACAATATCTAACCAACGAATTTCTAATCAACAGTAAACCATATTGCTGAATCTGGAGATGCAACTGGAAATGCAGAAAGTAAATATAAATGTATACATTGGCATACATCTGTGTTGTCGTCTGTTATTATAGAGTTGATATACACAAATAAACTAAGGTGTACTTAAATTGTTGGCATTGGGTTTGAGTCACATAAGAGCTAAATCATTGCTTTGAGAAAATCCTGTTTGAGCATTAAGAGAGCAAATATAAATAGGTAATTAAATGAAAATATATTTTACACATTGAATAGTATTTTTTTCCAAAATATCCTTAGGGTTATAATTGGAATATATCTGTTAACTGAGCTCTCATAGTACATATTTGTTATTTCAAATTTATATATATTGTTTAATTATATATATGATTACAGTGTAATTTGCACTGTTTCACATTTTGATTTCATTTAGGTGGAAATTCTGATAGAAATTGTATTACGAATAATTATACAATCTTACTAACATTAAAATATTTGATTCGTTTAAAGTAAAAATGCGCACGTTTGCTTTTACATACTGTAAAGTATGTTGGATATATGTGCACAACATGACCTTGTTATTACCAACACCTTTTTTCAACATAGAGCTTCACAAGTTTTTTACATGGTATAAATGGAATGATCCAGATACCAAGAGTCAGATTGATTACATCTTGACGAGAAAAAGAGACTTTCATCAAGTTACAGATGCGAGAGTTATACCAAACTTGAGTTTAGATACAGATCATAGGATGGTGATCCTTGACAGAAAAATCAAGATAAGTTATCAAACCAAAAAGAAATGTAATAAAAGTGACATAATAAAATGGAAAGAACTAGAGTGTGAAGAAAACAGGCGAGCGTTTCAGCAAAAATTACATGAAAATTATGAACAGCTTCCACAAAACACTCTTTGGGTAAATACAGAATGGTTGAAGTTCAGAGACACCACTATGAAAATATCACAAGAAATATGTGGAACTAAAAGGAAAGGTAACATAGGGCGTAAGCTCTCAACATGGTGGTCTGAAGAAATAAGAAGTATTGTGAGCAGTAAAAAGAAAGCTTATGGCATCTGGTTGAGGAGCAGAACAGAAAAGGATTACATAACATACAGGAAAATTAGAAGAGAAGTAAATAGAACTATCAGAAAAGCAAAAAGAGATTCATGGGAAAAGTTTGGAAGCAAGCTGGCTGAAGAAGAAATATCAGCAGTGAAAAACTACTACAAAAAAATCAAAGGCATGAGAAACAGGAATTAAGAATACAACCCAACAGAAATTATAAATGATGAAGTTGGCCAACCTTTAATAGAACCTA
The DNA here is from genome assembly GCA_905116865.2 of Candidula unifasciata. Classification (NCBI taxonomy): domain Eukaryota; kingdom Metazoa; phylum Mollusca; class Gastropoda; order Stylommatophora; family Geomitridae; genus Candidula; species Candidula unifasciata. The sequence continues at coordinate 44,642 of CAJHNH020000300.1, forward strand.
CTAAAATCTTAGCAAGGTGGAGTAATTACTTTGAAGCATTACTTAGCTGCAATAAAACAGATAAAAGCAGGGAAGAACATAAAAACAACTCGGAACTAACAGCAGAGGAACTAGAACCAGGTAGATTATTGGATGAGGTAAAATATGTCATTCGAACCGCGCCTAGACTAAAGGCGACAGGTATTGATGATCTACCAGCTGAGGCCATCAAGGCAGCAGGAGAAACGGGAGCAATATGGTTAAGGAGAATATTTCAGGTGGCATGGGAAAATCAAGAAACACCATCAGATTGGCAAACTGCTGTCATTGTCCCGCTGTGGAAAAATAAAGGAAGTAAGAGGGAATGTACTAATTACAGAGGAATATCACTTCTCAGTCACACTAGGAAAATGTATGCTAAGATCATCGAAAAAAGGCTGAGACCATTGATAGAGTATCAACTTTCAGAAGCACAGATGGGCTTTCGACGAAACAGAAGTTGCACAGATGCCATTTATACATTGAGACAACTATCAGAGAGGGTAAAAGAACATGATAAGACATGTTTGTTGACATTCATAGACCAAGAAAAAGCCTTCTTTAGAGTCGACAGGAATATGTTGTGGGAATGTATGGGGAAAAAAGGAATCAGCAATCATCTCATTAATATTTGCAAAAGCCTGTACACACGTAGTGAATGCTGCATAAGATCAAAGGCAGGGTTGTCTAGAACTTTTAAAGTGAACTCTGGTGTGCGTCAGGGCTGTGTACTATCGCCGCTTCTTTTCATAACATACATGGACGCCATATGTAGCGAAACAAACTTTAATCAGGGAGAAGATATAACAGAATTACTTTTCGCCGACGACCAGGTACTCATAGCAGAAAATATGGAATGCCTACAGAACCACCTAAATCAAATTAGTAACAAAGGGGGGGAATATAATATGAAAATAAACACTACGAAGACAGAGACAATGATGATAGGAAGACATAAAGACAATTTAGAAATTAAATTAAAAAACAACACCCTGAGACAAACAGAGGAATTTAAGTATTTGGGAGCAATTTTTACTTCAGAAGGAAAACTGGACAGAGAAATTAGCTCCAGATGTGCCAAAGCTAATCAAGTAATGGGTCAACTATCTCCCCTGTTGACACACAAGCAGATACCTCAGAGTATAAAGTGAATCTTATCAGAACTATTTTTTGGCCAATATTATGCTATCAGTGCCAAACGTGGACACTTACATCCTCCAATGAACGTAAAATTGTGACAACAGAGATGAAATGCCTCAGAAGAGCTGCAGGAGTTTCAAGGAAAGACAGAAAACAAAATCATGAAATCAGACGAATGCTAGGAATAAAGCCAATCTTACAGGTCATCAAAGAACAACAAATGAAATGGTTTGGACACCTAACAAGAATGCCCTGGTACTATCTGCCACAGCGAGCCACACTAAAACGTTACAACGGGTATAAAGCGAGTGGAAGACCTCGGAAAAGATGGAGTGATGGCATTAAGAACAGCCTTACAGAAATGAACATCAGTCTTAATAGTGCTCTTGACAGAGCTCATCAACGAACATTACATCCCCCCCCCCCCTTCGATGGGGTACTTCGATGAGAAGAAGAAGAAGTGAAGAGAAGAAGAAGAAGAAGAAGAAGAAGAAGAAGAAGAAGAAGAAGAAGAAGAAGAAGAATAAGAAGAAGAAGAAGAAGAAGAAGAGAAGAAGAAGAAGAAGAAGAAGAAGAAGAAGAAGAAGAAGAAGAAGAAGAAGAAGAAGAAGAAGAAGAAGAAGAAGAAGAAGAAAAAGAAGAAAGTATTAAATAAAAAATTGCTTTACATCGATATGTGACATATATAGTTTCTGTGAAACTGAATTCACTTATTACACAGATTTATTTTCTGATCTTCTGTATGTTATTAAAGATACACTCAAATTGTTACAGAAAAAAAAATATTCCAATCAGCCCACATTACATTTCTTGTTTAAATTAGTCAAGACACATCGCAGTTGCGGTGTAAACGCATTGTTGATGTAAAGACCTATGTATTTAGTTATAAATTGTTGAAATTGTTCTTTGTTTTGTGTGTGTGTGTGTGTGTGTGTGTGTGTGTGTATTAGAGAGATGCCATCTTACAAAAACATCTAGAATGCTGAAGAGACAATAAAAAAATTTCTTATTAGTTGTAGATTAGAGGGATGCATTCATATTTCACACAGTGGTAGGCAGTGTTTGAACCCGTGCTGTGTTGCTTGAACCCGTGCTGTGTTGCTTGAACCCGTGCTGTGTTGCTTGAACCCGTGCTGTGTTGCTTGAACCCGTGCTGTGTTGCTTGAACCCGTGCTGTGTTGCAGATCGGAGGGATGCATTCCTCTTCCACATAGCGGTAGGCAGTGCATTTTGATATAGCCATTCTGAGCCAAGCAGCAAAAAGAGACAGCGTTCAGTTGAAGCATGCTCGACCATTTACAGCCACAAATTCAATCTGCGGGTTTCCCTGGTATAGAACTGTTAGCGAATTGTTTCACCCTTAAGGTTATTGTTGACAAACTTTAAACACCATGATGTCACCTTTAACTTTACTAACTACCAAAAAACACTGGACAGACTACACGAAGACATCAAGAATAAACAGCTGGCATGTTTTCTGTCTGTCTGATTTTGTTTGCACAATGATTGCAAAGATTATGCAGGAAACGCAAGTTCCAACATCAAGTACGTAGTTCTGATTTGTCACCATATGATTTTCGTTTATTCGGACCTCTAAAAAGTGTCAAGGTGCAACGACTTCAAACAGATGCAAACGTAATGAATGCAGTAAACAGTTGGTTCAGTGAGCAACCACAATCCATTTTCGGACATAACTGGCTGCCTACCTAAGCCATGGAGTACATGCTTGAATGCCTCCAGCGACCTAAACTGCCAGCCATGGTGCATCGCATAATGCATTCAGAATGAATGCTTTGTTTAATACTGTCACATCTGTTGACGTTTTGCTGATGCTTTCGTGTGAGCGACACTCAACCCCACAGATTTGAAGATTTTTAGTTATTTTGAAGGTCCACCCTGACTTTTGAAGGGGGCCCTAAATAAAGCCAGGCCTTAAAAATGGCCTAACGGGTGAACGGGGTTTCCAGAACCTCTCCACGGGTGATCCTTATCCACATTGGGCACTTTGTGTCACTGGGTGTTTATTGCTTGTGTGATGTCCAGGTGGGGTAAAAACTAATCTATTTACCTGCCCCAATATGACAGAACATCAAGAGATTAACACACGGTGACAAGGTGCCACCATTCAGATGAGAACAAATCCCCGTGTGGGTTCCAGAGCACTATTATAGGGAAAACAAGAATAGACCCACTGCCTACCCAAAAGCATGTCGTAAGAGTCGATTAATTGCGAGCTTAATTCGAAGTCGGAGTGCATCTGCCTGAGAGGCAAGGAACCTGCAGTCTGCATACATATGAGTCAGTTCTGTAAAATGGATGCACACGCAACACTCAGGTCTCGGAATAGGACTGCAGTCCAGAAGAGAGTGAACAACCAGAACTTTCTGCCAGAGTTTACAGCTGGTGAAAGCGAAGAAGAAGAAGAAGAAGAAGAAGATGAGAAAATCCCCTGAGCCGAAATCTTAGAAACCCCCGGGTTTTCAGCTGCAATTATGGCTACAGTGTTCAGTTTAACAGCCATTTTTGGTGGCCATGTTCAAGTGCATTTCTTTTAATCGATGTAATAATCACTTTAAGTCAACTTTCGCTAGAATTATGTGTCTTTGAAACTTCTCTTATATTCCTTACATTATTTGTTTTTAAATTATAATTCGCCGTAATGCATCAGTTAGCCGTTTTCTCTTATCATTGACAAAAAAAAGTAAAATTACAGTAATATATTATAATACATTTATGCATATCAGTTTCTAGAACTTTCCTATCAACATTAAAACACCACTGATTAGTTAATGGAAATCTCTTACCACGTATTGTATTTCATTTAATATGTAGTCTGTCAGCATTAGGTTTTATTTCTTCAGTAATGTGAATCTCATATTAATCATAATCTACTGTAGTTCAGTTAGTGTGTAGTCTGTCAACCGCAGGCTTTATTACTTCAGTTAATGTGTTTTTAGTTGTTAACATACAGATGCCAGGGATTAATTAGAATTGTCCAACTTCTGTTATAGAACTGAGTGAAGCGTCCACGATGATGATGATGACTATCCTCTACTGAATTTGTTGTGACGTGATAACAGACTACATAGATAGTAACGGATTCTTATCATAAAGTGGGCGTACAGGGTTTACTTTACTAGACCTATATTTTTTACAGGCCAGTAAGCGCTTGATGTAAACATCACACCAACTGCCTTTGCTTCACAGGGAATTTTAAGATATTAATTCTGAGTATAGGATAATACTTTAACTTTTTTTTCCAGTTACAGTTGACAACTCGGATTTGTACAATCTAAATTGCAGACCAGAAGAAGGTAGGTGTATGAACATAATGTTGTTAACTTGTTCGGACCCAAAGGTTTCACCGCAAACAATTTATTCGATTATGCACCATTGAGTTAATCTCTGTGAGTTTTAATTAGGGCTGTACCGAATAGCGATTTTCACTATTCGGCCGAATACGAATACGAATGGTGTATAGTGTATAAAATATTTCTAAAAAAAAAAAAAAAATCATATGCATAATGTCAAATGTACGCTGAACTTTTACTTCACATAAAGTAGCAGATATCACTCGTCTCCATTCATCTCTCTGGCTGGCCTTCTCTTCCCAATTTGTGACATTTGTTTGCAGGTCTGGCTGGACATTATTTCTCGAACTTCTTTTTTGTCTGCCTCGTGGTCTACGCCTATTCCTCTCTCATGTGTATACAGTTTTACTCCTCTGTCATCTGACATTCTTTTAATAGGTTCCAACCATTTAAGTCTGTTAGCTCTCATGATGCCACTGATCAGTGGTGATTTAAACAGATTAGCTTTTATGTTGTTGTTTCTCACTCTCCATTCCCCGCTGTTAGCATCTTTTATGGGTCCAAAAATTTGTCGCAAGACTGTTTTGAAAACCTGTATTAAGGCCTCATCTCTTTTATTTCTGCTTCAAGTTTCAGAGCCATATAAAACGACTGGTCCTATCAACGTTTTGTATATTTTGATCTTGGTGTTGTGTGACAGCACTTTGACTTTAGCAGAGGTTGAGGGCATAGTTTACTTTATTTCTAGATTATATTTCTTCTCTCAACATGTTGGAGAACTTGAAGTTTGCACCCAAGTCTAGTTAGTATTCGTACAGAATGGTAAACATTTAAAAACATTTTATGTCCGTCTGTGGTAACTAATAACTAGGAATGAAAGAATCCTGAGTATTGAAACAACTAAACTTGGAAATTGTCCCTGACAGCTTATTTAATGCACGACAGCTGCATTAGCTTTCAACAAAACCAATCGTTCCATGTTGTTAGTTTTAAGGCCGTCTATGCGGAAGCCGGTGTAAGGTAACTAATGTTCGTATTCGGCCCGACCGCAACTATTCGGCCGAATACCGAATAGTCATTAGGTCCACTATTCGGCCCCGAAGCGAATACGAAGCGAAAATTCGGTACAGCCCTAGTTTTAATACAATAGAAAGGACCACCAGTGAAATTAGATTTCTTTAGCATATTCTAGCAAAATATCAAATAGCAGGAGATCACATAATTTGGGGGTTGTTTATTACCCATCACGCAGTACCAGGGGTTAGAGAGTTGATAAACCAGTTACATATGACAGGATAATATTCCTGGCAGTAACATACAATGATTTTTTTTTCCTCTCAGTTTTAAAATACCGCTTTATAACAGTGTTGTGTGCTGAGTTGCACACTAATCAGCACACTTCCAAGTGTCTTACGATAAAACTTTCGCTCACTTACTCTCGAAGAAGGACTCGACGACAATAGTTCCGTCGTACATGGGATTTATTCGACAGAACACAAGAGGGTATACACAAGCCCCCACATTAACAAAACTGCATACGTAGAGATGTAGACACTGATCCTAATTGGCATTCGCACCTAGTCTATATAGTCCTCACTCTCTCATTAGCAACTGGACCGTGATATTCCTTTAGCAGACAACAACGGCTGACTAGAGACGGACTTCTCTTGCCGTTCTCCACCACACAGCACGTCAGCCTGTCGAAGGGCTTTTGTGACCGACAGGACTTATGCGCACTAACCAGCATCCCTACTGTTCTGTTTCCGTGGTGACCCTACGTCTCCTTGCGCCGTCACCCAGAACAGTTACTCTTTAAGCATCCAGTCCACTTGGACTTACTTCGCCAGCGGGACTATAACTTCGATCAGTATCGCCACCACAACACTTACTCAGACTTTGATGCCTGATAGTTGCACGGTACTCTGTCTGCCTTCACTCCTTACCACAACCCTTACTCAGACCTTAATGCTTGTTAGTTGCACGGTACTCTGTCTGCCTTCACTAAACCCTTACACCGACCTTGATGTCTGATGGTTTCTCAATACTCTGTCTTGGACTCTGACTGGCTCGCAGCACTCTCGTACTGGGTGTGTATTACACCTGTACTTCCCCAGTGCTTTAGCTCTATGGCTACAGCCCACTGCCTCGGACTGTCTACGCAGCCCAATATATACCTGCCAAATCCATGTGGGCGGCTGATGTTTACACGAGAGGCATGCTCGTGTGGGCGTTTTGGGGAATCATGCTCATGTTTGCGTTCTCGAGGTTCACGCTTATGTGGGTGGCTGATGTTACATGAGAAACTAGCTGTCACGTAGTTCATATTTTCTTGGTGTGTATCGTTAGCCATGCTTTTCAGCCCCCACACAGTGAAAACACGCATATACTTTCACGGGCGTGCATGCCTCGTTCGTGATAATACATTTTCACTGGTCAACATTCTCTTCCCCTCACTACTCGAGCCAATGTTGACACAAATCCCCTTGAACTCCCTGAAAGTACTATCATACCACTCTTTCCCTTCACACAATATTACACTCTCCCAAATCAGCACGCAACAAACAGTAAAATATTTTTTTTAAGCTGCTAACTTGTAAACTTGATGAAAAAAATATAGTCAGAAAAATATGGACATAAAGCAACATAATGTGCCTGTCAATGGTATTTTTTTAACACTTTATGAGGAATAGTGTGAACTGTTAGATGTTAAGATTTGTTGAAACAATTATTGTTCTTATTTCTTAATGATATTTTGATATCATTTATCTTTCTCTCCAGTTTGTAATTCACCAGGAGAGCAGTCAGGTATTTATTTTATTTTTAAGCAAGCTACAGAATGGTTTTAAGTCTATGTTTTCCTGTGTCATTTTGGAATGGTTGTTGACACACAGTATTATGGTTTACAGATAGGCTTCAATATCTGCACCTTTTGACCCCAGACATTACATTTAAGAAAACTATTTCTTAGTCACTTTTATTATTATGTATATTAAATAGACATTGGTTTTTCTTTCTCTCTCTCTCTCTCTCTCTCTCTCTCTCTCTCTCTCTCTCTCCTTCTCTCACTCTCTCTTTCTTTCTTTTCATCTATCTTTCTTTTTCTGATAAACAAAGCCTGTTCATATATAATCAGCCAAAATCGAACAGACTATTTGTTGATTTGTGAGAAGAGAAACATGGACAGCAGAGAAAACGCATTTTAAATTAAATCTTGTGAAAAAGAATTATTACACAAGAAACGAATGAGCTTTAAAAAATATACATCATGTACAGAGGCACCAAGATGTGCTTAAAGAGTTGTTCTCACAGTGTTAGCAAACGGAGTGGGATAGAAACATTCTGTGCTCATTGAGTTGTTCTCACAGTGTTAGCAGGCTGAGTGAGATAGAAACATTCTGTGCTCATTGAGTTGTTCTCAAAGTGTTAGCAAACTGAGTGAGATAGAAACATTGTGTGCACATTGAGTTGTTCTCACAGTGTTAGCAAGCTGAGTGAGATAGAAACATTGTGTGCTCATTGAGTTGTTCTCACAGTGTTAGCAAGCTGAGTGAGATAGAAACATTCTGTGCTCATTGAGTTGTTCTCACAGTGTTAGCAAACTGAGTGAGATAGAAACATTTTGTGCTCATTGAGTTGTTCTCACAGTGTTAGCAAACGGAGTGAGATAGAAACATTGTGTGCTCATAGAGTTGTTCTCACAGTGTTAGCAGACTGAGTGAGATAGAAACATTCTGTGCTCATTGAGTTGTTCTCACAGTGTTAGCAAACTAAGTGAGATAGAAACATTCTGTGCTCATTGAGTTGTTCTCGCAGTGTTAGCAAACTGAGTGAGATAGAAACATTGTGTGCTCATTGAGTTGTTCTCACAGTGTTAGCAAGCTGAGTGAGATACAAACATTCTGTGCTCATTGAGTTGTTCTCACAGTGTTAGCAAACTGAGTGAGATAGAAACATTGTGTGCTCATTGAGTTCTTCTCACAGTGTTAGCAAGCTGAGTGAGATAGAAACATTCTGTGCTCATTGAGTTGTTCTCGCAGTGTTAGCAAACTAAGTGAGATAGAAACATTTTGTGGTCATTGAGTTGTTCTCACAGTGTTAGCAAACTGAGTGAGATAGAAACATTATGTGCTCATTGAGTTGTTCTCACAGTGTTAGCAAACTAAGTGAGATAGAAACATTGTGTGCTCATTTAGTTGTTCTTACAGTGTAAGCAAACTAAGTGAGATAGAAACATTTTGTGCTCATTGAGTTCTTCTCACAGTGTTAGCAAACTTAGTGAGATCGAAACATTCTGTGCTCATTGAGTTGTTCTCACAGTGTTAGCAAACTGAGTGATATAGAAACATTGTGTGCTCATTGAGTTGTTCTCACAGTGTTAGCAAACTGAGTGAGATAGAAACATTCTGTGCTCATTGAGTTGTTCTCACAGTGTTAGCAAACTGAGTGAGATAGAAACATTCTGTGCTCATTGAGTTGTTCTCACAGTGTTAGCAAACGGAGTGAGATAGAAACATTCTGTGCTCATTGAGTTGTTCTCACAGTGTTAGCAAGCTGAGTGAGATAGAAACATTGTGTGCTCATTGAGTTGTTCTCACAGTGTTAGCAAACTGAGTGAGATAGAAAAATTGTGTGCTCATTGAGTTGTTCTCACAGTGTTAGCAAACTGAGTGAGATAGAAACATTCTGTGCTCATTGAGTTGTTCTCACAGTGTTAGCAAACGGAGTGAGATAGAAACATTGTGTGCTCATTGAGTTGTTCTCACAGTGTTAGCAAGCTGAGTGAGATAGAAACATTCTGTGCTCATTGAGTTGTTCTCGCAGTGTTAGCAAACTAAGTGAGATAGAAACATTTTGTGGTCATTGAGTTGTTCTCACAGTGTTAGCAAACTGAGTGAGATAGAAACATTATGTGCTCATTGAGTTGTTCTCACAGTGTTAGCAAACTAAGTGAGATAGAAACATTGTGTGCTCATTGAGTTGTTCTTACAGTGTTAGCAAACTAAGTGAGATAGAAACATTTTGTGCTCATTGAGTTCTTCTCACAGTGTTAGCAAACTGAGTGAGATCGAAACATTCTGTGCTCATTGAGTTGTTCTCACAGTGTTAGCAAACTGAGTGATATAGAAACATTGTGTGCTCATTGAGTTGTTCTCACAGTGTTAGCAAACTGAGTGAGATAGAAACATTCTGTGCTCATTGAGTTGTTCTCACAGTGTTAGCAAACTGAGTGAGATAGAAACATTCTGTGCTCATTGAGTTGTTCTCACAGTGTTAGCAAACGGAGTGAGATAGAAACATTCTGTGCTCATTGAGTTGTTCTCACAGTGTTAGCAAACTGAGTGAGATAGAAACATTGTGTGCTCATTGAGTTGTTCTCACAGTGTTAGCAAACTGAGTGAGATAGAAACATTCTTTGCTAATTGAGTTGTTCTCACAGTGTTAGCAGACTGAGTGAGATAGAAACATTCTGTCCTCATTGAGTTGTTCTCACAGTGTTAGCAAACTGAGTGAGATAAAAACATTCTGTGCTCATTGAGTTGTTCTCACAGTGTTAGCAAGCTGAGTGAGATAGAAACATTGTGTGCTCATTGAGTTGTTCTCACAGTGTTAGCAAACGGAGTGAGATAGAAACATTGTGTGCTCATTGAGTTGTTCTCACAGTGTTAGCAAGCTGAGTGAGATAGAAACATTCTGTGCTCATTGAGTTGTTCTCGCAGTGTTAGCAAACTGAGTGAGATAGAAACATTTTGTGGTCATTGAGTTGTTCTCACAGTGTTAGCAAACTGAGTGAGATAGAAACATTATGTGCTCATTGAGTTGTTCTCACAGTGTTAGCAAACTAAGTGAGATAGAAACATTGTGTGCTCATTGAGTTGTTCTTACAGTGTTAGCAAACTAAGTGAGATAGAAACATTTTGTGCTCATTAAGTTCTTCTCACAGTGTTAGCAAACTGAGTGAGATCGAAACATTCTGTGCTCATTGAGTTGTTCTCACAGTGTTAGCAAACTGAGTGATATAGAAACATTGTGTGCTCATTGAGTTGTTCTCACAGTGTTAGCAAACTGAGTGAGATAGAAAACATTCTGTGCTCATTGAGTTGTTCTCACAGTGTTAGCAAACTGAGTGAGATAGAAACATTCTGTGCTCATTGAGTTGTTCTCACAGTGTTAGCAAACGGAGTGAGATAGAAACATTCTGTGCTCATTGAGTTGTTCTCACAGTGTTAGCAAACTGAGTGAGATAGAAACATTGTGTGCTCATTGAGTTGTTCTCACAGTGTTAGCAAACTGAGTGAGATAGAAACATTCTGTGCTCATTGAGTTGTTCTCACAGTGTTAGCAAACGGAGTGGGATAGAAACATTATGTGCTCATTGAGTTGTTCTCACAGTGTTATCAAGCTGAGTGAGATAGAAACATTGTGTGGTCATTGAGTTGTTCTCACAGTGTTAGCAAACTGAGTGAGATAGAAACATTGTGTGCTCATTGAGTTGTTCTCACAGTGTTAGCAAGCTGAGTGAGATAGAAACATTCTTTGCTCATTGAGTTGTTCTCACAGTGTTAGCAGACTGAGTGAGATAGAAACATTCTGTCCTCATTGAGTTGTTCTCACAGTGTTAGCAAACTGAGTGAGATAGAAACATTCTGTGCTCATTGAGTTGTTCTCACAGTGTTAGCAAACGGAGTGAGATAGAAACATTCTTTGCTCATTGAGTTGTTCTCACAGTGTTAGCAAACTGAGTGAGATAGAAACATTCTTTGCTCATTGAGTTGTTCTCACAGTGTTAGCAGACTGAGTGAGATAGAAACATTCTGTCCTCATTGAGTTGTTCTCACAGTGTTAGCAAACTGAGTGAGATAGAAACATTCTGTGCTCATTGAGTTGTTCTCACAGTGTTAGCAAACGGAGTGAGATAGAAACATTGTGTGCTCATTGAGTTGTTCTCACAGTGTTAGCAAACTGAGTGAGATAGAAACATTCTGTGCTTATTGAGTTGTTCTCACAGTGTTAGCAAACTGAGTGAGATAGAAACATTGTGTGCATCCAGTAAACTGTCCTGGAAGATCAGGAACCTGAAAAGATGAGAAAGCAGAAGAAAATATTTCTGCACCAGACGAGATTACTCACTTCATTTCCAGGCACCGCTTCGTTTGTTGAGTTAGGCCAGTCATTTATCTTGTTCGTAGTTCAGGCACACAGTGTATACGTCAACTGATTGTGAGCTAGCAAATACATGCATGGATGCCACACTGTCAAGTTAGTCAAATTCATCATTGTGAAATATTTCATCAAATCACTTTAGGTAATATAATATTATAATTAATATGAGTATTCATAACACTTTAGTTAACATGAATCTCCTTTCAACAGTCAGCCATGGTGCTTTATTGACGTTAATCTCCAGTCCAGTATAAATCATAATGTATGAGTTAATATTTTTAATATTAACATAAAGTGGTGTTACATTAACATTAAACCATTAAAAATAGTATTTTTCATTTACATCTCAGTTACAAAAATCTCTAGTCAACTGTGCAGCACCACATTAGATAATGTGAATCTCTTATCAATTATTAACTTGTTCCCCAGCTAATGTGTAGTCTATCCGCTTTAGGTGAATAATTAGGGTCGTCTAACTTCTGACTCTACTAGACCCGTGTTTTTCTGGACAAATAGGCGCTTGATGTAAATATCACACCAGCTGTCTTTACTTATCAAGACATCTTCTGATAATAATTGTGAGTATAGCATAACACTTTATCCTCGTTTTTTCTTTCAAGTTACAGTTGACAACTCGGATTTGTACAGTTTGAATCGGAGACCAGACAATGGTAGGTTTATCATTTCCTATAGGCTTTACACTTTTAGATCTGCTGAGAAAACGGGAGTACAGACGAGTGTGCACTGAGTGTGATAACAGGATGTTGTTAACTCTTTAGGTCGCATATGATGTTACTGCAGATAATTTCTAAGATTTCATTAGTGCATTAATCTCAGTGAAGCCTAATACTATAGAAGTGCTCACCAGTCAATCTACATTTCTTTATCATGTTTGGCCAAACATAAATTAGAAACTGCTCACATAACCTGTGGTTGTGGATTAGACAGCGCTCAATATCAGGGGTGGAGCGAGTTGACAGTCTAATAAGACATAATGTGATAATATTCTTAGCAGGGAAAAAACATTTTTTTTTTCCGCAATATTTTCATATACTTTTTTTTCGAAGGCTTTTGCAACAGTTACGTAGTTTTCAAGTTCTCAGACTATAAACTTGAGCAGCAAATTAAAACAAGGATAGAGAAAAAAAATTCTGACGAAAAAGCACAAACAAAGAATGTGTACTTAATAGTCAGTGGTTTGGGACATCATGGGATGGCACTTAGGCAGGTTAAAAAAAAGAATATTATTCTCGTTTTGCAAAAATTGTTTGACATTATTTACCTTTCTCCCTAGCATGTAGTTCACCAACAGAACAGTTAAGTATTTATTTCAATAATTAGTAAGCCTCATACTGGTTTTAGTCTATATATTGTTTTGTTTTGTTTTTTCTCATTCTGGAAAGACTGACACACTGTGTTGAGTTTACAGATAGGCTTCGATATCTGCACCTTCTGGCCACAGACATCCAGTTTCGGCAAGCTCTTTGCTAGTAACCTTTATGCTTATTAACGAGACCTTGGTCGGTTTCTCTCTCTCTCTCTCTCTCTCTCTCTCTCTCTCTCTCTCTCTCTCTCTCTCTCTCTCTCTCTCTCTCTCTCTCTCTCCCTCCCTCTCTCTCTCTTTATCTCTCTCTCTCCCTCCCTCTCTCTCTCTTTATCTCTCTCTCTTTATCTCTCTCCCTCCCTCTCTCTCTCTTTATCTCTCTCTCTCTTTCTCTCTCTCTCACTCTCTCTCTCCCTCCCTCTCTCTCTCTTTATCTCTCTCTTTATCTCTCTCTCTCTCTCTCTCTCTCTCTCTCGCTCGCTCTCGTCTTTTTTCCCCCTCATAAATATAGTTTCATCGTTCCCTCATCCCCTACACCTGTTATATCTAAAACAGTTACATGTCAAACCATATGAAACAGACACATGTCAAACCATATGAAACAGTTACATGTCAAACCATATGAAACAGACACATGTCAAACCATATGAAACAGTTACATGTCAAACCATATGAAACAGTTACATGTCAAACCATATGAAACAGACACATTGTCCGAATGTCTGAAATAGTCATCTGCCCCAAACCCCCCCCCCCCCCCTTTTTTTTTTTTCCTCCCAGAATATAAATGACACATCCATATAATCCTTTATCGTGCCAGAGAAATAAACAACCTAAGTAGATTATCTATATATACACACTGATTTTTAATTCAACACTGGAAATTAGTAGAACTGAAATTGTGTTTAGTCATATCAGCTATATTATTGTTTCTTCGTTTAGAGCAGACAAACGACACCAGCAACCCTTATGAAGAGGTAAGTTCTGCAGATGGGAGCACGCCAAAACCATCTGACTCAGAGACGCCCAAATCAGTGGCACAGCGTACACCGCAATCCGGCAAGGAAGAGGTCAACAAGGCAAAGAACACTACACCTGATCCAGTCTATGCTGTAGTTGTCAAATTCTGGTCAGTTTATTTTGGTTTTCCCGTTGGTAATTATGTTTAGGTTTGAGAGTGCCAAAGAGGTAAAGAGTGCATACTTTTTTTGCGGCAGTGCTACATCAGACGTTGTGCATCAGACGTTGTGCATCACACTTTGTGCATCACATGTTGTGCATCAGACGTTGTGCATCACACATTGTGCTTCACACGTTGTGCATCAGACGTTGTGCATCACACGTTGTGCATCAGACGTTGTGGATCAGACGTTGTGCATCACACATTGTGCATCAGACGTTGTGCATCAGACGTTGTGCATCAGACTTTGTGCATCAGACGTTGTGCATCAGACGTTGTGCATCACACGTTGTGCATCAGACGTTGTGCATCAGACGTTGTGCATCAGACGTTGTGCATCACACGTTGTGCTTCACACGTTGTGCTTCACACGTTGTGCATCAGACGTTGTGCATAGCACGTTGTGCATCAGACGTTGTGCATCAGATGTTGTGCATCAGACGTTGTGCATCAGAAGTTGTGCATCAGACGTTGTGCATCAGACTTGCTATGCTACACTTATATTTGTAAATCTTAGTTGGCACTCTATGGGTGTCGTTAGCATCACGCCGACCACCTTTACTTCCCAGGACATTAGGAACTACCCATTTCAGGCCGGGTCAACTTTGGAGACAATGTCTACTTGTCAGAATTGAATAATAATAAACTGGACTCGCTTTTAGTGACAGAAAGGCAATAAACCCTAACGGACTAAACTTATCAGTTGGAAAGATGAGTTACTGGGCGAGCAGAAAACATTAACTTTGACCAGAGATCGACAGGTGGACTTGAGTAGTGTCAACCACGTCACCGGGACAGTCGACATGTAGCTGGCTTTGACCAAAGAGGGAGCCAAGAATCTTTTGATTGATTTCGAATTACAAGACCCTGTATTTCAAGGAGAACCTTTGTCTAGCATGGCTGTCCATAATAAATTATAAATACCGGTTTTTTTTTGGGGGGGGGGCGCGGGGGGGGGGGGGGTCTTTTGGGCAACCGCCAGTGGGAGGAATGGAGAAGTGAATCAGGTCTACAAGCGTTGATACGTGGGGGATTGGACTCGAAAGGAGAACGCACCTATAACCGGCGTTTGCATGTCCAACCATCATAAAGTAGTTTATGACAACTGGAGGCTAGCCCGGACCAGTATACTGGAAATTACATCAGCACTTAAAATAACGGCGAACATTTCTACGTCTTTTGAGATGTACTTTCATGTTCGTTTCTTTAAGAAAGGGTCATTACGAGACAAATGAGTTTCAGTGGTTAAAATGTTACTTGTAGCAACAGACAAACTAAAACGTCATTATAATATTATCAGTTTGGTTTAAATGCAGAGAATGTACAAATTGTAGCTACTTGTAAGGAAAGCATATCCTAAGTTATCGCAGGCCTGAAACACACGTACAACATTATTTTAGCAGAAACATATTAGACGAAAGAAGGGAACTTGAAATAGACTGAAATAGAGATGAGAACTGGCATAAATCCTCCTGCCAACGCAAGGAGAGACACATACACAGCGGCAAACAGTATGACCAGGCAGTGCAAGGAAGAAGATAAAGATACCATGTGAACACAAGACATCCCTATAATGAAACACGACTATTCGTAAACATTCTTCTGCGTTAATTGGGACAACACATACTCGTACCAGTTCCTGGCATGGCAGACATCTATGCCAGAGCCAATTCATGTGCGAACACATTTAAACTAAATTGCATTCATACTGACATTTAATTGAATATGAAAGGTATGCTTTGGACTTTATGTCCGGAAAAGCAGATAATAAAACTGCCATACTCTTCATCCTTCCACCTGGAAGACAATGGCATCTCTTCTTGTTTGTCCACTACCATGCTACCTGTCTGGCCTGGGATGCCCTGTTTGCAGATAAGCTACCACAGCCATAGCTCACACTTTCATTGAGAAACAGACGCTACAACTCCACAACAAGGCGGAGACACCTTAAAGGGAGTAGATTTTTGTTTCAAAAAAGGAGGTTCAAAGGCAACTTTTAACTGCACCTGATTGCTTCTTCATGTTTATAAAATTACATTTCTGTGCCCTCTGTACAATGACAACTGGCAACTGTGTACCACTATTGTCTCTGGAGAAATTTAGTGATGAGTCAATAGTTTCTTCTAGGGCTCAAATATTTGACATATTTTTAAAACATTGTTGCGGAAGATACGGGTGAGGAGTATTGTCTGGATTTTTTCGCCGGGGCGTTGGGAAATGAACAGACTGACAGATTGTCTGGCTCTGCACAACTTGGTGGAATACTGATTCATGATAAGGCAGACGTAATTAGTGCTTTGTGGGACAGTGTGTACAGTTCGGAGGAGTAGATAGATCGCTACAGTCTGAGGAGACTGATGCAGTGGGGAGTGACGCGAGGTTCTGGCAGATGCTAGAGGCTCAGAGGAAAGGCAGGACGGACGTTTATTTGGAATGCTACTGGCATCTTTAGTATCTGAACTCTTTGCAGCCTGCTTAATATAGGGACGGAGCGCTTATGGGAATGATCCAAGTGATGTGGTGTCGGTTCTTGAATGAAATCAAATCAATCAAATCAAATGTTACCTGTTTTGTCCTTAGAAACAAACCTATTTGCTGTGGAGGAGGACATAGATGAGTTGTTTGAGCCGTCACTGTAACCAGAGATACTAGGATATAATTTTAAGAAACCCTAAAAGAATACAAGCAATGAGATTATTATAAAGAAAAAATCAATGTTAGTGAATTAGTTGTGAAAGTATGTCACAATTGTTACACTAAAGTCACTCAAGGATGATCTCTCATTAGTTGTGAAAGTATGTCATAATTCTTACACTAAAGTCACTCAAGGATGATCTCTCATTAGTTGTGAAAGTATGTCATAATTGTTACACTAAAGTCACTAAAGGATTATCTCTCATTAGTTGTGAAAGTATGTTATAATTGTTACACTAAAGTCACTAAAAGATGATCTCTCATTAGTTGTGAAAGTATGTCATAATTCTTACACTAAAGTCACTAAAGGATGATCTCTCATTAGTTGTGAAAGTGTGTCATAATTGTTACACTAAAGTCATTAAAGGATGATCTCTCATTAGTTGTGAAAGTATGTCATAATTGTTACACTAAAGTCACTTAAGGTTTATCTCTCATTAGTTGTGAAAGTATATAATAATTGTTACACTAAAGTCACTAAAGGATGATCTCTCATTAGTTGTGAAAGTATTTCATAACTGTTTAACTAAAGTCACTAAAAAATGATCTCTCATTAGCTGTGAAAGTATGTCATAATTGTTACACTAAAGTTACTAAAAGATGATCTCTCATTAGTTGTGAAAGTATGTCATAATTGTTACACTAAAGTCACTAAAGGATGATCTCTCATTAGTTGTGAAAGTATGTCATAATTGTTATGTACTAGGGCGGAGAAGCCCATAGTACTAAGATAAAAATGTAAAGGAAAATAGTTCGTTAGGTGAAATACTATTATTACTTGAACTAACTAGGCTAGACACAAAATATCTAATGGCCACCAATATCCTGCCGACGACGCCATTTGTACTAGGGCGGAGAAGCCCTTAGTACTAAAAAAATAAAGATAGTTCGTTTAGGTGGGGACTAGAAACAAGAATATTCTAGTCCAGGCATGAGATCTTCTGTGTAAAGTCTAATATAGTCCAGGTAACGAATAAACTAAACTAGTAAACTAGGCACACTGAACAAAAGCCCTAATCTGAAGCAAAGCAACTGTAACTATGAATTCAACGTTGAACATAATTTTTATTTAACTTCACATCAGCATGACCAAAAGTAACGACATAAACGACCACGTGCTGGAACAAAACCTCAAATATACAGCAATCTACCATCTAACTATTTCTTGGCAAGAATGCAAGTGACAATTATTATTAAATCTAACCAAAGGAACGTACCATACCGAGCCGATCCAATCTAGCGACACCCAGCCATTCGATCTGACACACCTGTACATTGCGACCAAGTGCAGTCGACAACGACAACAGGGCGTTTTGACCGTAACAAGCCGGAGCGACCACCAGATAGGGCCAGATAAATCAGTTTAAAACTATCTAACCAACTGAACGTACCATACCGAGCCAATCTCATCACGAACTTTTCCTACGCCCGCCATGCCTGTTAACTAGCTCATTGTGCGAAGCACAGTCGCTAGGTAGGCTGGCGCAGAAACCGTCCGGAACTCGAATAGGCTTGAAATTTTGCCAGTCGGTCGTTTAAATACCTCGTGGCCTGATTTTTCCCCATCTTCCGTCTGACTATTAACTGCCAATGTTTCTCCTATTTGCCGGTTAGCATTTTCAAACCAGGATAAACCTTCAAAGACCTTTAATCTGTTGTACTGTAGTCTTCGTCGCTTCCACCCTATTACACGTCGGATTATTATTTTTGTTGACGTCCCGGCAACTACACAATATGTAACATAAATTGTCCAAAAATCATCCGCCAACTCCTGTTCTACATCCAACAGATTTACTGGCCATAGCCACCTGGAATAAAATCTTCCCCCTGACATTATGTAATCACTAGTTACTTGCAGTACCACTAATAACATTCACCCAAAAATAGCTGACATCGATATATGATCAAAGCATGACTCGTCCCAGGGAAACTGGATAAGGAACGTATAAGTCCCAAATAAGAAATTACAAAGATGGCAGTAGTCATGAAACATCCAGTGAACATTTGCGTTCGAGTTTCAGCTACCATCTGTAAAATCACTACAAATCGCCCACCTACATCAATAATGGCGATATCATCGGAACACGTTAGCATGTGCGCTTGGGTCCGAGACACCATCAGAGTAGAACAAACCCCCCAATTAATCCGCTCCTCGCGAGAACAATGCGTTAAACACATACCAAATCACTACTAAAGCACAACAAGCAAAACCTAAAAAAAAAAACATGTTACTGCAATAAAAACATAGTAATCAGTTAACATCCGGATTCTTGATCAGTTGGATTTCCTCTCCGACGTCCAGTAATTCTTCGTAGATAAGTTGTCATAATATTTGATACCTCAGCCGCGGGGCTTACAGTGGACATTGTCTCGGCCGCAGGGCCATCGAGAGACATAACACACTCTTGTCTCGGCCGCGTGGCCCTCGAGAGACATATCGGACATTACCTCGGCTTTGTAAAAACCTACAATTGACTGATTGGACATTACCTCGGCTTTGTAAAAGCCTACAATTACCTCGGCTTTGGCATAGCCTACAAATAGACATTTTCGTTTACTACCTCGACCAAAGGCCTACAAAAGACATTGTCTCGGCCGCGTGGCCATCGAGAGACATAACACACTCTTGTCTGTGCCGCGTGGCCATCAAGAGACATATCGGACATTACCTCGGCCTCATGGAAGGCCTACAATTACCTCGGCTTTGGCATAGCCTACAAATAGACATTTTCGTTTACTACCTTGGCCAAAGGCCTACAAAAGACATTGTCTCGGCCGCGTGGCCATCGAGAGACATAACACTCTCTTGTCTCGGCCGCGTGGCCATCAGAGACACATCACCACTTTTGCCAATGTCTCGGCCGCTCGGCCATCAAGAGACAATCCTCTCGTCACTGCCAACACCGCTTGGCTTCCAAGTGACATTCAACAATTACCTCGGCCGAAGCCTACAATGAGAATGGAACGCAATTAGCTCGGCCGAAGCCTACAATGTTTTAACTGGTACCAGCAATGTTAAAAAACGTCATTGCTTAACTGGCTCAGTCGGTGTACTCACACAAGGCTCCCTAATATGTAAACAGACCGACAGGTAAACCTTGATGTTAAGACAAACAACAAGATAAACTGATCCCAAGTTCAGGTCGTGACGTATACCAGCCACTCCGTGGACAATAGACAAAACCACTTCTAGTCGACAATAGACACAGACCACTCCTAATTAACTTAACAATAGACGCCGACTGCTGCTAGTGAAAACAAAACTAACATCTGATCACACAATAAAACTACACAGGCCGCACCTACACAAGACCTAAACCAAATTAAAATCAACATGCGATAATCTGAGACGACTAGACCTGGCAAATTAAACTACTTCACAACGCTACTCATCCGTGAACAAGATGATATAATACCTAACTAAGAACAACCCAAGTCTTCGATAACGAAACCACACACGTGGGCGAACATATTTAAAGTCTGAAAAAAATAGCACGTGGGCGCCATGAAAACCAATTTAAAATGAAAAATCACTACTATTACCTGCACAAACTAGAACTCCTTTGTTAATTAAATCCTGTCACATCTGACTAAACAAATATCAAAATACTGTAATAAAGAAGCCCCACAAGTTGGGCGCCATTTAAAAATCAATCAAACTCTGAAATACTATTATTACTTGAACTAACTAGGCTAGACACAAAATATCTAAAGGCCACCAATATCCTGCCGACGAAGCCATTTGTACTAGGGCGGAGAAGCCCTGAGTACTAAAAAAATGAAGATAGTTCGTTTAGGTGGGGACTAGAAACAAGAATATTCTAGTCCAGGCATGAGATCTTCTGGGTAAAGACTAATTTAGCACAGGCAAAGAAAAAACTAAACTAAAATATAGGCACACTAACCACAAGCCCTAATCTGAAGCAAAGTAACTGTAACTATGAATTCAACGTTGAACATAATTTTTATTTAACTTCACATCAGCATGGCCAAAAGTAACGACATAAACGACCACGTGCTGGAACAAAACCTCAAATATACAGCAATCTACCATCTAACTATTTCTTGGCAAGAATGCAAATGACAATTATTATTAAATCTAACCAAAGGAACGTACCATACCGAGCCGATCCAATCTAGCGACACCCAGCCATTCGATCTGACACACCTGTACATTGCGACCAAGTGCAGTCGACAACGACAACAGGGCGTTTTGACCGTAAAAAGCCGGAGCGACCACCAGATAGGAGAAGGGGCCAAATAAATCAGTTTTAAACTATCTAACCAACTGAACGTACCATACCGAGCCAATCTCATCACGAACTTTTCCTACGCCCGCCATGCCTGTTAACTAGCTAATTGTGCGAAGCACAGTCACTAGGCAGGCTGGCGCAGAAACCGTCCGGAACTCGAATAGGCTTGAAATTTGTACTGGTACTGTACTGGTGTGGGTAAAAAAAACGAAAAACTTCTTGCCTCTTTCAACCGGCTCCTATACTGAGCGTTGGTTATATCAAGGCGGCGTTTTGTTGTCTGGAGTTCGTTCTCCAGTTATTTACGTTTCTGTTGTGGCGATTTACATTTCTGCCTGAGGTTTTGTTGCTTCTGTCAGCGTGAGGTAAAAGGTGGGCGTGACTTTTGGTGGCGGGCTTCGTGTCGTCTGGTTGAGGGCTGTGAGGTTTCTCCGAGCTTGTGGGCGGGGTTGTTCAGCTGTCATGGTGGCTTGGGCGGTTTTACATTGGTCGGTTTTGTCTGGCTTTTTAGTTTCTGCGGCTTTTCGGTGTTTTCTGCGTCGGTTGTTTCCGTTTTGTTCCAGAATCCGCTCATAGGCCTTGTACACCTGCCTCCAGTACCTATTCAATTTTCCATAGAAGGCGCTTCTTTTCTGGTCAGGTGCTTCTGCATCTTTAGCCAACGTCTGAATGTCATGGTCGATACATTAGTGGCCCCTACAGATTATGATACTGTGCGGGGCAACTTGCTCGTTGATGATTTCAACCAACTTTTCAAGGCCAGCCTCGCTTATGTCCTGGGGGATGACAATTTCTTCTGCTTCTGGCGAGGTGCATGTTGTTTCAAGTTCTGCCTCCGCGAGTTCCGAGCTGTTGGTTTCTGTGCCTTGGTCTCTGCCTTCTGCTTTTGTTTCGGTGATTGTGCCTTTATCCGCCTTTTGCGTTGATTTGTCTGTGTGGGTGCTTTTGTCAGCCCTGCTGACACTTAGGTTCTTTGTTGTTATGCTGATTGCCGTTCTTTCTTTCTGTAACCGGTCGCGCTCTGTTCTGGTAACTATCTCCGCCGCGACTGCCTCTGTTTTAACCTGTACAAGTCGGGTGACCTCTCTGTATGCTTTTTCTCTCGCCTCTTTCAGCGCTGTCATCTCTCTGCTTCTCTCCTCTCTCTCCTCCTGTCTATGTCTTTCGTCTGCTGTCTGGGCCGCTGCCAAACTTGCGATTAAGTTGCTGATGCTTTCTTTGGTTGCTGTGGCTTCTTTCTGGTTTTCGCTTAGCTGTGCAGTAAACGCTATCCTGTCGTCTTTCAGGTTTTTAATTTCTCCTAGCAACAGGGAGATAATTTCGTGCGTTTCTGCCTTTCAGCAGCAGCGATGGTTTTCTGTTTTTGGAGCTCGGCCTTTAGTTCCGTGATTATGTTCGCAAGTGCAGGGTCTCTGGTGGTAGCATCCTTCTCTGGCGTCCTGCTTTTTGCTGGGCGGGCGGGTCGGCATTTTGTGCTGCTTGGTCTGGATTCCACGTACCTCTGCTGGTGGCTCAATCGGTCATTTGCTAGTGCCAACTTGATCTCTTTGAGATACGGGCAGCCCATATACCTCGCGCTGTGGGCCCCTGTACAGTTTGAACACCGTCTTCTTGGGTTTGGTCTCTTGAAGTCCGGGTCCTCCTTCGCCAGAGGGCATTCTTTAAAGTCATGTGCCTGTGAGCAATACCTGCATGCTGGGTTGTTGCGGCAAGTCGCGGCGGTATGCCACGCCTTGTTGCAGCGTGAGCACTGCAGAATCTCAGTACAATGGGTACCCGGTCGCTGTTGCTGCCTGTGTGGGCGGGTGTTGGTGGCTCCCTGCGCCACGACTGGGGCGGCTTCTAAGTAGGCTGGTGCCTCGATAGGGCCTACATCCAGGGCTGGCGGTGTCTGGGCTGGTGTCTCCTCCGGGTCGTCGACCGATTCTGGCATCATCAAGTCTGGTGCGGCGACAGGTGCTTCCTTTTTTTGGCTGAGGGTGCTCTGGTGTCCCGGCGCTGGACCGGATTCTTCTTACCACGGGCCATGGTTTCGTGTGGCTGAGGCTGGTAAGTCGGGCGGCAATTGATTGCTCGGTCCCTGCAGAGTCTGGCAAGGCTTGTTAGAGTATCCTGAGAAGGACACCCAAGCGTGCTTTTCTCCGCAGTTCTCGAGACAATCGTTAGAAAAACTGGCTGGTGTGACTGGCTCTACAACAATGATGTGCTCCCGGGCCGCCAATAACCCACCCGCAGACGAATAACAATAGTCTAGTCGAGCTAAAACTCAGCCGAATGTCAAGCGAGTTCTGACCAGTATCTAGCTATTGATAATCTGGCTACGAATGGATAGTTGGCAAGCTGACGAGAGACACGTGGCTGATCGGGCGGTAAATCGAGCGAGCGAGAGAGAGCTGTGTGACTGACGGCGGCTTGACTGACGAATGCTGCGGCGACGCTGGCTGGCTTGAAATTTTGCCAGTCGGTCGTTTAAATACCTCGTGGCCTGATTTTTCCCCATCTTCCGTCTGACTATTAACTGCCAATGTTTCTCCTATTTGCCGGTTGACATTTTCAAACCAGGATAAACCTTCAAAGACCTTTAATCTGTTGTACTGTAGTCTTCGTCGTTTTCTCCCTATTACAGTTACACTAAAGTCACTAAAGGATGATCTCTCATTAGTAGTGAAAGTATGTCATAATTGTTACACTAAAGTCACTAAAGGATGATCTTTCATTAAAATATACTTCTCAAATTGGCAGAGGTAACAGAAATGAGGCTGACAAGAGTGTCTGTTTTGTAGCAATGGTACACTGTGGCCTTAATTTGTATAGACTGGCATAATGCCTATCGTATGCTTGGTTTTACTGTTGTTGGTAGAACTAACTTATTGAACTGTATATTACTTATGCATATTATTTAACTATTAATGAACCAGTAAACGAGTAAATGAATAAATGACTTTACCCTCAACCTTTAATATTCTGAAGTTGGTTTAAGATTTATGGACCAGACTAGCTCATTTATTTTATGGGATTTTGTGCATATCTTCTTCTTACATTCTTTCTGAGATTAATTACATAAATGAAATTTTCTTGCATCATATCTTAAATGTCAAAACCAGAGTCAGTTAATCTGGTAATCAAGCAGGAGACCCAGGTTCGAATCCTCGGTAAGGTTGGAGATTTGTTTCTGTTGGTTGCAAAATAAAATCCTAACCTGCACAGTCGTGGCGAAAGCACTAGCCATTCGGCCCTAAATCTTCAGGCTCAAAGACACCCTGTCTACACCGCAAAAGAGATATAATAAAGGTATGTGAAATCTCAGATGTAGAAATAAAATCCATAATGATATATATAATTATAATGACTAGAACGGAAATATTTTGTGGAATAGTATAAATCTGACAGAAGCTCTAATAGCACAGTAGCAAGATACATGCCTGTCGGCCTGAATGTCACGGGTTTAAATCATGATTAATTTGTTATCAATAGATTTTTGCTTCAAAGTCAACCAAGCCTAAAATGGTAACAGAAAATGTCATTTAAAGTAAAGACAGCCATCATGATATATACCATATCACTTATTGAGTGACGAAATGTCTATACATTTATGAGTATAACAATATGCCAGTTGTGCATCGATAATGAAAAAAAGGTCAGTAACCATTACTTCAATTAGTTCTGACCCAGAAGATGTTAAATGGCTACAACAATAATCTAACTATATTTTTGATGACAATATTTTCTGTGTTTATTTAGCTGCGTGAGTATGTATTTATGTAAGTTGTACCCCACCAGAACATCACTTAAGCGATTAACATCCGGTGACACAAAGTGCCACGGAAACACTGTTCAGCCGTTAGACTTTATTTCTGGCCTGGCTATGTTTATAGCTCCCGGCAAAAGCCAAAAAACTGCATAAAGTTCAAATAGAGCGCGCTTTTTAGCAAACATGTTTACATTTTCTGTTTTACATTCTCAGACAACATCTGCAATTTTAAAGACCTCTTCATTATTTTGATAAGGGAATGTGTTAGCTGTTGTTGTATTTTTGTTTTAGCTAACGCAGTGACTATATTATATCTAGACATTTATTTGCCACTTCCAATAAATAACAGAATGAAAGGACAAGTATAAATTGTAAAAAAAATAAACTATTGTTGGCGCCGTTTGTTAAATGTTGTTATTCATGATTTGTCTACACATTGTTTGCACGTTATGTGTCTTGTTGTAATGTGTCTTGTGGTTATGTGTCTTGTTGTTATGTGTCTTGTGGTTATGTGTCTTGTGGTTATGTGTCTTGTGGTTATGTGTCTTGTTGTTATGAGTCTTGTTGTTATGTGTATTGTTGTTATGTGTCTTGTGGTCATGTGTCTTGTGGTTATGTGTCTTGTTGTTATGTGTCTTGTGGTTATGTGTCTTGTGGTTATGTGTCTTGTGGTTATGTGTCTTGTTGTTATGAGTCTTGTTGTTATGTGTATTGTTGTTATGTGTCTTGTGGTTATGTGTCTTGTTGTTATGTGTCTTGTTGTTATGTGTCTTGTGGTTATGTGTCTTGTGGTTATGTGTCTTGTTGTTATGTGTCTTGTTGTTATGTGTCTTGTGGTTATGTGTCTTGTTGTTATGTGTCTTGTGGTTATGTGTCTTGTGGTTATGTGTCTTGTGGTTATGTGTCTTGTGGTTATGTGTCTTGTGGTTATGTGTCTTGTGGTTATCTATGTTTCGGGAATACACAAATGTGAGACGAAGCAGCAAAGTCAGAGAGAAGAAAGATAAAGTGGGAGTGAAAGAGATAGCAGAAAAGAATGGGTAGAAAGACACAGTGAAAGTCAGATGGAGTAAAATAGAGCAGAGCGGTTAGAATTCTTAAATGATTGCGGTAACGTAGTAGAAGTTAGAGAGAGAGAGAGAGAGAGAGAGAGAGAGAGAGAGAGAGAGAGAGCAGTTTAAAATGAATGCCAGAAAGTATGCGGAAAGGAGAGGTGTCAGGAGTGAGAGACGGATAGAAAATAAAGTAGAAAATGCAGGAAAATGGGTGGAAAAGAGATAGAGAGAGAAATGGCAAAATATAAAAAAATGCAAACAAGAGTGATGGGAAGAGAGGCAGCAGGATTGAGAGAGATCAGAAAAGAAAGAGAAATTGTGAATGAGGAACGAGAGAGACAGAGAGAGAGAAAGAGCCAGCGGGAAAAGAATGCAGAAAGAGATTGCAGAAGAGAGAAAGGGCTGGTATGAGTGAAAGAGAGCAGAAATAAAAGAAAGAAGAAAAACTGAAAACGAAAGAAAGTCAGCAGTAGTGAGAGAGAGAGAGCAAATGAGAAAGAATGCAGGAAAGAGGGAGGGAAATAGAGGCAGCAGGAGCGAGAGAGAGCAGAAAAGAAAGAGTGCAGAGAGCATTTAAATGGGAGAACTGAGATAGAAAGAGTGTATGAGAAAGAGAAAGAGTGTGCAGAAAATCAAGGAGTCATTACAAGTGAAGATGAGCAGAACTGATCAAATTTAGAAAATAATCCGGGAAAGAAAGGCTGCAGTAAGTAGAGAGAGAGAGAGAGAGAGAGGGAGAGAGAGAGAGAGAGGGAGAGGGAGCAGAAGAAAATTCAGGAAAGAGTGCGTCACAGAAAGGCAGTTGTGAAGTAAAGAGTGAAGAGAAAGAATGCAGGAAAGAGTACGCGAAAGAGGAGCAGCAGGAATGACAGAAGAGAGAGAGCAGAATGGGGAAAAGTGCAGGAAATCTCGCAGAAAAAAAATATGTAACAGCATTGAGGGGAAGAGAAAGGATAATAGAATGAATGCAGACACAAATGCGGGAAAGAGCAGCATCAGGAATATGAGAAAGAGAGAGAGAGTGCAGAATGGAAAAAAGAGCTTGAAATAGTGCGGAAAAACAGAGCAGTAGGAGTGAGAGACATAGAGTGCAGAATTGAATGAACGCAGGAAGAAGTGCAGGAATGAGAGAGAGAGAGAGAGAGAGAGAGAGAGAGAGAGAGAGAGAGAGAGAGAGAGAGAGAGACAGCAGAATGGAAATAATGCAGGAAAACGTGAGGGAAAGAGATGCAGCAGGAATGAGAGAGAGAGAGAGAGAGAGAGAGAGAGAGAGAGAAAGAGGGAGAGAGAGACAGCAGAATGGAAATAATGCAGGAAAGTGTGCGGAAAAAAGAGGCTGCAAGACTGAGGGAGAGGAAAGGCAAAAAAGAAAGTGCAGATATAAAGTAAATACAGAAATATGAGAGCGACTGAAGAAAGCATGTAAATGCAAGAACGTGAGAGTGAGTGTATGTGAGAGAGAGAGAGAGAGGGAGTCGGCAAAGCACCTGATGATGATGATTCACTATTCGTATTTGTATTCGGCCGAATAGTTGGTCCAGCTATTCGTATTCGGCCGAATAGTGAAAATCACTATTCGGTACAGCCCTAGTTGAAAGCGAGAAGAATATAATAATTATTGGAAAGAGTGCCGCAAAAAATGCCATCAGAAGGGTGAGATAGACAAAACCGAAGAGAAAGAAAGCAGATAATAGTAGGGAAACGAAAGACAGCAGGAGAAAGATAATAGAGGATAGGGCTGTAAAGAGAAGCAGCAGGACTAGGAGACTGAGCAGAACAGAGAGAATGTAGGCAATAGAACGGGATGTAGGGTGAAAGGGAGAGAGAGATAAAGACCGCAGAAGAGATTTTACAGGCAAGAGATCCAAAGAGGCAGCAAAGTGATAGCAAAATATAGAAAATTCTGTAAAAAGTGCGGCAAAGGGAACTCGCAGAACTAAGAGAGAGACGGGGGGGGGGGGGGGAATAGAGAGCAGAAAAGATAGAGCGCTGAGAGAATTTGAATGCGGGAACTGAGAGAGAGAGTGTATGAGACAGAGGGAAAGAGAGAGTGTATGAGACAGAGGGAAAGAGCGAGCAGGAAACGGAGAACCAGAAGAAGTGAAAGAGAGTAGAACTGGAAAGAAAATATAAAGGAAAAGAAAAGCAGCAGTAGTGCGAGAGGGAGAGAGACACAGAGAGAGAGAGACAGAGAGATACAGAGACAGAGAAAAAAAAGAAGGATTGCAGGAACGAGTGTGGAAAAGAGGGTTAGCAGGAATAAGAAAGATCAGTACAGAAACAGTTCAGGAAAGAGTGCCGCAAATAAAGGCAACAGGGGAGAGAGCGGAAGAAAGATAATTTAGGAAAGAGTGCATCAGAGAAATAGAGCAGTGGAAAGAGTGAAGAGAAAGAGCGGGAAATAGTGCGAGAGAGCGAGCAGAATGAAAAGAATGCAGGCAAGAGTGGGGGAAAAGAGGCAACAGAAATAAAAAAGAGCAGAATGGAAAGAAAGCAGGAAATTTTATCGGAATGAGTGGCAGCAGGAATAGGAAAGAGAGCAGGATGGAAAGAATGCAGGAAAGAGTTCAGAGAAGAGAGGCTGCAAGACTGAGAGAGAGCGAGAGACGGCACAAAAGAAAGAGTGCAGAATGTAGAAATATGACAGCGAGTGGATGAGAGAGAGAGAGAGAGAGAGAGAGAGAGAGAGAGAGAGAGAAAACATGAACAAGAAAGGGAGTGAAACAGAGGTAGAAAAGAAAGTTCAGAGAGAGAACCACAGGGGTGGAAGAGCAGAATCGAATGAATTAGGAAAATAATGCGGGAGAGAAAGGCAGCAGTAGATAGAGAGGGCATAAAAAAAGAATACCGTAAAGAATGTGGTAAAGAGAGGCACCAGAAAGGAGTGCGAGGGAGAAGTAGAAAAATAATGCAGGAAAGATATAAAAGGCAGGACCGAGAGTGGGAGTGAAAGACAGAGAAAGAGAGAGATAGAGCAGTATGGAAAGAAAAGCAGGAACGAGAGCGAGAAGAGACGCAGCTCGAAAACGAGCAGAAGGAAAAGAATGCCGCAAGATGTGCGGGAAAGAGGCAACATGAGTAAAAGAGACCAGAGAAAAGTGGATAAAAGGGTGCAAAAAAAGCGAGGCAGTAGGAGTGAGAGAGAGCAGGCAAACAATGGAAGAGAGAGAGAGGCTAGCATGAGAGTCAGACAATAGAAGAAAAAGAGAACAGTAAAGGATGTGGAAAAGAGAAAAACAATGCAGGAATTTAGAGGAGATGAGAGGCACCATGCGTGAGAAAGAGTAAAGGGAAAAATTTCAGAAAAAAAGTGCGGAAAAAAGAAAGGCAGCATATATAAAGAAAAGCAGAAAAAGTATGGAGGAAAGAGGAGCAGAAAAAGTGTGAGAGAGAGAGAGAAAGAGAGAGAGAGAGAAAGAGAGAGAGAGAGAGAAAGCAGAAGAGAAAGAATCCAAGA
>CAJHNH020000300.1:78985-293734 GCA_905116865.2 Candidula unifasciata
GTGCGGGAGGGCGGTGTAGAAATAATTGCAGGAAAAAATGCGCTAAAGAGAGTCAATATGAATGAGATTAGAAGAAACTTTTTGCAGGAAAGAGTGTCGTAAAGAGAATCAGCAGTACTGCGATTGACAGAAAGAGAGAGAGAGAGAGAGAGAGAGAGAGAGAGAGAGAGAGAGAGGGGGAGAGAGAGAGAGAGGGAGAGAGACAGACAGACAGACAGACAGACAGACAGACAGACAGACAGACAGACAGACAGACAGACAGACAGACAGACAGACAGACAGACAGACAGACAGACAGACAGACAGAGAGTAGCATAGAAAGAAGGCAGGAACGAGTGCGAAAAGAGACGTAGCTCGAGAGCGCGAGCAGACTAGAAAATATACCGGGAAAATAAGGGAACGAGGCATATATAAACATAAAAGAGATCAGGGAATAATGGATAAAAGAGTGCGGATAAGAGAAAGGCGAGGCAGTAGGAATGAGAGGGAGCAGAAAAAGAATGGAAGAAAGAGAGACTAACGTGAGTGACAGACAGAAGAAGAAAAAGAATACAGAAAAGGGCGCGATAAAGAGAAAAACAATGGAGGATAACTGCGGAGTTGAGAGTCAACATGACTGAAAAGAGTAGAAGAAAAAGAAATCAGGAAAATAAGTGCTGGAAGGTGTGAAAGAGAGCAGAAAAAGAATAGAGGAAATAGAAGCAGAAGAAGTGAGAAGAAGAGAAAGAATTAAGGAAACAGAGGGATACATCATGAGTGAGAGAGAGATCAAAAGAGACAAATTTCAGGAAGAGGGTGGCAACAGGAGTGAGAAAGAGCAGAAGAGAAAAAATTCAGTATAAAAAGAGAGAGAGAGAGAGAGAGAGAGAGAGAGAGAGAGAGAGAGAAAGAGAGAGAGAGGCAGGAGGAGTGAGAGAGTGATAGAGAGCAGAAGATAAAGAATGCAGGAAAGAGAAGTAGCACGGGTGAGAGAGGTAGAGAGTAAAAAGATAAAGAACATAGAGAGGGTGCAGGAGACAGAAGAAGCAGGAGAGGGTTTAGTTAAAGTGTGTTCACACGAGAAAGGTATAGAGAAACAAACTATGAGACACATAGGACTTCCCACTCCGAATCAACTGGAACCAGTGGTTTACAAATGACAACAACGAAAATAGAAAGTAAACAGGATGTAGCTTTACCTCAATGCCTGCATGATTAGATCACCTAACTTGAAACAAGAGTTGTTCAGATCAATCGAAATCACTGAGTGGGTGTATGGGAAAAAGAATTATGCTTATTTTAAACATGCCTTTGATAAGGTATGTTGTACACGTTGAAAGTTTATGAGAGTTATCCTGTCGCGCCAATGCAATTTGCAGAGATTTATAAACATCTTTTGAAGTTGCTTACTTAACAGGAACTCTCATTTAAATCAGTCCCACCCTCGGGTTTTCTTCTTCTTTCAACCAGTGTCTGCACCCAGAAAGTCTTTGTTGAAATGCAGATTTTAGACGAACTCGTCGAAGGATCTTGTTTACACGAGCCAGCGCTTTTGAGAAGAAGACCCTGTTAACATGAACAAAAATGTGGTACCGGCAGTGATTTATTATAGTTTTTTTTAGTTCCCGGTTAACACGAACACAAGTTTGGTCCCAGCAGCAATGAATAATTGTTATCTAGTTTCCAGTTAACATGAATAAACAATTGGCCCCACCCTGATGTTTTATTGTTTTCTAGTCCCAACTTAACATGATTAAAAGTATGTTCTAAGCAGTGATGTATCATTGTTTTTAGTCTACGGTTAACATAAATACAAATTGGGTCCCAGCAGTGGTGTATTATTTTTTGAGTCCCCAGTTAACATGAATCACTGTTTTCCCACCGCTATGTTGTATTATTGTTTTCAGTCACCAGTTAAAACGAACACAAATTTGGTCCCAGAAGTGATGTATTGTTGTTTTTCGTACCCGGTTAACATAAATACAAGTTTGGTCCCAACAGTGATGCATTATTGTTTTGAGTCCCCATTTAACATGAACAGTATTTTGATCCTAACAGTAATGTTATTGGTTTGAGTCCCCGTGTAACAAGAACATTATTTTTTGGTCTCAGCAGTAATGAATTATTGTTCTGAGCCACCCATTAACATGAAACAATGTTTGGTCCCATCATGACGTCATATTGTTTTCAGTCACCAGTTAACATGAAACAATGTTTGGTCCCATCATGACGTCATATTGTTTTCAGTCACCAGTTAACATGAAACAATGTTTGGTCCCATCATGACGTCATATTGTTTTCAGTCACCAGTTAACATGAAACAATGTTTGGTCCCATCATGACGTAATATTGTTTTCAGTCACTAGTTAACATGAAACAATGTTTGGTCCCATCATGACGTCATTTTGTTTTCAGTCACCAGTTAACATGAAACAATGTTTGGTCCCATCATGACGTAATATTGTTTTCAGTCACCCGTTAACATGAAACAATGTTTGGTCCCATCATGACGTCATATTGTTTTCAGTCACCAGTTAACATGAAAAAAGTATGTTCCCAGAAGTTATGTATTATTGTTTTGAGTCCCCGGTTAACATGAATAAAAGTTTGGTTCCAGTAGTAATCTTTTACTGTTTTGAGTCCCCGGTTAACAAGAATAATAATTTGGTCCTAGCAGTAACGTATTGTTTTGAGTCTCCGGTTAGCATGAATAAGTCCTTGGTCAAAGCAGTTATGTGTCATTTCTTATTTAGTCTCTCATACATGAATCATTTTTTTGTTTTCCAGCATTGATGTATTCTTGATTTTTAGTCCCCGTTTAACAAAAATACATTTTTCCTCCAAAAAGTGATGTATTCGTATTGAGTGTCACTGGTTAACATGAACAATATTTTGTTTCCAGCAGTAATTCTATTATTGGTTTGAGTCCCGGATAACATGAATAAATGTTTGGTTTTAGAAGTGATGTATTGTGATTTTGAGTCCCCGGATAACACGAATAATAGTTTGGTTCCCGCAGTAATCTATTATTATTCTCAGTCCTTGGTTAACATGAATAATTGTTTGGTCTAAGGATAGTTTGAACGCCGGGTAGACCCAGCCTAAAATAGGTGCAGGAAATGTCGTGACCCCTAGCTGACACGGCCTAAAATAGGTGCAGGAAATGTCCAGTGAAAGACAAAGAGTTAAATTCCTAAATAGCTAAACTTTATGTCACAATGAAGTATACAACAAGCATACAGGTGTGATTCGAAACTGGCGATCGTGTAAAATGGTGTTTCATGAACACGTTATCGGCATGACACATGATAATATATAACTGTAAGATATTTAATATGACGTGTTCTGTGTGAAACACAGTGTTAGGCAGACAAAACGAAGTGTTGCTGTTATGTCAAATCCGAAACAGATTATTAAACCAGGCAAGTGCATTGACGCATTTGCATTTCAAATTGCTCTGAGTGTTCTTTCATTTTAAATAACTCTTCCACCACCACCACTGGACCACCTTTTAAGACTCCAAAATTGGTAGTGAGATTTGAGCCAACTAATAATGAACTATTTAAATACAAAGATTTCTTTCATGTATATATAAACAGTTTTAACAAAAGGCAGTAAATCCTAGTCAATAATTGAACAAGCCACACACAAGTCCTCAGGCGTGAAAGATTTGGTTTTATGGAAAATGCTTCAGACAGCTTATCAGAAACAACGAAAGAAGGCAGTCAGTACTGTGTGTGTTCTCTCTCTCTTTCTCTCTCTCTCTCTCTCTCTCTCTCTCTCTCTCTCTCTCTCTCTCTCTCTCACACACACACACACACACACACACACATACTCAAAAATAGTGTGTGATTACTTTCTTTTAATATTCAGCTAATAGTCGAAAGGGTTCGGTAAACTTGACGAAGAAGAAGAACACACACACACATAAAGAGAGAGAGAGAGAGAGAGAGAGAGGGGGGGGAGAGAGGGGGGAGACGAAAGAAAAGTTTTTTCACAGCTTCTTCTTGTGGGATGAACAGGTTCCAGCATGCGAATAAATATATGCTGTTAGACAGTCAATTGTATAGAAGCATGATCGTCCACGACAGACAGCAAGGCACTTGATGATGATGAAGATCGCTAAGCTCTAACCCCCTCAGCCAGCTGGTATCCCTGCTCTAACCATCACCTAGTCAGGCATTATTATAGCTCTCGCTGGTCGTTCCTTTTGGCTGCGGTCCCTGGAGTTCTTGGATGCATTTCCCCCTTCCACTCTCTCCCCAACCCATCACACTTTTCGCCAACCAGTACCCTGGAGCCGGAGCCTCACTAGCGTAATATTTAAAAACAACAGTAGTGGCAATGTAACCAACAATCAGTGTGTAGTCGGCGAATACATTGTTTAAGAATGGAAGAATAACTTCACCTCTCTGGCCACGCAAACACGGCACTTTAGAGCCAGATCTAAAATACATTCTCTAGCCTCACTCTGATAATCTATTTACAGTGTTCAGATATCTTAGTGTCCGAGCATTTTTCTCAATTGCTTGCACCCAGCGAATACGCATGAAACTGGGAGTTCAAGCTTCTAGAGGCGCTCCAAACATTTCTTAAGGCGCCCCAAACATTGGCTCTCCTAGCAAATTTGGACGCAAGCTGGACGGCTTCGGTCGGCTTAGTGGGAGTTCTCTCCCTTGGCCGCACTCAAAACAAGTAGCGGAAAAAGTCACGAATCAAACAAGACAGTGAGATCGACATCAGGGCTGCCAAGGGAGAGAACTCCCACTAAGCCGACCAAAGCCGTCCCGCTTGCGTCCAAATGTGCTAGGAGAGCCCAAAAGGCCCAAACATTTTTTGAGGTGCCCCAAACATTTCTTGGGGCACTCTAAATATTTTTATGGAACTCCCCCCCCCCCCCCCCCCCCCCCCCCTCTCCCCACCCCCCCAACCCCCCCCCCCCACCCCCCCCCACCCCCCCCCGCCCCCCCCCCCCCCCCCCCCCCCCACCCCCCCCCCCACCACCACCCCCGCCCCCCCCCCCCCCCCCCCCCCCCAACCCAACCACCACGCCCCCCCCCCCCCCCCCCCCCCTTTCTGAATCACACTTAATTTTGTAAGCTTGCTAAACGATATGTTTTCCAAACTAAGAAATTATCTTTAAAAGTACTTGTTCATACACTTAACGTTTTCCCCCCTGATTATATTATTATATTAATTTATCATTCTGCGCGCCATTCTAATTATTACATTGATGCCTTAAACTTGGGCCTAGAATCATCTTTAAGATGGAGATTTGTCTATGGTCTGAGGCCCTTTCTCTCATGTTCTCTTTATAAGTCAGAGCCCCAGGAACCCAATGTCTCTAAAAGTTCACAAGCAACTGTACTTGAAGTAATCAAGTTATAAAGAGGTCAGGGGGCATTTGTTCTGGCTTCACTGCGATAGACAACATTAGATTTAGATACAAATAGAAACTGCACAATTTTAGTCGCAGAGCCACACTTGGTACATGGAAACACAGACTAGTTGGCATAGACAACCTAAATCCGACTCGGATATTTTAGTGAACACACAGAGAGACAGACAGCCAGGTAGAGCGAAAGGAAGTGTATGTGTGGTGTGAGAAAGAGTGAGAGAGAGAGAGAGAGAGAGAGAGAGAGAGAGAGAGAGAGAGAGAGATCGACTTAGAGAGAGAGGGTGCGGGGAAGAAAGAGTGAGTGAAAGTGCGAAGAAACGAAAGTAGGATGGATGGGTATTTGGAAACAAAAATAACAAAACTCCTCGACTCCTTCAATCTGCTTTTGATTGAGCGGTGTCTGTATCGAGTCCGTGTTTAATAGCTGACTCTTGGTCGTTCTGATTATTTGTGGCGTTTGGGTGCGCCTTGATTACAGATTTTCTATTTTGTGCCTTTCCTTTTTGACTGAGCAGGGTTGCCATTTTTTATGCCAGATTCCACAAAATTGGCATATTTGAAATTGAACTGGCATAAGATAATGAACTGGCATATTTGGTTTTTTTCCTGGCATTTCTTATCAAGATGTGTTCACATTTTCTTTATGGTTCCTCTGTTATAAACACGCAAATTTACTAAACGCAATGTAGACCTACAGTTAAAATCTTTATTTCAATTTGACTTTGTTGTGATGTCCTGGTACGGACTAACGGAGATTCGCGCCATTTCTTATTGTTTTGTTGTCTTCTTAAACGGATTGTGACTGCTATAAACCTCTGTAATTTATTTTAATTTACTAGAATATATGCGAAATATAAACCGAAAACCCACCACTGATACCAAGTGATTCAGACTGTTCAGAAACTACTTGAGGACAGAAAATAGATAGGATATAGACCTAGTTCTATCTGTGATAGATTGTATTACTTTTACCAATGGCCACGTCATTCAAAATATGGAAAGCATCTAATGACAGCAATCGCAAGTATAATAGTAATTGGGAGAAAACATACTCAAGGCTCAAAAGATCTTCATACGGATCAGAGGCAGCATATTGTAAACTGTGTCAGTGCACTGCTGCACCAAGAATTACTAGCATTTCAAATCATGAAAAATCCGAAAAACACAGGATGAAAACTCTGTCAAAAAGCCAGTCACAACTTATTGCAACAATAACTCCTAGGCAAAGTAATGATAAAGTTAAAGCAGCAGAGTTGCAACTTGCTGTAAGCATGACCTGCCATGGTGCAATGCGCACAATTGATCATTTAGGTGAAAACATTTAGGTCAGGGGAGTACATTAGAGCACATACAGTTGCATAAAAGTACATGTTTATGCTTAATAAGACATAGTATATCGCCTGCACTTAAGGATGACCTTACTGAGGATTTTCGGAACAAGACATATGCCATAATTATATATGAGTCTACTGACGTTTCCACTCAAAAGTATTTGTGGCTTATAGTTAGTTTTTCAGTGACAGGAGAAATTAACTATTAACTGGATTTCTTGCTTTATTTTCCTTGCAAGTGGCTACAGGAGAAAACTTATTTAATTTGATTGATAAGGACATCAAAAAGTGGTCAGAGTCTTAAAAATTGCATTGGGTTTGCGTCAGATGGCGCTTCAAACATAATCTGGTGCAAGAACTCTGTATGGTCCAGAATTAAAGATGTGTCTCCTTCGCCATCAAATATTGGTTCCTTACTGTCAGAAATACATCAGTGGTTTTGTCATAGTGATTTAAGATGAGAAGCCTATAAAGAATTGTTTAGAGGGATGAACACATCTACGGAGTTTGAATCAGAACGAACTGCTCCTCGTCCATTTGAGAAACTGTTATCCATTAGGTGGCTTGTGCTCGGGAAGATTATGATCAATATGTTGGTGAACTGGAAAGAATTGAAAGCTTATTTCACATGTGCCGAATTAGCACAGACAACGTTTGACACAAAATATAAAGTAAGATTGTTTAAGAAAATGCTGTTAAACCATAATAATTATTTGTACTTTGTGTTTGCGACACCAATTGTACAAGAATTTGAAAGACTGAACAGCCTTTTTCAACAAGCAAAATCTGATCCTCATGAACTACACCAAGAATTGTCCATGCACCAGGAAAGTCTTAAGAACAGACTGTGAGACGTCAATGAGCAAAAACAATATTCGACACGTTGACTTTGGTATTAAATTCCTAACGGAATGTAATGCGTTCCTACAGAAGAATAACAGGACTGAAGTTTAGATAGAAATAAACAATATTAATGAAAGATGCATGTCTGTGCTAGAGGAAGCTCTCAATCAAACTACGTGTAGACTTCCCACCGAGAATATATTTCAAAATTTGTCAAAATTGAGCCCTTTTGGCAGTTTTAAATCAAATATCAAGGACGCAGTTTTCAGGGCTACCATTTTTACACCTGGCAGAAAAGAACATCAGTATTATAGAAGAATAGTACAGAAAATTTATTCTTGTCAACTGGAAAGAAGAAGCTACATTTAAGAAGGATGGACTACCTACAAACAGGGAAGATGTTTGTATAGGCGTACTTCGACACCAGGCATTTAACTCTTTGAGTCTCAGGGAGTTTAGCATAACAGGCCCAAGGGGTAGTAAAGAGAGACTTATAATCGGCGCATCTTGCGTTCACTGGGCTTTTATGTATGAATTTATGAACGTATAACGCGTTCATTGGGACTCAAAGAGTTAAAGAGTTGGCCTCTTTCGCCCTTACTTGCCTAATAATGCCCGTTAGCAATGCTGTAGTTGAGAGAATATTTTCTCTTGTTACTTCAACTAAATCAAAAGCAAGAAACAAAATACAACTGGATTTTCTTGATGCAGTCTTTAGAATTAGAGCAGAACTATTGATATCAAAGAAATGTTGCAAAGACTTCATTCCATCTGAGAAAATGCTTAAAGATTTTACATCTGAAAAAGTTTATGCTGCATCTTCCACTGGCTCCAGTGAGGATGACAGTTAAGAATTCAATCTAGAGCTTTTGATGTGAAGTGAGTACAATGTTACACTTTATTTTGCAATTTTCTGGCATATTTTGGGTAATGGTTTGGCATAAAATGACGTTTTTTATCTGGCAACCCTGTGACTGAGTGATGTTTTGATTTTGGGTTTGTCTTCTGAAGTTAATCCGGTTTCTTGGGTTTTTGCTAGTTGCTAAACACTCTGTCCCTGATTGTGCCTAGGCTGCTCCCTTGTACACCACATCGAAGTAGATAAGCTTGCCACTGAGCCCTCACGCTAAGGTTTCTTTCAGGGTCCCATATTTAAAATCGTTTTGTGCTTTTATGTTTTCGCATCGTTCATGTGTATGTGCGTTAGCTGGGCGTGCTCCTTTTTTTTTTTTTTTTTTCTCTCTTTGATTTTTTTCAATTTTTTATCCAGTTTTCTTCTGGCCACACATGGTAGAAAAGTAGTGAGGATGTAACACAGTTTATGCACACACAGAAATTAAAAGAAAATTGAAGGCTTGAAAAGTTGAGTAGGACATAAAGTAAGGTCGAGGGAGTAAGGTAGATAGATAGCTTGCTAGGTAAGGGGAGATGGCTTTCGGGTCTTGATTTCGCTGGCCTCTTCCGTCTGTCTGCTTGCTGGCTGGCTGTCTCCTCCAGAGCTGGGTCGTGGCGACTTATTCTTGGTTCGGACTGCTTGTCGGGGCTGTGGTCTGGGTTGTTGCCCTTGAAGTTGTTGCTAGGCAGGCATAAATTGCCAGGCGATGTCCTCCTGCGGTTCTGCTGATGTATTGCTTTACTAGCGCTTGCATGGCCTTATCGCAGTTTGTGTGTAGCCACTCGGAGAGTGACACTTCCGTTTTGTGGATTTTGCAATAGTCGATGATTGGTTTCCGTAGGGTCTCATGTGTCTTGCATCCTAGCAAGTAGTGGGTTATCGAGTTTTAGCTTCTGCATGTGGTGCACCTTGGGTTTTTTTTATATATGTCGGCCCAGTGTCCCAGCCTCAGATTCCAGAGTTTGTGGGTGGTTAGGATTTTGGTTGGCCCTTTTATCTGAGACTGTGACCTTGGTTTTCTTAACAGGTTGCAGGCGTGCCTCCCTTGTCTGCTGTTTCGCTACTGGATTTCCCAGGCTTCTAACAGAAGTTGCTATATCCAAGGAGTTGGCGCTGTCGATGCCTTGTTTGGCAGCTGTGTCGGCCGCTTCATTGCCAGCAATCCCTTTGTGCGCTGGTATCCAGCATATTGTCAGTTCGCATCCTTTTTTTTAACTCCGTGGCTGTCGTTAGTATCTTTTCTATGACATCTTGTCTGGAGCCTTTGCTGGGGTCTTTGAGAGCTATCACTGCGGCTAGTGAGTCTGTGAGGATGTGTACTTTGACCGGGGGTTTGGCTATGGCAAGACCGATTGCTTCTTCTTCTTCACTTCCTCTTTTACCGCTGTGGGTGTCGAGAGAGATATAAGGTTCTGTTTCTAGCTCTTCTGGCAGCCTCGACCATAGGCACATCGTGCTGTTGTAGAGTTTCTCTGATATTATCCTTCCATCTTGTTCTTGGTATTAACATTGCAATGGTCAGATACCGTTTGATCAGTCCGTTTATATCTCATTGTGTTTTCTGCAGCGATAATAAATCCATTGCTGGCTTGCTAGGCCTGTCGCAACTTTACTAGAGCCCCGTTGGCCAGGACGTTTCCGGGTGACCCAGGGTGGCCTTCATGGCTACCGTAGCGGTCCCGTGGCACGAGGCCACACCATACTTCGCTCACACCTAGCAATCCCCTACTTTGTTCTGTTACCACCTCTCACGACGAGGACGTGGGGTTGGACTTTAAGAGGCATTGCTTCTTCAAAGCCAATTAATTCGGCAGTGCATATTGCGATCCCGTCGGTGAGTTTGAATTGTTTGGTAACTCCGAGTTGGGGTGCGAAGATGCCCTCTCCAACTTTCCCCTTCTCATTTTTTTATCCGTCCGTGTAAATTTCGATACTGTCTCTCACTAGATGTTCTATAAAGTCTTCTGCAGTTTTTTTTTTGGCTTCTGCTTTAGCAGTCTGTTTAAAGATTAATTTTGTTAGGAAGGTGTCGGTTGCTGGGGTAGTCAGTTCCCATGGTAGGGGAGGGGGGGGCGGTTGCAGCTTGATGGTTTCCCTAAGGGGCTGGCCTATTCCGATTCCTTCCACTGTTCTCGCCATGAGCCAGGCTACTGGTTCTTGGAATCGTTGGGCTTCGCCACTTCCCCAGTGGTGCACGTTGGGTAGGAAGGCGTTCCTGGCGGGGTGTTCAGGGTCGGCGTTGGCTTGCATCCAATAGTTGAGGGCCAGTTGTCTGCGCCTAAGATTTACTTCCATGGCAGCTCTGCTGGTACCTGGACCAGTTCCTATAATGGCAGCTAGAGCTTGTCTGTGGGTGCTATCTAGGCTGTTTTTTATGTTTTGTTAAAAATCATAAGGGCTGATTTGTCGGTGTTAACCCTGAAACGCCAGTGGTTCATCCAGCGCATCACGTTGTTGAGCTCTGGCTGGAGACCGTTTCTTATTTGTGTAATCTCGCTCCCAGTGATCCACAGTGCGCAGTCATCAGCGAATTGGGAGAGTTTAACTCTTTTGTCTGAAATTGCACTGTGGCATATTCGTCGCTAACCTTTATATCTAGAGGCTTTTCCACCATCCGCCACTTTGTGGACGCGCCTATTAGTAGGACAGTCTCCTATCCCATCATCTAATTGAAATAATGACAGTGCATGGTGGCGGAGTACATTGGAACACATACAGTTGCATAGAACTAAATGTTCATGCATAATATATGTATATATATATATATAATATAATATATATATATATATAATATATATATATATATATATATAGATATATATATATAATATCTATATATATATATATATAATATATATATATATATACTAGCTGTAACCCGCCACGCGTTGCTGTAGCCCAGAATGGTGACATGGAGAGGAAAGAAAATAGCTCTCAGCTTACAGTGTCTGTCATACCCCACCCCCCCCCCCTCCCCTCGACGCACTCATATCTCCCTCTCCGAAGGATTGAAAAATCATCCATGGCGAAATTATTAAAATAGAAATAGTAAAGAAATGAGAACTATAAAATAATATTTTAAGCTCTCTCAGCTAACTGTAGGTGGCATAACCCCCTCCCCCCTCCCCTTTTCCAACAACCATATCTCCCTCTCCGTAGGATTGAATCATCATCACCTGACGAGAGTATTAAAATAGAAATTGTTAAGAAAAGAGAACATTAAAATAATATTTCAAGCTTTCTCAGCTAACGGTGTCTGGCATAACCCCAATGTAGCCAGTGTAATAGCTACCACATCATCCATCCAGTACCAGTACTACTGCTACCACCACCACCATCACAACAACAACAAAAACTGTCACTACAGTCTGTGTATGTCGGTGTAGAAAAGAGGAGTTAGCGCCGCATGCTGTCGTCACGGACTATTTAGTTTAATTTTGCCCCCGACATAGAAAAAAAATTCATCACATAACCGGTGATGGAACCCACAGTGAAAAGTACACTATACTCACTAATAGTGGAGAAAAATACCTCGCACCTGTCATCTATCCCTTTCCGAGGGAACGATTTTTAACTGACCTTGGCATCCGTGTCCACCATAACTAAACTGGACTGTTAGCCGTCTTAGTTAACAGTTTCCGTCACCGCCGAATAGTTTTTGATCAAGAAGCGTCGCGGGGAGGCTTAGGACTTAAATAAAATCGGATGTCGATCAGCCGAGATCAGCCGGTTGAAACCAGATCTCTGTAGGCAGAAAGAAATGGTCGTTTCCTTAAGGTTACCTTGGTGAAACAGACAGTTCAGATGTACTCGAATTTGTGTTTCAGTTTCTAGGATTCAGCTATTTGCTTCATTTTAATCAATTGTTACTGTAGTATGCACCTGACGAGATACAGCGAAATATGACAGGCAATACATTCTGCAGTCTATTGTTTGTGTCTTCTTTGTTCAAATTCACATCGGGGAAACACTGCTTTGATATATCTATTTATATCTATATTAATAAAAATCTTAATTTTTCGATGTCGTCAGCTCTAAACTCGGAAACTACTGAACTGATTGCTTTCAAATTTTACACAACGTTGCCTCTGACTCAAAGCGTTTTTTTTTTGGGGGGGGGGTCATAAAATCGCACAAACCACGAACGATGTAGCTCCAGCAACGGTCAAATCATTATTTGTTTCGTTGCCCGCCCGGATTTATTTTTAATCACTTGGCCACCTTTGACTGTGCAACACCGACCTTCACATTATTATTATATACTTTCATTTCTACTAAATCCTTGAGTGCTTGGTAGCGCAGTTAGTTGTAAGCATTTCGCTTTCCTTTTACTCGGGTGATAGGGGTTCGATTTCCAGCTGCATGATATAATTTGGTTTGGGGTGGGGGAGGGGTGGGGAGGGGGGGGGCCTAACTGGGTGGCTGCCACATTTTGTTGTGGTTTATAGCTAGGCAGTACCTACGCTTTTTTCCGTTCGATTTGAGGGTTTACAGCTAGCCTGCGATAACGGCGACGTGAAGCTCAATGTTCATGTCACAGGTAATATTCATTCGCCCTTTCAGAGGGCGGTTGGCACGTTGTGTTGTGGTTTACAGCTATGCTGCGATATCTGACCTTAAGTCTTCAGTCTTCGGTAGTAGAGTTGTAAATGGCATGTTGTGTTGTGGTTTACAGCTAAGTTGCGACACATGCGCCTTACGCCCAAAGACATCCGATTTAAGTACAGACCAAATTAGCCCCCCCCCCCCCCCCCCCCCCCCCCCCCCCGACGCTTCACTCGATCAATAACTATTCGTTAATGACAGACACTGTTAACTAAGAAGGCTTACGGTCCAGTTTGGTTTGGGTCGACAGGGATGCCAAGGTTAATTATACATCGTCACTTCGGAGAGGGAGAGATGACGAGTGCGGGTTTTTGTTTCTGCTATTTGTGAGTATAGTGTAAATTTTTTTATATCAGAGTATAATAATGTGGGTTCCATCACTGGTTAGGTGATGGAGTTTTATGTCGAGGACACACTTAAACTAAACAGTCCGTGGCGACAGCATGCGGCGCCAACTCCTCTGGCTACAGTGACCTGTACAGACAGTAGTGACCTTTTTGTGTTGTTGTTGTTGTTGTGACGGTGGTGATGGTAGTGGTAGCAGTAGTACTCGTACTCAATGGGTTATGTGGTAGCTGTTACACTGGCCACATTTACTTCTCAGTACAGATTAATGCTATCCATTTTTGTCTGGGTGGACACGAATGCCAAGCTCAATTTAACAACAATATTTCGTCAGGCGATGACTTCCCCATACTTCGTAGAGGATGATATGATTGTCACGGGGGAGGGTGGGGAGGGGGCGGTGTCGAGGGGGGTTGATGCCAGACACTGTTAACTGAGAGAGCTTAAAACATTATTTTACATTTCTCATTTCTTAACTATTTCTAGTTAACAATGTCGCCATATAATATTGAGGGAGATATAATTAGGCAGATGCTTGAGTCCTTGATAGCGTCGTTGTCTAATTTGCGTGTTACACGGGTGACTGGCGATCAATGCCCCGCTGGGTGATTACATTTTTTTTTTGCCTCTAACTAAGCGGCTGGCACGTTTTGTTGTGGTTTACAGCTAGGCTGCGATATCTATGTCTTATTTCCGCTCGGTTTGGGGGTTTACAGCTAGCCTGCGGTAGCGGCGACGACATCGTGGTCATGTCACGGTTAATCTTCTTTCGCCTTTGAGAGAGCGGTTGGAACGTTGTGTTGTGATTTACAGCTAGGCTGCGATATCGGACCCAAACTCTTCAGTCTTTAGTAGTATATTTGTACGTATTCCACCCATCACATGCTTGACCAGTGTTCGATTACTCACTGGGCGCTAATTTTTGTTTTTACCCTAAGAGGGCTGTTAGCATGTTGTGTTGTGGTTTACAGCTAGGTTGCGATATCTGCACCTTTCGCCCAAAAACATCCGATTTCAGTAAAGCCCCATTTATCCTCCTCGCGACGCTTCACTCGATAATAAACTATTCGTTGATGTCAGAAGCTGTTAACTAAGAATGCTTACAGTCTACAGTTTACTTCCGTTGACACGGATGCCAAGGTCATTTAACATTCGTCCCTTCGGCGAGGGGAGATGACAGGTGGGAGTTTTTATTTCCGCTATTTGTGAGTATAGAACGGACTATTACTGTGGGTTCCATCACTGGTTAGGTGATGGAGTTTTTTTTTTTTCTTTGTTGGGAGCTCAATTACATTAAACAGTCCGTGGCGACATCATGCATCGCTAAATCCTCTGGCTACACCGACCTGCACAGACAGTAGTGACTGTTTTTTGTTTTTGTTCTGAAGGTGGTGGTGGTAGTGGTAGCAGTAGTACTGGTACTGGATGGGTGATGTGGTAGCTGTTACACTGGCCACATTTACTTCTCATTACACATTAATACTATCCATCTGTCTCTGGGTGGATACGGATGCAAAGCTTAGCTTAGTTACAATATTTTGTCAGATGATGACTTTCCCATCCTTTGGCGAGGGTGATATGATTAGTGGGGGGAAAGAAGGGGGGGGGGTGTTAACCATTCTGGGCCACAGCAACGTGTGGCAGGGCACAGCTAGTATATATATATATATATATATATATATATATATATATATATATATATATATATATATATATATATATATATATATATCATATATATATATATATATATATACATACATACATACATATATACACACACACATATATATACATATATATATATATCGCCTGCACTTGAGGCTGAAAAGGTTTACACTGTATCTTCCACTTGTTCCAGTAAGGATGACAGTCAAGAATTTAATCCAGAGCTTTTGATGTGAAG
This sequence comes from Candidula unifasciata, assembly GCA_905116865.2. Taxonomy (NCBI): domain Eukaryota; kingdom Metazoa; phylum Mollusca; class Gastropoda; order Stylommatophora; family Geomitridae; genus Candidula; species Candidula unifasciata. The sequence continues at coordinate 94,288 of CAJHNH020000300.1, forward strand.
GGAGTACAATGTTATATTTTATTTAGCTTTTTTTTCCAGGTGTAGTTTTCAATATACAGTGAATATATAATGAGATCTTTAATTGATATGCCCGGAATTGTGGTTGGTGGGCACAATATAAACAATTTACGTTATGCTGATGACACAGTCTTGATAGCAACAAGTTAGAAAGAATTACAGGAAGTGATAGACATTGTGGTGTTAGAAAGTGGAAGAATGGGCCTCAGTTTGAATATTGGGAAGACAGAAGTAATGGTGGTATCAAAGAAACAAATTATTCCTAAATGTGTAATAAAAGTCAATGGTGTTATTTTAGGACAAGTACATAAATGTAAGTATCTGGGCACATGGATAACATCAGATGGAAGATTCATAACTGAAATAAGAAACAGAATTGGACAGGCAAAAACTGCATTTTATAAAATGAAAAACATCTTGTGCAATATATCCTTGTCATTGAGAGTTAGAAAAAGAATTCTTGCTTGCTACATACATCCAGTTTTAACATATGGATGTGAATCATGGCAATCGGTAGGCAGGCCAAACAATTTTTAGAGGCCTCAGAGATGTGGTTTTTACAGAAGAATGCTTAGAATACCTTGGACAGCCAAAAAGAGCAACCAAGAGGTTTTGAAAGAGGCGAGAGCCCGACGACAACTTATCACAGACATCAGAAGGAGACAGTCATCATTTTTCGGCCATATTATGAGAAGAGGGAAAATAGAACATGTTGTGACCACTGGAAAAATCTGTGGAAGGAGGGATAGAGGAGGACAACGAGAAAAGATGCTTGACAGTCTTGCTGCATGGCATGGAGGTGTGTCGGCACGCAAACTGATACATGCTGCAGGAGGTCGCAGATTATGGAGAGGCATGATCGCCCACGCCAGCTGGCAAGGCACGTGATGATGATGAGTTTGGTAGTTTGGCGTAAAATGACGTATTTTTTTTTTGATCTGGCAACCCTGGCCCAGTGTTGCCACTTTGGATGTTTTACATCCAGATTTAGATGTTTTCATTTGCATTTAGGTGGCGTTTTTTTTAACGTTTAAATGGTAGATGTTTTTCATTTTAGAGTGAATTTAAAATATCTAACCTCAGAAACAGGGATTTGATTTGATTTGATTCAAGAACCAACATCACAGCACTCGGGGCATTCTCATAAGCACTCCGTCCCCATCTTCAGCAGCCAGCGAAGAGTTCCGATACTAATGGTGCCAGTAGCTTTCTGATTAAACGTCCGTCTCGCCTTTCCTCTGAGCCTTGAGCTTCTGCCAGAACCTCGTGTCACTCCCCGCTGCATCAATCTCACCAAACTGTGGTGATCCATCTGCTCCTCCGCATTGTACACGCTCTCCCACAAGGCACTAAACACGTCTGCCCTATCATGTAGCAGTATTCCACCAAGTTGTGCAGAGCCGGCCAGTCTGTCCGCCTGTTCATTTCCCAACACACCAGCGTGACCCGGCGAAAAAATACAGACAATACTTCTCACTCGTGTCCTCCGCAGCGAAGCATGCCACTCTGTACGAAGCATACCTGTTCTGATCTTCCTCAGCATGCTTTCTGAATCAGTTACAATTGCAATGTGTGTGTGTGTGTCGTGTTCTCTAGCCAGCGGAAAGCTGCAGTGACCGCCTCCACCTCCATTCTTAAGCTGGATGTTGTGGTATCATGTGGTAGGCTATCCTGCACCAAACGTCGACACCTCAGAAACAGTATGACATTTGACCTCTTAAACGCTATCTTAACAATAAAATTCGGCCTGATAAAAGTAGGAAAAGGCTGTTTCACTTATCAGCTCACTGATTGGGTATTAAAAGAAATTGGAACAGCTAAAGCAAACTAGAGTAATTTTGGATCTTAGGCTTCAACTTCATCATCCAATTAAAGTTCATCCTGTGGATCTTGTGAGGCAGACTTCAGTAAAGATGAAGACATGATTCTATAGGGTAAGTCATTTTATTGCTATGTAATTTGTGACTATTTCCATTTGGATGTTTTCCACGCAAATGCAGATGTTTTTAGATATTTTTGACTCCGTTTGTATGTTTTTTGTCAAAGAAAATGGCAACACTGTCCTGAGTCCTGGCCAGTGTTGCCACTTTGGATCTTTTATATCCAAATTTAGATCTTTTTCATTGCATTTAGATACTGTTTTTGACGTTTAGATCGTAAGTATTTTTCTAGATACTTTTCATATGGAGTTAGATATTTTATAGATTTTTTTCTTTCATAGTCAATTTNAAATCAGTAGAAAATGAAAAGGGGTTTTGTCTTATACTATGTTATTTTTTCTTCGTTTTGAGCAGACAAACGACCCCAACCCCTTTTTAAAAAGGTAAATTTTGCAATGGGAGCACGCCCAAAAACCCCTGACTCAGGACGCCCAAAAACCCCGGGGACAAACGTACACCGCAAACCGGCAAGGAAGGGTCAAAAAAGGAAAAACCTACAAACCCATCCAGTCTATGCTGTAAATTGTCAAAATTTTGGCCAGTTTATTTTGGGTTTTCCCCCTTGGGAATTATAAATTTTTGGGTTTTAGGAAAGGGGCCCAAAGGGGGGTAAAAGTGCATACTTTTTTCACGGCAGTGCACATTAAAAGTTTTGCATGCATCAGACGGTTGCATCCACACGTTTGATTTAACTTGTGCATCCCACGTTGTGCATCACACGGTTTTCATCAGACTTGTGCATCAGACGGTGTGCATTCAGGACGTTGTGCAGCAGACGTTTGCTCAGACGGTGTTGCATCAGAGAGTTGTGCTCCACGATTGTGCATCAGACGTGTGGGCATCAGACGTTGTGCGCAGCCGTTGGCATCACACGTTGTGCATCCCACGTTGTGCTTGATACAACGTTGTGCAGCAGAACGTTGTGCATCAGACGTGTGCATCGACACGTTGTGCATCAGACATTGTGCATCAGATGTTGTGCATCAGAACGTTGGTTCCCCTTCGGCTGCGGGGAGAGGACGGGTGGGAGTTGTATTTTTTCCGCTATTTGTGAGTATCGAAACGGACTATTACTGTGGGTTCCATCACTGGTTAGGCGATGTAGTTTTTTTTTTTTTCTTTGGTGGGAGCTCAATTACACTAAACAGTCCGTGTGCGGACATCAGCCATTTCGCAAAACTCCTCTGGCGACCACGACGCAGCACAGACAGAAGTGACTGTTGTTTTGTTGTGTTATGAAGGTGGTGGTGGTAGTGGTAGCAGTAGTACTGGGAAACTGGATGGGGTGATTGTGGTAGCTGTTAACACTGGCCCACATTTCCTCGCATTGACAACATTAATGCTTATCCATCCTGTCTCTTCTCTGGGGATATCGGAATGCAAAGCTGGAGCTGAGTTATATATTTTGTCAGATGATGACATTTCGCATCCTTTTGGCGAGGGTGATATGATTAGTGGGGGAAGAAAAGCGGGGGGAGGGGGGGGCGTGTTCACCATTCTGGGCCACAGCAACGTGTGGCAGGTCACAGCTAGATATATATATATATATAATATATAATATATATATATATTATATATATTATATTTATATATATATATATAGATATATTATATTATATATATATATACATATACATACATAAATATACACACCACATTATCATTATAGACATATATACATATATTAATATTATATATAATATATATATATATATATATATATATATATATATATATATATATATATATATATATACAGACATATACATACAAACATATAATATCTCGCACTGCACTTGAGCTGACAAGGTTGACACGGTATGTTCCACTTGTTCCAGTAAAGGATGACAGTCCAAGAATTTAATCCAGAAGCTTTTGATGCGAAATGAGTCAATGTTTAGATTTTATTTCTGCTTTTTTTTTTCCCAGTGTTAGTTTTCATTATAAAGTGACTATATAATGGATATCTTTAATTGATATGACGGAATTGTGGTTGGTGGGCATACCTGCTTCTGGATCTTCCTAGCATGCTTTTCCTGAATCAGTTACAATTGCCAATGTGTGTGTGGTGTGTCGGTGTTCTCTAGCAGCAGAAGGAAAGCTGCAGTGACGCATCCACCGCCATTCTTAAGCTGCGATGTTAGTGGTATCATGTGGTTAGGCTCCGCTGCACCAAAACGTTCGGACACCTCAGACAACAGTATGACATTTTGACACTCTTAAACGCTATCCTTACACCATAAAAATTCGGCCTGATAAGAGTAGGAAAAGGGAGTTTCAATTTTCCGCTCATGATTGGGTATTAAAAGAACTGGGAAGCAGCTAAAGCAAACCAGAGTAATGTGGATATTAGGCTTCAACTTCATCATCCAATTAAAGCTAAAGTTCATCCTGTGGATCTTGTGAGGCATAGACTTCAGTAAGATGAAGACGTGCTTTCTATAGGGTAAGTCATGTTATTGACTATGTTAATTTGTGGACGATTTCCATTTGGATGTTGTTTCTAGATGTTTCCACGCAAATGCAGATGTTTTTAGATATTTTTGACATCCGTTTGGATGTTTTGTAAAAAGAGAGAATGGCAAACAATGTCCTGAGTCCTGTGGGCCAGTGTCGCCCACTTGGATCTTTTATATCCAAATTTAGATCTTTTTTATGCATTTAGATACTGGTTTTGACTTCTAGGATCGTCAAATAGTTTTTCTCTGATGCTCTTCTCATATGGAGTTAGATATTGTAGAGGTTTGTTCTTTTCTTTCATTGTCAATCAATAAATTACTGTGTAAAATATTTACTACAATATGTTGGTTTTGGTCTGGCACGCACATTGTGTAATGTGACAACTGCCATTATTTTGTGAACTTTGAACTCTCACTGGGTGTCAACGCACAGGATATCGGGCCTTTCCCGGTACTCAGGATAATAAAAACGCTCGTAAAAAATTTCCATATAACTTTGTTTTCAACACCGTATCCGCAGCTGCACTGACTTTGCGTTTCTTTGTCATGTGATTTACCCAAAAAATATTGCTCACCTTCTTAATGTGGCCTTTCACTTTGAAAAAACCGTTTCACATGCCAAAAGTAAAGTATGGCAAAAACTTTGAAAGAGTGGTTGCATGATGACAACATTACAAACTGCGAATATGGGTACTTGAATTATACTTACCCCCCCCTCTGAACGTCAGGACAAACCGTCATGCGGAGTACATTCCCAATAACTTCCTAGGGTCTTCAGGTTGTCGTTTCTCGCGGTTTGGTCTACCCCAAACCCTAACCCTCTACGCCAGCAACCAGAAAGAAGTAGATGAAAATTCATAACACAGCAGCACACAACAGGCACACTTGACCCCCTTGCAATAATGGACTGGTCACCTGTGGTAATTTCCCCTGGAATTTTCGTGTTTGGGGAACTTTATAACTTACGAACCGGGAATGACCAAAGTGTGTTGTAAGTACTACACAGTGTGAAATGATAAAGCGAAAAACAAACGCAAAGACGCATACCGATACTAAAAAAGCATCAAACTGCCAGTTTCATTTAAAGATCTTTACATCCGATGACATTTGTTTTCAGAACTATACTGCGTAAATGAATCATACAAAAGTTGAAGTATCAGATCGCAAATGTTGTATATTTGTCATCGGCAGATTTCAAACTGTGACCATTTTGATCGATTTGTAAAAATTTTTGGACTAGTTCAATGTGAAAACGTGTGATGTATACCAGTCTAGTTTAGTGAACTGAAGGACCTTTATAATTAGCAACACGAGTTAGGCTTTGAAGACTTTGGCTGTAATTGGTTACTGATAATGCCCCCAGTGATGGTTTTGGGTATAACAAAGGCGTTTATGCCAAGTTTGAAGGTAGCTAACAATCGTTAATACTTATAAAAAATGTTTGCGTCATTCAGTTTCAACTATCATTCATCATGCTTCATCTAAATATTACCAAGGAATATTGGAATACCTTATTATGCGGAAACACTTTACTGGCTTTTCCCAAATCATTTGTCAGACAACAGCAAATTACAATACATTTATAACAGCTTGAATTATGGTTCCACACCACCGAAAATCTGTCAGATTGCCAAAACAGATGGTTATCAATTTAACCAGCACTGTGAAAGAATTATGAAGCAATGCGTCTAAAGTTGAAGCCACACTTTGAACTAACAAGACAAAAGTGAAAAGTGCTACACAGCTGAAATACTATCAGTGGAAGATTTACAGTCAATGAACAAAATTGGTCAGAAGTATCTTTTTACAACCTATTAATGGATGGATGCAAAAAAGTTAATAAACTTTGTCGAATCTAACGTGTGATAAGTTAATTACTGCATGATCTCACCTTGCTAATTTCACTCGGTAAAAGACTGGTGTTGTTAACTTCTAAAGTGATTTGCTCACTTGCACTATAGAGAAGCTAGTTGGCCCCTAAGGCCCACACCTTAATGATATAAATCGTAAATCCAAAATTTGATGATTTAAAAACAAAAGGACTGTTAACAGAGGAATGAAGAGAAAAAACTTAAGAAAACGCATGTCAAAGAGTTCCTTAGATCATAATTGAAGCAATGAAAGCAGCGGACTTCTTTTTCATGAAATCTAGATGTTTTGAAAAATATTTCACACTTTTTCTGTGAGCAACATACTCGTCATCCAAGAATGGCATACTAAATACTGTAATAAATTATGAAATTTTTAACGGGCGACTGATCCTAGTTTCGCGGCAAGCAGAATATCCAGTTAACCTAAATAAATTGTAGCTGAATTGACAAACAAAAACAGAAACTAAAGCGTTTTGGAGTGAAGGGAGCCAATTTAATGATTGCCTCATCAACACCAGTCCATTCTGTAAGCTCTTTACAGTGCCAGTTCTGCCATGATACTAACCCCACTCAAAGGCTGACGTAGAAAGAGATTTCAGTTTAGCGAATTATATCCAAATCATAACCTAAAAAAACAGGATAAATTTTGATCTTCTTAAATGCTTATCGTGTCCATTAAAATTCGGAATGATGGACTAGAAGAATTTTGAACAAGCTAAAGCATAACATGGTCCATTTTGGATCTGAAGCTTCAACTTTCATTGCCCAAGCTAAGTTTATCCTGTGGAATCTTGTGAGGCAGACATCAGTGAAGGTGATGACATGATTATGTAGGGTAAGTCATAACAAAAGCTATGTAATTTTTGACTTTTTCAATTTGGATGTTTTTTCTAGATCTTTTCCACGCAGATTTAAATCTTTTTAGATATTTTTTGACACCGTTTTGGATCTTCTTTGTCAAAGAAAAGTGGCAACATTGGTCCTGGCCGCCATTATAGCATTTGTGTGAATTGGATCCTCGACTTTGTGTTGACAAATCAGTCAGTCTTCGACTTTGTGTTGACAAATCAGTCAGTCTTCGACTTTCATGTCAACAAATCAGTGAAATCATGTCAGAGGCGATGCAGCCGGGCGACGAATTCCACCAGAATGGTAACGAAGCACACACAGAAGAATCCACTGATCAACAAATGGCTGTTAATGGAGAGGAAGATGGAGATGACGATAGGTAAGTTGTTGCAGTTGAGTCTAGGAGCCCAAAACTACTCTCTCTTGAGTCAAGACTTCTGAAGGCTGTCACTAACCAGTCTTATCGGAAGTTTATCGGTCTGGATCTTCTTGGCATGTTATTGTTTGAGTTGTCTGCTTCTCCAGCCATGCATGCAAGTGTCGCTGTGAGTGTGACAGCTGCTATCTAGTTACTTTAGTCAAATTTTTAAAATGCCCTCTACACCAATAAAACCAGCACAGTTAGATAGCTGTAAACAATCTCTTTCCAATGGTACCTCATTTAGGCTTGTATGTCATTTCTGAGCTGAGACGCTGAGATGTGTAGGTTTTTGTGGAGATGAGATGTAAACAACAGCTGCTTGCTGCTAAAACTTGTCTCCCAGAAACAAGAAGTTTTTCTCTGCGCAACCAAACTGCGCAACTTTCGTTTTGGCTTTGTTTACATTGGACTGTCATTGGACAAGATGGCAGCCAATGACGAATGAGACACAGCCACATAATAGCGATTGCTTGAAAAATGTCACTGTAAATCTAACTAGCCACTGACAAGAAAGAAATTTTATACACAAATGTAAAGTTGGACGGAGAATTCATTTATAACTAGCATTACCATGTTTAGTAACAGTTAAAGCCTAAGCCAACCTTGAATACTAAACTGCTATTTTCAATCAAACTGATGTAACAGAAAAACAGAGGACGTCTGGCTGTCGTACACATGCGCTGTTAATCGGGTTCGTTCCCGCAGTTTTCAGCTATTTATACTGGTGAAAATCACACCAATCGCAAAATTTCATGAGAGATTAGGACCCATCCCGAAACCCCAGCCGACATTTCCGAAGCAAGTTTCAAACGGTTTCCAAGGTAACGGAAATTGCCAAAAAGATGGCAAATTTCCGAAACTGTAGTCGCTATGCTATCTGAGATCGCTATCATCATCATCATTCATTACAATAGAAGTTGTACTGAATTTCTTCTTGTACTGTCTGTGTGTTCAGACACCTGCACTGTGAATGCTCACCTAGCCACAAATCACTGAGCCATCTGTAATTAGGGATGCTAGTGAGTGAAGTTTTGGCACTCTTCCAAATACCAGTCCCATATTATTTACTGACAAAAAGGGACAGATGCTTGCAAAATTTGTTTTTAATTTCACAAATATAACCTTTACTCGCACAAGGGTAGTTGTGTGCAAATGTCACTGTGAGGTAGAAATAGGTGGTTAGGTTCCAGGAGATGACAAAAATCACCGGAAAGGGAGACAGCCTAGTTGAGCGAGCGATTAGTGGTCCCAGAAAGATTTTGCATTTCTGTACTGGTTACTATAAAAAACCCTGCCACTCTATCCTGGCTGTTCAGAAACAAACACAAACATGCATGACATTGGGGCTAAACTAGATGGCTAGGACCCACGAGCAGCAGCTTCCGCATCTCCTGAAGCTTTGCTCATGAGTTGTAACCATCTAGCTTAGCCCCAATCCACGCCGCGTGGTTGACTCGTGGTGGTGGCGGTAGTCGCCGGAGAACCGCAAATTAAGTCACGTGACTGTGGCTCGAAAGGATATTTTGTGGCCGCCATCTTTAGTGCCCGAAGTTCGGAGGATAGCCAAATATTTTATTAATTGGAACAGGGCTAATTAAATTTATGTTTTAACTCTTATTTTATGCTATCCACGATCTCTGTTAGAAATGTTGACAAGTTTTTCAAAAGTAAATTTTTTAGTTGAATTAGTATGGTAGAAACAAAATGGCGGACAACATGAATACAAAATCGTGTCTGTTGTACATTGATTGATAATGCTTATTATCTGGGCAAATAAGTGTTCAAAAAAATAATACAGTTTTAAATTGAAACACTAATTTATCTTTTTAGTTTTATTGCTTTGATAAAATATAAGTAGCTCAAAATATCATTATGATGAGTTTTCTGACACTGAATTGCTGAATAAATAAAGCTGCAGGAGATGCGGAAGCTGCTATTTGTGAGTCCCAGCCATCTGCCGGGACTACTGACACCGCCTAGAGCATCCCCCACGCCGCTCACTCTGCGCGGATTGGGGCTAAAGTAGATGACTAGGACTCACAAACAAAGCTGCAGGAGACGCGGAAGCTGCTATTTGTGAGTCCCAGCCATCTAGATTAGCCCCAATCTACGCCACATGAGCGGCGTGGGGAATACTCTCGGCGGTGGCGGTAGTCACCGGAAAACCGCAAATAAAGTCGCCGGAAGTGTGCAATTGACATGTGACTGAGACTCTGTTATGGTGTTTTTGCGGCCGCCATCATTGTGCCCGTTATTTAGAGGATAGCCACCTGGATTTTTAAAATGATGACCACTCAACAAATCCAGACAATATCTAAGTTAAAACTGGAGATTTGGGGGGGAGGGGTGGCGTTCAGTTTTGTTTTTTATCATAATTTAGTGTCTAAAATTTGTTTAGTCTTTTGTCTTACCCCTGTGCATTCTGGTATATATAATTAAAATATCCGAAGTTAATAAATAGTAGTTAATTTGTGTTGTCGATTGATTAAAAAAAAATAGCCCAAATGCCTAACAAGTATTATATTTAACCTATTTTTAAAAAAAAATCAGATTAAGCTTTTCTATTTCTAATTGTCTTCTATGAATGCCTGCCTACTGGCAACATTTTTCCTGATGCCCTCCCCGCTCAGAAAATTAACATCTTTCATCATAGACACATATCTTAAGCTTTCAAATATAAATTTAAAACTGTAATGTCAGATATATTATAATATATACTAGCCAGTAGACAGATCACATTGGACACAGATACTTAATAAAGTATAATGTTCTTTTTCCCCTTACCTTATGAAATGCTACTCCGTGAAAACATAACATAAATCTAAAGCCAATCAACAATGAACTTATATAATAATTTCACTCCATGAAACAGCAGTGAATCAAATCATGTACAGGTGGTTACCTTAATTATTCTGCACAAATAAATCAGATATCCAGAAGTCACTGTTTAAGAGCCATTCTGCAGAGAAATACAGAGCCATATGGAACCATTCACATTGCAATGAAGTCGATCAACTCAACTTTAACCTTTGGACATTTAACAATGGAATAAAGCAGTTTTCAGTCAGATGTACAAACACACACACACAAGCATTTTTCAAACAAATAAGAGTACATCATAACACAGAGAATCGTTACAAAAGCATCCATATTACAATGTACATCTTGCAAGAGTTAATGAAGGCAGGGCTTTGTGAAGCATGGGTACACACAGGCATTCAGTTGTGTTAGCAGGTTGGGATTGTATATATTTGAGCCACTTGCAGCTGGTGAAGCACGGGTACACACAGGCATTCAGTTGTGTTAGCAGGTTGGGATTGTATATATTTGAGCCACTTGCAGCTGGTGAAGCATGGGTACACACAGGCATTCAGTTGTGTTGACAGGTTGGGATTGTATATATTTGAGCCACTTGCAGCTGGTGAAGCACGGGTACACACAGGCATTTAGTTGTGATAGCAGGTTGGGATTGTATATATTTGAGCCACTTGCAGCTGGTGATGCACGGGTACACACAGGCATTCAGTTGTGTTGACAGGTTGGGGGTGTATATATTTGAGCTACTTGCAGCTGGTGAAGCATGGGTACACACAGGCATTCAGTTGTGTTGACAGTTTGGGAGTGTATATATTTGAGCCACTTGCAGCTGGGGAAGCATGGGTACACACAGGCATTCAGTTGTGTTGACAGTTTGGGAGTGTATATATTTGAGCCACTTGCAGCTGGGGAAGCATGGGTACACACAGGCATTCAGTTGTGTTGACAGGTTGGGGGTGTATATATTTGAGCTACTTGCAGCTGGTGAAGCATGGGTACACACAGGCATTCAGTTGTGTTGACAGTTTGGGAGTGTATATATTTGAGCCACTTGCAGCTGGGGAAGCATTGGTACACACAGGCATTCAGTTGTGTTGACAGTTTGGGAGTGTATATATTTGAGCCACTTGCAGCTGGGGAAGCATGGGTACACACAGGCATTCAGTTGTGTTGACAGTTTGGGAGTGTATATATTTGAGCCACTTGCAAGCATCCCAAGTTGTTTGGGAAATGTGAGGTCTGGCCACTGTTGGCGGGGGTGCCTGGTATTAAAGTCAGTCGCTTTTAGTTTATCTAAATATGTGGACATGTGTGCAAATTGTTCAAGTCCTATGGACTTAGTTGTGTGACAGAGTCAATATGTTTTATTCTGATGTACCCTGGAAAACTGTCCCAATGTGACTTTGCTTTAAGTCCTATGGATTTAGTTGTGTGACAGAGTCGATATGTTTTATTCTGTTGTACCCTGGAGAACTGTCTGAATGTGACTTTGCTTCAAGTCCTATGGATTTAGTTGTGAGACAGAGTCAATATGTTTTATTCTGTTCTACTCTGGAGAACTGTCCGAATTTGACTTTGCTTTAAGTCCTATGGATTTAGTTGTGTGACAGAGTCGATATGTTTTATTCTGTTGTACCCTGGAGAACTGTCCGAATGTGACTTTGCTTCAAGTCCTATGGATTTAGTTGTGTGACAGTTTCAATATGTTTTATTCTGTTGTACCCTGGAGAACTGTCCAAATGTGACTTTGCTTCAAGTCCTATGGACTTAGTTGTGTGACAGTTTCAATATGTTTTATTCTGTTGTACCCTGGATAACTGTCCGAATGTGACTTTACTTCAAGTCCTATGGATTTAGTTGTCTTACAGAGTCGATATGTTTTATTCTGTTGTACCCTGGAGAACTGTCCGAATGTGACTTTGCTTCAAGTCCTATTGATTTAGTTGTGTGACAGAGTCAATATGTTTTATTCTGTTGTACCCTGGAGAACTGTCCGAATGTGACTTTGCTTCAAGTCCTATGGATTTAGTTGTGTGACAGAGTCAATATGTTTTATTCTGTTGTACCCTGGAGAACTGTCCAAATGTGACTTTGCTGGATCATGAGTTGGACTGCAGAATTCTGTCAGTGATATTCTGTAATTAATGTACTTGTGTCGGCAATGTGTGTGGGGTTGGTAAAGTTGCGGCTGTGTGGTACACTGGTTGATAGGATGTCCTTAAGTACACAGAAGGTATTGGGGAGTTTCTGTTGTTGACCCATGTGGAGTTGTGATGGGGAGTGTAACAGAACTAGTATAAAGACTAAATGTCATTGTAGTTACATGTGTCTATGATGTACCCGCAGCTTCATTCAGGAGTTGTAACATAGGAAGGAATTGAACACCCGCTCATAGCCAGGGATTCGGAGTCTGCTGGTAAAAGCGACTGAGAAAGGACAAACCAGTGCGTGCAGTAGAGATGGCACAAAGACTGAATATATTAGAGATTAATTGTAGCTAACCTTCATTGTAGAGATGGCACAAAGACTGAACATATTAGAGATTAATTGTAGAGACGGCACCCAGTTTATTGTTTTAAAATACAAGATTTTTAACACCCTACCCAACCACTTTGCCTTTCAGGGACTTTAAGCCAGAGCATATTAGAGATCCATTGCAGTAACCTGATTGATTGTTTACAAGAAAAACATTGTAAACATCCTCCCAAATCACTTTTTTTTTTCTGGGTAGGCATTGGATATTTATGTCTTAACATATTTTGTTATGTGTTTTTTTTTAATCAACAGAAAAATTTTTGTTGGGGGCTTGAGCTGGGAAACAACAACAAGTAAGTGATCTAATTGATGTCCTGAGTTTAAGCCATGGTAGACAGTGGGTAGGGTTTGACACATTGTAGCCATGTTAGACACAGGGTAGGGTTTGACACATTGTAGCCATGTTAGACACAGGGTAGGGTTTGACACATTGTAGCCCTGTTAGAAACTGGGTAGGGTTTGACACATTGTAACCATGTTAGACACTGGGTAGGGTTTGACACATTGTAGCCATGTTAGACACTGGGTAGGGTTTGACACATTGTAGCCCTATTAGACACTGGGTAGGGTTTGACACATTGTAGCCCTGGTAGACACTGGGTAGGGTTTGACACATTGTAGCCCTGTTAGACACTGGGTAGGGTTTGACACATTGTAGCCCTGTTAGACACTGGGTAGGGTTTGACACATTGTAGCCCTGTTAGACACTGGGTAGGGTTTGACACATTGTAGCCATGGTAGACACTGGGTAGGGTTTGACACATTGTAGCCATGTTAGACACTGGGTAGGGTTTGACACATTGTAGCCATGTTAGACACAGGGTAGGGTTTGACACATTGTAGCCATGTTAGACACAGGGTAGGGTTTGACACATTGTAGCCATGTTAGACACAGGGTAGGGTTTGACTCATTGTAGCCATGTTAGACACTGGGTAGGGTTTGACACATTGTAGCCATGTTAGACACAGGGTAGGGTTTGACACATTGTAGCCATGTTAGACACTGGGTAGGGTTTGACACATTGTAGCCCTGTTAGAAACTAGGTAGGGTTTGACACATTGTAGCCCTGTTGAACACTGGGTAGGATTTGACACATTGTAGCCATGGTAGACACTGGGTAGGGTTTGACACATTGTAGCCCTGTTAGACGGTGTGCAGGGTTTGACACATTTTAGCAGTGTTTAGACTCAGGGTAGAGTTTAACTCATTGTAGCCCTGTTAGACATGGGAAAGGGTAGGATTTGATACAGTGTAGTGCCATTAGACACTGGAGAGGGTTTGACACATTGTAGTACTGATAGATCATCAGCTGAGGATGCAGGAATTCAAACAGAAATGCACAAGATACAAATAGATGTTTTATAAAGCCATTCTTACAGGATATCAAAGAACAACAAATGAAGTGGGTTAGACATCTAACAAGAATGCCCTCGTCTACTGTCTACCAGAACGAGCCACATTGAATCGTTTCAACTATAGGGTGAGGGTAAGACCTCATAAACCATGAAACAGCCTTACACACACAAAAAACATCGATCTTTATAGTGCTGTCGACAGAGCTCACCAACGAACGTTACATCTCCTCCCACACTTCACTGAGGTACAAGTTGTAAGAGAAGGAGAAGCTGTTAGACACTGCACATGGTTTCACATTGTTGACCCTATGAGACACGGGGTAGGGTTTGTTAGATACAGGGTAGGGTTTGTTAGATACAGGGTAGGGTTTGTTAGATACAGGGTAGGGTTTGTTAGACACAGGGTAGAGTTTGTTAGACACAGGGTAGGGTTTGTTAGACACAGGGTAGAGTTTGTTAGACACAGGGTAGGGTTTGTTAGACACAGGTTAGTTTTTGTTAGACACAGGGTAGGGTTTGTTAGACCCAGGGTAGAGTTTGTTAGACCCAGGGTAGAGTTTGTTAGACACAAGGTAGAGTTTGATGGTTTAAATCATTGTAGACCTGTTCGACACAAGGTAGGGTTTAATGGTTTAAATCATTGTTGAAATAATGGCATGCTGGATGTAGGTATATAAGGAACTGGAATCATTGTAGACAGAATAGCATGGTGTGTGTGTGTATATATAAGGAACAGGGGTCATTGTAGACAGAATAGCATGCTGTGTGTGTGTGTATATAAGGAACTGCAGTCATTGTAGACAGAATAGCATGCTGTGTGTGTGTGTATATAAGGAACAGGAATCATTGTAGACAGAATAGCATGGTGTGTGTGTATATATATAAGGAACAGGAATCATTGTAGACAGAATAGCATGCTGTGTGTGTGTGTGTGTATATATATATAAGGAACTGGAGTCATTGTAGACAGAATAGCATGCTGTGTGTGTGTGTGTGTATGTAAGGAACTGGAATCATTGTAGACAGAATAGCATGATGTGTGTGTATATAAGGAACTGGAATCATTGTAGACAGAATAGCATGCTGTGTGTGTGTATATAAGGAACTAGAATCATTGTAGACAGAATAGCATGCTGTATGTGTGTGTGTGTATGTAAGGAACTGGAATCATTGTAGACAGAATAGCATGATGTGTGTGTATATAAGGAACTGGAATCATTGTAGACAGAATAGCATGCTGTGTGTGTGTATATATAAGGAACTGGAATCATTGTAGACAGAATAGCATGCTGTGTGTGTGTATATATAAGGAACTGGAATCATTGTAGACAGAATAGCATGCTGTGTGTGTGTGTATAAGGAACTGGAATCATTGTAGACAGAATAGCATGCTGTGTGTGTGTGTATATATAAGGAACTGGAATCATTGTAGACATAATAGCATGCTGTGTGTGTATAAGGAACTGGAATCATTGTAGACAGAATAGCATGCTGTGTGTGTGTGTGTATAAGGAACTGGAATCATTGTAGACAGAATAGCATGGTGTGTGTGTGTGTGTATAAGAAAATGGAATCATTGTAGACAGAATTGCATGATGTATGTGTATTTGAAAATGAAATGGAATCATTGTAGACAGAAAGGCATGCTTTTTGTGTATATATGGAACTGGAATCATTGTAGACAGAATGGCATGATGTATGTGTTTTTGAAAATGAAATGGAATCACTGGAGACAGAAAGGCATGTTGTTTGAAAATATTACGAGATCAAATGTCAGGTGCATTTTATGATCTCAACGATATCTCTTGTGTTTTGTGTTTGTAGAAAATCTGCAGGAGTATTTTGAAAAGTATGGTGTAGTGACCAACTGCACATTGAAAACTGACTTGGAGACGAAGAAATCTCGAGGCTTTGGATTTGTGGTGTTTGCAGCAGCTGAGACACTAGACAAGGTGACAGTTTTATTGACTCTCACAGCATTCTATTCTAGGGTATTTGTTTGTTTGTCACTCTTGTTTTCATTTGGCTTGATATCAGTTTAGTTTTGTTAATTTGTGGCACTGTTTTCATATGGCTTAATATCAGTTTAGTTAGCTAATTTGTGACACTGTTTTCATATGGCTTGATATCAGTTTAGTTTGTTAATTTGTGACACTGTTTTCATATGGCTTGATATCAGTTTAGTTTGTTAATTTGTGACACTGTTTTCATATGGCTTGATATCAGTTTAGTTTGTTAATTTGTGACACTGTTTTCATATGGCTTGATATCAGTTTAGTTGTTAATTTGTGACACTGTTTTCATATGGCTTGATATCAGTTTAGTTTGTTAATTTGTGACACTGTTTTCATATGGCTTGATATCAGTTTAGTTTGTTAATTTGTGACACTGTTTTCATATGGCTTGATATCAGTTTAGTTTGTTAATTTGTGACACTGTTTTCATATGGCTTGATATCAGTTTAGTTTGTTAATTTGTGACACTGTTTTCATATGGCTTGATATCAGTTTAGTTTGTTAATTTGTGACACTGTTTTCATATGGCCTCATATCAGTTTAGTTAGTTAATTTGTCACACCGTTGTTGAGTTTTTCTGACTGTGCCAGTGTCTGCAGAATTTGAGCCCAAATCATATCCTAGACACTTGACCATATGTTAGTGTGCTGTCACCCCACATTAGCACACAACATGGCTGTAGATCAGTTTAGTGTATTCATCAGCAAGAGTGCCTGCACATGGCTGTAGATCAGTTTAGTTTATTCATCGGCAAGAGTGCCTGCACATGGCTGTAGATCAGTTTAGTTTATTCATCAGCAAGAGTGCCTGCACATGGCTGTAGATCAGTTTAGTTTATTCATCAGCAAGAGTGCCTGCACATGGCTGTAGATCAGTTTAGTGTATTCATCAGCAAGAGTGCCTGCACATGGCTGTAGATCAGTTTAGTGTATTCATCAGCAAGAGTGCCTGCACATGGCTGTAGATCAGTTTAGTGTATTCATCAGCAAGAGTGCCTGCACATGGCTGTAGATCAGTTTAGTGTATTCATCAGCAAGAGTGCCTGCACATGGCTGTAGATCAGTTTAGTGTATTCATCAGCAAGAGTGCCTGCACATGGCTGTAGATCAGTTTAGTTTATTCATCAGCAAGAGTGCCTGCACATGGCTGTAGATCAGTTTAGTTTATTCATCAGCAAGAGTGCCTGCACATGGCAGTAGATCAGTTTAGTTTATTAATCAGCAAGAGTGCCTGCACATGGCTTTAGATCAGTTTAGTGTATTCATCAGCAAGAGTGCCTGCACATGGCTGTAGATCAGTTTAGTTTATTCATCAGCAAGAGTGCCTGCACATGGCTGTAGATCAGTTTAGTTTTTTATCCCCCGTGTGGGTTCCGGGGCCCCATTGTGGGGAAAACAAGAATAGACCCGCTGCCTCCCCAAAAGCATGTCGTAAGAGTCGACTAATTGGGGAGCTTCCTTTGAAGTCTGAGTGCATCTGCCAGAGAGGCAAGGAACCAACAGTCTGTATTCAAGAGAATGAGATCTGTAAAACTGATGCACACGCAACACTCAGGTTCTGGAGCAGGACTGCAGTTCAGTACTGGACGAGCAACCAGAACCTTCCGCCAGAGTTTACAGCTGGTGAACGCAAAGAAGACGAAGTTTAGTTTATTTATCAGCAACAGTGCCTGCATATGGCTTTAGATGAGGTTTTGGAACACCTTGAGATGTAAATTTCTGCCTGTAAACCGCATTATTGATGTCATATGGGGCAGCAAGGTATGTCATTGATGAAATGTCTTGTTGTTGTCCAGGTGTTTGCAGAGAAGGAGCATACATTACATGGCAGGACAATAGATCCCAAACGTGCCAACCCCAGGCCAGTCAACAAAAAAGTGTTTGTGGGCAGGCTGGACCCAGCAGTGACAGAAGAGCAAGTGAAAGCTTACTTTGAATCATTCGGTCCAGTGAGTATTGTTGTTATTTGGAGAATAAGTAACCAGTGTGTCAGGTCATCCGTAGTTGTCTTAGATATGTGATGGCATTCACATTGTCATAGATATATGATGACATTCTCAGTGTCATAGATAGGTGATAAGTATGCACATAACTGTTGTTTAGAACATTGTTTCTGTTATTAAGGGTAAAGACGATGTTAGCATCATAAAACTAAATTGAACACTTTAATTTCTACCATTTGGTACTGTATAGAGTTTTATATTAAGGACTGCAAATCAGTAAAATACTGCCAAATTGACTGCACTTGAGGTTCCTTTGGAAACCAGGATAAACAACAACTATACTGGATTTCTTGAGATAGGTCTTACAACCATAGTTTTTTATGTACAGGCTCATTTTTGTGTATGTGGTGTACTTGTACATTCCTAACCAGTTTATTACGCAAATACAGAACAGTTACATGATATCACTGAAAATTCTCAATGAAATGAATGGCTTCGACAAGAAAATGACGTAGGTCTAGGCTTTTCACAGTCCAACCTGTGATCGATACTTTGGTTAACTCAGACTGTGAATACGTTCATGAAGAATGTGTCCCAGTTGAAGTGACACAGTCAGTGAGAGCAATAGTGAGGAGGAGAATTATGAAAATTATGGATTCTAAACTAGATCGATAGTAAGAGAAGGGGCCGTGTCCCTCAAACAGCAACTCTTGTGCTTACTTTATGAAACAAGACTGATCCTACTAGGTGGATTGGCACACAAAGGTAGAAGATTGGCACACAAAGGTGGAAGATTGGCACACAAAGCTGGAAGATTGGCACACAAAGCTGGAAGATTGGTACTACATGAAAGGTCAACCTATTTTCTACAATGTCTTCAAGTTTTATCTTATTCTAACCACTTGTTTGCGTGTAACTAATAATTTTGTACATCATGTTGGTTTTTTCGTGTTAATGGCCAGAAGCTCAGGTTATAGGGACAGTTAGGTTCAGGGCCTCAGGTCTGGTAGGATTAAATGATGGGATGCCAACTAGAACCACCAATATTAAGAATCTGATAGCCACGTGATCAGTTTCAGTCAGCGCTTATTGCGTATAGCCTATGCTAATGAATAAGGTCTTGTTTACGCCCATTGCAGTTTCCATAATTTTTGTAAGAGTCAGTGAAATAGTTGTAAATGGAGAACATGACATTCTACAATCTTGAAAACTGCTGAACAGTGCAGGAGAAATAATGATTGCAACTGTTCATAATACACACAGTTATCTCCATGTGTAAATAGCGTTGCTAAGTTTAGAAAAATCGCCAATTTCAAAACAAGTTTCAAAAAATAAATAATTTTACAAAGGTTAGCTTAGTAAAATATTAGCCATGTTGAACCATTTATGTGTCTTTAATCTGTGTAGTACTGTTGTTTGGACATTGTGTCTGTCATTAGTCTTGTAGAACTATTGTCTTTCATTAGCTCATGTAGAACCATTGTCTGTCATTAACCTGCACACAATCATTATATCTGTCATTAATCTGTGTAGTACTGTTGTTTGGACATTGTATCTGTCATTAGTCTTGTGGAACCATTGTCTTTCATTAGCTTGTGTAGAACCATTGTCTTTCATTAGCTCATGTAGAGCCATTGTAGAGCCATTGTCTTTATTTAGCTTGTGTAGAACCATTGTCTGTCATTAACCTGCACACAACCATTATATCTGTCATTAATCTGTGTAGTACTGTTGTTTGAAAATTTTGTCTGTCATTAATCTGTGTAGTACTGTTGTTTGAAAATTGTGTCTGTCATTAGTCTTGTAGAACCGTTGTCTGTCATTAGCTCGTGTAGAACCATTGTCTTTCATTAGCTCGTGTAGAACCATTGTCTGTCATTAGCTCGTGTAGAACCATTGTCTTTCATTAGCTCGTGTAGAACCATTGTCTGTCATTAGCTCGTGTAGAATCATTGTCTTTCTCATGTAGAACCATTGTCTGTCATTAGCTCGTGTAGAACCATTGTCTTTCATTAGCTCGTGTAGAACCATTGTCTGTCATTAACCTGCACACACCCATTATATCTGTCATTAATCTGTGTAGTACTGTTGTTTGGAAATTGTGTCTGTCATTAGTCTTGTTGAACCATTGTCTTTATTTAGCTCATGTAGAACCATTGTCTGTCATTAAACTTCACACAACCGTTATATCTGTCATTAGTCTTGTGGAACCATTGTCTGTCATTAGCTCGTGTAGAACCATTGTCTGTCATTAACCTACACACAACCATTATATCTGTCATTAATCTGTGTAGTACTTTTGTTTGGACATTGTGTCTGTCATTAGTCTTGTAGAACCATTGTCTTTCATTAACTCGTGTAGAGCCATTGTCTTTCATTAGCTCGTGTAGAACCATTGTCTGTCATTAACCTGCACGCAACCATTATATCTGTCATTAATCTGTGTAGTACTGTTGTTTGGAAATTGAGTCTGTCATTAGTCTTATGGAACCATTGTCTTTCATTAGCTCGTGTAGAACCATTGTCTGTCATTAACCTGCACGCAACCATTAAATCTGTCATTAATCTGTGTAGGACTGTTGTTTGGACATTGTCTCTGTCATTAGTCTTGTGGAACCATTGTCTTTCATTAGCTCATGTAGAACCATTGTCTGTCATTAACCTGCACACAACCATTATATCTGTCATTAATTTGTGTAGTACTGTTGTTTGGAAATTGTGTCTGTCATTAGTCTTGTGGAACCATTGTCTTTCATTAGCTTGTGTAGAACCATTGTCTTTCATTAGCTCGTGTAGAACCATTGTCTTTCATTAGCTTATGTTGAACCATTGTCTTTCATTAGCTCGTGTAGAACCATTGTTTTTCATTAGCTCGTGTAGAACCATTGTCTTTCTTTAGCTCCTGTAGAACCATTGTCTGTCATTAACCTGCACACAGCCATTGTATCTGTCATTAAACTGTGTAGAACTGTTGTTGGGACATTGTATCTGTTAGTCTGTGTGGAATTTAGAACAATTGTGCTTATCATTAGTTTGTTTAGAACCATTATATGTGTCATTAGTTTGTGTAAAACCACTGTTGTGGCATTGTATCAGTCTTTTTGTCTGTGTGTAGAACCATTACTGGAACATTGAGTCAGTCATTACTTGTGTGGAGTCATTAGTCTCCTTTGAACTCCTGTCATTATTCTGTGTAGAACCACTGTTGAGACATTTTGTTTGTCATTATTCTGTCTGAAACCATTGTTGAGACATTTTGTTTGTCATTAGTCTGTTAATTACTGTTGTTACATTGTGTATCTGATTAGTCTATAGAACTGATGTTGTGAAATTTTTTAACTTTACTACATGTGTCCACTCTCAGCTTGTTAACTTTACTACCTGTGTCCATTGTCAGCTTGTTAACTACATGTGTTCACTTTCACCTTGCTAACTCTACTACCTGTGTTAGGTTGTGAGTGCAGGGACAGGCCGGCTGGTGCTGCAGAATCAGAAGTTCAACAATGATTCATGACAATTTCAGCCCAACTGATGTGGTTATCTGTACAGATGGCTCTGTGTTGAGAGGCAAACAAAGTGCAGGGGGGTTCATAGCAAAAGTGAATGGACGCTGCAACAAAACCTGGTATAGGATATTATGTCTAGTTTGAGACTGGAGATGGAGGCAGTCACTGCTGCCTTCAGCTGGTTTGAGAATCAGCTGCACACGCTTGTTGATATTGTAACTGATTCACAGAGTGTGTTGAGAACAGTGGAGACTGGCATGCTCCATGTGGAGTGGCACGCACTGCTTTAGAGGTCCCGGGTGGTTAGTGTCATTTTCATATTTTCTTCAAGTCATGCTGGTGTGTTGGAAAATAGCAGGCAGATAGACTGACCGGTTCTGTACCACTTAGTGGTGAATTGATGTATGAAAGCTAGATGTTGTGAAGGCCCTTTGGTAGCGAGTGAATAGTGTAGAGGCACAAATGGATCATTACAGTCTGAGGAGAATGGCGCTGTGGGGAGATTGTGGGGGAATCTGGCCAACGCTCAACACTCAAGGGAAATGAGAGGGATCTACATTCAGACAGTTATCAGTACCATCGAAATTGGAACTCTTCACTTGCTGCTGAAAATGGGAACAGAGTGCTTATGGGAGTTTTCTGACTGCTGTGATGTTGATTCTTAATTCAGCCTTTAACTACATGTGTCCAGTGGTAGCTTGTTAACTCTCATTTATTCAATTTTCCATCTCTTTTTGGCTCTCCTCCAGATAATTGTGTTCATAAGTTTAATCTCCCCCCCCCCCCCCCTCTCTCTCTCTCTCTCTCTCTCTCTCTCTCCTTCTCTCTCTCTCTCTCTCTCTCTCTCTCTCTCTCTCTCTCTCTCTCTCTCTCTCTCTCTCACACACACATGTTAGAAATAGTTCTAATACAGTCATATTATCGATTGACACTTATAAAGTGATCACCAGTCAAATGTGATTTGTTCTTGCCGCAGGTGGAGAAGATTGATCTTCCATTTGACAAAACAAAGGAACAGAGAAGAGCTTTCTGTTTTGTTGAGTTCAAAAACGTTTCTGGCATGAAAAAATGCTTGGAACAAAGCACACACAAAATTGGAAAACAAGAGGTAAGTGTCCTGAGCTAATTGTGCAGAGTCTGTGGAATGAGATAGTTGAGTGTGAAATGAGCTGGTTGATGTATTGTTTCAAATGTTGTGCTTCAACCATAGTAGAGTGTCATTTGTTAATGCCATGCTAGTTACTGTAATGTAAGTCATTCAGTTGGAGCAGTCCTCATTGAACTGAGCTTAAAGAATATTGCTATTTATGTCTTTGTGATGTGAAAATGTAGCTGATTTTTTTTGCACTTCCCGCAGGAGCCAGGAAAGATGGAACAACGCTGCTGGGAGTGATGTGGGCCGTGAGGTACCATAAGCTCTAGTTTGCAATAAGTTGAAAATAATGATCAATATAAACGAAATAATCTTTCCTTTCTACAGTTGAAATTTACCCATGACATTAATGCAGTAATGAAATGTTAATTGACACTGTTGTCATATTTTCTGCCTTTTTTAATGTAACCAGTGTTTGTTCATTACTAGCACAACTGATTAATGTCCTTATTGATTCTGCTGTAAAATGTATAAAAGTATAATTTAATTGTAAAATAACATTAAGCAAAGAAATTTCTGTTTGATATCTGTCAGTGATATTTCTGCTATGTTTTTGCAGACATGGGACAGTTGTCAGAGATTGTTTGTTGACATTTTCTTGCACCAGCAGAAAACATTAATGATAAAACTGATTTCAGGATGTGTGTTATCAACACGTGTCCTGACAGTTCGTTTGGCCTTTTTATGGCCGTTTTTGCACTTACATCAAATCAAAAATGGTCTCATTGAGACTTGCTAGACCAGTTGCCTGGGTTGTCTACCCAACATTTGTAGTTCTTTAGAACCGTGAACACACTGGTGCAGATCAGCAGTCCCATGTCTGTTTTTCATGAATGAGAAATCTGATGTTGATTGTCTCATTTCTTATGTAGGTTGAGGTGAAGAAAGCCACACCTCCTGTTGGTGCCGCCAACCTGAGAGGTGCCCCCAGAGGTCGGGGCTTTGGTCCAGCTGTTAGAGGAGCTCGCGGAGGCCGAGGTAACCAGCTACCTGAAGTGTGTTTGGTGGCTGACAGCATCTCCAGTTTCTGATTAGGTTTAAGGTAGCCCTAGACTACAGGTTTCTTCAGCTTACATATTTATAAAGGCAGCTACAACATCTGATAGTGATACATTCATGATTGTCACGGTAGGGTTATAGGAGCCATTCCTCAACAACATATTTATGTAGGCAGGCGCATCTTAAAGTAATACATTCATGATCGTCACGGTAGGGTTAAAGGAGCCATTCCTCAACATATTTATGTAGGCAGGCGAATCTTAAAGTGATACATTCATGATTGTCACGGTAGGGTTAAAGGAGCCGTTCCTCAACAACAGATTTATGTAGGCAGGCGCATCTTAAAGTGACGCATTCATGATTGTCACGGTAGGGTTAAAGGAGCCGTTCATCCTCAAAACATCATATTTGATTGTCATGGTAGGGTTAAAGAAGCCATTCCTAAACAACATATTTATGTAGGCAGGCGCATCTTAAAGTGATACATTCATGATTGTCACGGTAGGGTTAAAGGAGCCGTTCCTCAACAACATATTTATGTAGGCAGGTACAACATCTTAAAGATTGATACATTCATGATTGTCACGGTAGGGTTAAAGGAGCCGTTCCTCAACAACATATTTATGTAGGCAGGTACATCTTAAAGTGATACATTCATGATTGTCACGGTAGGGTTAAAGAAGCCATTCCTAAACAACATATTTATGTAGGCAGGCACATCTTAAAGTGATACATTCATGATTGTCACGGTAGGGTTAAAGGAGCCGTTCCTCAACAACATATTTATGTAGGCAGGTACAACATCTTAAAGTGATACATTCATGATTGTCACGGTAGGGTTAAAGGAGCCATTCCTCAACAACATATTTATTTAGGCAGGCACATCTTAAAGTGATACATTCATGATTGTCACGGTAGGGTAAAAGGAGCCGTTCCTCAACAACATATTTATGTAGGCAGGTACAACATCTTATAGTAATATTCATGATTACTTCCGGCAGCTGTGTTCCCTAGAAGACAAACAGGCAATTCCTTGTACCTTAACATGGCATTATTGCCATTTTTTACAATTTGACAACATTCATGATTGTCATGTTTTACAATTTGCTCTCAGACAACATGATCATGTTTTACAATTTGCTCTCAGACAACATGTTCAAGTTTTACAATTTGCTCTCAGACAACATGGTACAATGTGCTCTCAGACAACATGATCATTGCTTACAGTTTTGCAGACAACATGGCCATTTTCACAATTTTTACAATTTGCTCTCAGACAACATGGTCATGTTTTACAATTTGCTCTCAGACAACATGGTCATGTTTTACAATTTGCTCTCAGACAACATGGCCATGTTTTACAGTTTGCTCTCAGACAACATGGCCATTTTTACAATTTGCTCTCAGACAACATGGCCATGTTTTACAATTTGCTCTCAGACAGATGGCCATGTTTTACAATTTGCTCTCAGACTTTACAATTTGCTCTCAGAAAACATGGCCATGTTTTACAATTTGCTCTCAGACAACATGTCATGTTTTACAATTTGCTCTCAGACAACATGGTCATGTTTTACAATTTTCTCTCAGACAACATGGTCATGTTTTACAATTTGCTCTCAGACAACATGGTCATATTTTACAATTTGCCCTCAGACAACATGGCCATGTTTTACAGTTTGCTGTCAGACAGCACACCCAGGCAGTGATGAATTAAATTAGTAATTCAGGCAGTGATCAGATTAACATTTTTCCCTCAGATGACATAACCAGGCAGTGGTGAGATAAACTGTTCCCTCAGATAACATACCCAGGCAGTGGTGAGATTAACTGTTCTCTCAGATAACATACCCAGGCAGTGGTGAGATAAACTGTTCCCTCAGATAACATACCCAGGCAGTGGTGAGATAAACTGTTCCCTCAGATAACATACCCAGGCAGCGGTGAGATAAACTGTTCCCTCAGATAACATACCCACGCATTGGTGAGATAAACTGTTCTCTCAGATGACATACCCAGGCAGTGGTGAGATAAACTGTTCTCTCAGATAACATACCCAGGCAGTGGTGAGATAAACTGTTCCCTCAGATAACATACCCAGGCAATGGTGAGATAAACTGTTCCCTCAGATAACATACCCAGGCAGTGGTGAGATAAACTTTTCCCTCAGATAACATACCCAGGCATTGGTGAGATAAACTGTTCTCTCAGATAGCATACCCAGGCAGTGGTGAGATAAACTGTTCCCTCAGATAACGTGCCCAGGCAATTGTGAGATAAACTGTTTCCTCAGACAGCATACCCAGGCAATGGTGAGATAAACTTTTCCCTCAGACAGATCCAGGAAGCGGTGAGAAAAACTTTTTCCTCAGATAACATACCCAGGCATTGATGAGATAAACTTTTCCCTCATACATACCCAGGCAGTGATGAGATCAACTTTTCCCTCATACATACCCAGGCAGTGATGAGATAAACTGTTCCCTCATACAGCATACCCAGGCAGTGATGAGATAAACTTTTCCCTCATACAGCATGCCCAGGCAGTGGTGAGATAAACTGTTCCCTCATACAGATCCAGGCAGTGGTGAGATAAACTGTTCCCTCATAAACATGCCCAGGCAGTGATGAGATAAACTTTTCCCTCATACATACCCAGGCAGTGATGAGATAAACTGTTCCCTCATACAGCATGCCCAGGCAGTGATGAGATAAACTGTTCCCTCATACAGCATGCCCAGGCAGTGATGAGATAAACTGTTCCCTCATACAGACCCAGGCAGTGATGAGATAAACTGTTCCCTCATACAGCATGCCCAGACAGTGATGAGATAAACTGTTCCCTCATACAGCATGCCCAGGCAGTGATGAGATAAAGTGTTCCCTCAAACATACCCAGGCAGTGATGAGATAAACTGTTCCCTCATACAGCATGCCCAGGCAGTGATGAGATAAACTGTTCCCTCATACAGCATGCCCATGCAGTGATGAGATAAACTGTTCCCTCAGACAGCATACCCAGGCAGTGATGAGGTAAACTGTTCCCTCAGATAGCATACCCAGGCAGTGATGAGATAAACTGTTCCCTCATACAGCATGCCCAGGCAGTGATGAGATAAAGTGTTCCCTCAAACATACCCAGGCAGTGATGAGATAAACTGTTCCCTCATACAGCATGCCCAGGCAGTGATGAGATAAACTGTTCCCTCATACAGCATGCCCATGCAGTGATGAGATAAACTGTTCCCTCAGACAGCATACCCAGGCAGTGATGAGGTAAACTGTTCCCTCAGATAGCATACCCAGGCAGTGATGAGATAAACTGTTCCCTCATACAGACCAAGGCAGTTGTGAGATAAACCGTTCCCTTAGACAGCATACCCAGATAGTGATGAGATAAACTGTTCCCTCATACAGACCCAGGCAGTGGTGAGATAAACTGTTCCCTCATACAGACCCAGGCAGTGGTGAGATAAACTGTTCCCTCATACAGACCCAAGCAGTGGTGAGATAAACTGTTCCCTCATACCGACCCAGGCAGTGGTGAGATCTGTTCCCTCATACCGACCCAGGCAGTGGTGAGATAAACTGTTCCCTCATACAGACCCAGGCAGTAGTGAGATAAACTGTTCCCTCATACAGACCCAGGCAGTAGTGAGATAAACTGTTCCCTCATACAGACCCAGGCAGTGGTGAGATAAACTCTTCCCTCATACAGACCCAGGCACTAGTGAGATAAACTGTTCCCTCATACAGACCCAGGCAGCGGTGAGATAAACTGTTCCCTCATACCGACCCAGGCAGTGGTGAGATAAACTGTTTCCTCATACAGACCCAGGCAGTGGTGAGATAAACTGTTCCCTTAGCATACCCAGGTAACGATGAGATAAACTGTTCCCTCATACATACCCAGGCAGTGGTGAGATAAACTGTTCCCTTAGACAGCATACCCAGGTAGCGATGAGATAAACTGTTCCCTCATACATACCCAGACAGTGGTGAGATTAACATTTTTCCCTCATACCGTATACTCTAGCGTGTAGTTTTGTGAGTGTGAGACACTCATGGTCTTCACCTGAATTAGTGTGTGTGTGCATGTGTGTGTGTGGTTGTTTTGGTTAGACACCTGTAATCTTCACCTTCACTTAATGTGTGTGTTCTAATGAGACAAAACACTTGTGATCTTCAACAGGTGGTTTCCAAGGTGGCTACAGCTATAACCAGGGCTATGGTGGATACCCTAGTTATGGAGGTTACGGTTACGACCAAGGTTACGGCTATGGAGGCTATGGCGGGGACTATTACAGTGGTTACGGCTACGGTGGCTGGAATGGTGGATATGATCAAGGTTATACATATGGTTATGGAGGTATGTACTTTACAGCTCTCTAGATTACGCTGTAGTGTGGCTGGAAGTCAGTGATATCGTTGTGTGGACTGTGTAACAGGAGGGCAGGCTGAATGTCAGTGATATCATTGTGTGAATTATATAACAGGTAGGCAGGCTGGAAGTCAATGATATCATTATATAAACTATATAACAGGTAGGCAGGCTTGAAGTCAATGATATTGTGTGAATGGTGTAACAGGTAGGCAGGCTGGAAGTCTATGATGTAATTGTATGAATTATATAACAGGTAGGCAGGCTGGAAGTCAATGATATCATTGTGTGAATGGTGTAACAGGTAGGCAGGCTGGAAGTCTATGATGTAATTGTATGAATTATATAACAGGTAGGCGGGCTGGAAGTCAATGATATCATTGTGTGAATAGGTAACAGGTAGGGAGGCTGAAAGTCAATGATGTAATTGTATGAATTATTTAACAGGTAGGCAGGCTGGAAGTCAATGATATCATTGTGTGAATGGTGTAACAGGTAGGCAGGCTGGAAGTCAATGATATCATTGTGTGAATGGTGTAACAGGTAGATAGGCTGTAAGTCTATGATATCATTTTGTGAATGGTATAACAGGTAGGCAGGCTGGAAGTCAATGATATCATTATGTGAATTATATAACAGGTAGGCAGGCTGTAAATCAATGATATCATTGTGTGAATGGTGTAACAGGTAGGCAGGCTGGAAGTCAATGATATCATTGTGTGAATGGTGTAACAGGAAGGCAGGCTGGAAGTCAATGATATCATTGTGTGAACAGTGTAACACTGGGGGGGGGGGCAGACTTGCATTTGAGTACTACCACTGTGCAGCTCTAAATATAATGCAGCCCTCTAACTGTTGCATGCTCACTGTAGTTTGAAATAATGCTGTCCCCTAAGTGTTGTATGCTCACTGTAGTTTGAAATAATGCTGTCCCCTAAGTGTTGCATGCTCACTGTAGTTTGAAATAATGCTGTCCCCTAAGTGTTGCATGCTCACTGTAGTTTGAAATAATGCTGTCCCCTAAGTGTTGCATGCTCACTGTAGTTTGAAATAATGCTGTCCTCTAAGTGTTGCATGCTCACTGTAGTTTGAAATAATGCTGTCCTCTAAGTGTTGCATGCTCACTGTAGTTTGAAATAATGCTGTCCTCTAAGTGTTGCATGCTCACTGTAGTTTGAAATAATGCTGTCCCCTAACTGTTGCATGCTCACTGTAGTTTGAAATAATGCTGTCCTCTAAGTGTTGCATGCTCACTGTAGTTTGAAATAATGCAGTCCCCTAACTGTTGCATGCTCACTGTAGTTTGAAATAATGCAGTCCCCTAAGTGTTGCATGCTCACTGTAGTTTGAAATAATGCTGTCCCCTAACTGTTGCATGCTCACTGTAGTTTGAAATAATGCAGTCCCCTAACTGTTGCATGCTCACTGTAGTTTGAAATAATGCAGTCCCCTATCTGTTGCATGCTCACTGTAGTTTGAAATAATGCTGTCCCCTAAGTGTTGCATGCTCACTGTAGTTTGAAATAATGCAGTCCCCTAACTGTTGCATGCTCACTGTAGTTTTAAATAATGCAGTCCCCTATCTGTTGCATGCTCACTGTAGTTTGAAATAATGCAGTCCCCTAACTGTTGCATGCTCACTGTAGTTTGAAATAATGCAGTCCCCTATCTGTTGCATGCTCACTGTAGTTTGAAATAATGCAGTCCCCTAACTGTTGCATGCTCACTGTAGTTTGAAATAATGCAGTCCCCTAACTGTTGCATGCTCACTGTAGTTTGAAATAATGCAGTCCCCTAACTGTTGCATGCTCACTGTAGTTTGAAATAATGCAGTCCCCTAACTGTTGCATGCTCATTGTAGTTTGAAATAATGCTGTCCCCTAAGTGTTGCATGCTCACTGTAGTTTGAAATAATGCTGTCCTCTAAGTGTTGCATGCTCACTGTAGTTTGAAATAATGCAGTCTCTCTAGGTGTTGCATGCTCACTGTAGTTTGAAATAATGCAGTCCTCTAAGTGTTGCATGCTCACTGTAGTTTGAAAAAATGCAGTCCCCTAACTGTTGCATGCTCACTGTAGTTTGAAATAATGCAGTCCCCTAACTGTTGCATGCTCACTGTAGTTTGAAATAATGCAGTCCTCTAAGTGTTGTATGCTCACTGTAGTTTGAAATAATGCAGTCCCCTAACTGTTGCATGCTCACTGTAGTTTGAAATAATGCAGTCTCTCTAACTGTTGCATGCTCACTGTAGTTTGAAATAATGCAGTCCCCTAACTGTTGCATGCTCACTGTAGTTTGAAATAATGCAGTCTCTCTAACTGTTGCATGCTCACTGTAGTTTGAAATAATGCAGTCCCCTAACTGTTGCATGCTCACTGTAGTTTGAAATAATGCAGTCCCCTAACTGTTGCATGCTCACTGTAGTTTGAAATAATGCAGTCTCTCTAAGTGTTGCATGCTCACTGTAGTTTGAAATAATGCAGTCCTCTAAGTGTTGCATGCTCACTGTAGTTTGAAATAATGCAGTCCCCTAACTGTTGCATGCTCACTGTAGTTTGAAATAATGCAGTCTCTCTAACTGTTGCATGCTCACTGTAGTTTGAAATAATGCAGTCCCCTAACTGTTGCATGCTCACTGTAGTTTGAAATAATGCAGTCCCCTATCTGTTGCATGCTCACTGTAGTTTGAAATAATGCAGTCTCTCTAAGTGTTGCATGCTCACTGTAGTTTGAAATAATGCAGTCTCTCTAAGTGTTATTCGCAAATAGTGTATGCAACAGTGCAGTCCCCTGTTATCTGCGAACACTGTATGATATAGTGCAATCCCCTAAATGATGTGTGTGAAAACTGCGAAAAAGTGCAGTCCCCTGCTATGTGCGAACACTACAAAATAGTGAAATCCCCTGTTATCGGCGAACACTACGACATAATGCCATTCGCTGTTAGATGCGAACATTGTATGAAATAATGCAGTCCCTTAACTGTAACATGTGAACACAGAACAAAATAGTGAAATCCCCATGATCTACTAAAGTTTGGATCTTCAAACATCACTACCCGGTTCTTACCAGACAACATAACAAACTTTCAGTAAGGCAGCCAATGTCTTTGAACTTTTAGCTAGGCAGCTGAAGTCAACAGTTGTCCAGGTTTAAACAGCAGAAAAACCAAGTACTTACATTTTAACTGGTGTATATCAAGTATATATCCACATACATCAAATATTTAATTAACGTCCACATATACTTCGAGTTTTCCAGTATTCACATGTGGATATATGAAACTAATCACTCAACATATCACCTGTAGTATATAGGGATTATTATAATATACACAATTTAATGTGCTCAAAATTAGTGAGTGAAGTTAGCCAGCTTTCTTTGATTGGATGATTTATCCAGCATGGATGTATGCTTGTGCACATTTCTATCATTGTTTACTTTAGAACAGCCCTGGCCACAGATACCAGCTATCTTATTGAAATAATAATGTAAACTGCATGAAACAGTATGCATTAGCAATCTTCTTGGGGATGTTTGCAGCTTATAAATATTGTTTCCAGCTCAGCTGACAAGCTTCCGCATAGTTGCATGTGCCACAAAAGTCAATCAACTTAAAAACTTTAAAGGATAATTCAAACCTCCACAGTCAAGCAGCTGTATGTAGTCTGTAAACATTGCACCTGAGTCAACATCACATGCTTAAGATCTGTCAACATGCAGATTATTAGGGACAAAACTAGCAGTATACACCAGTGACTCCTCTGAAACTTCCACAACCAATCATTGAGTCATTGGGGTTTCACTGAAACAAATGTTTCACTCTACAGTCTGAACAGCATCAGTAATATAAATATTGCCATTTTCACCTGCATTTCTGCTCAAAAATTCTGAGGTCACGGGTAGGAACATCTCTGTAAGTTTATGAGGACATACTAAGAAGTAGTGAGTAAACTTTTAGTTTCTTTTCTGCTTCTAAAACTCTCTGAACAGATACTAGATAGTTTGCTCCTGATAATTTTTAATATTCACCAAACTGAACTTTTGAGTTGTCAGTCTGCAGCTTTCCAAAAAGTATAAAACTGTCTTCTGAGGTTGCTGGTATTTTATTAAAGAAAGCATTGCAGTCACTGTGCAGCAGGGCACTGTGTGCAGCAGGGCACTGTGTGTTTCTTGGTCAGTTGTCCTAGACAGCCAGTCAGTCTGTCCACTTTCTTAGCCATTCAGCAAACTGTTCGAAATAATGTACTTGTTCAACATTATTTGACAATACAGGATTTGAGAATGAGTTCAGTGACTTCTTACCTACAAATTCACTTTTCACATTAACAACCTACCATCTAAGGATGCCCTCAATGAAATCTGCTATTTAATTGAGTTATATTCACTAAAAATTGCCAAAGCAAATTTGTTGTGTGTGAACATTGTACAGAATAGTGCAGTTCCCTTACTGTCATGTGCGAATATTGTAAAAAATCATACAATAACCTATTGTGTGCACACGTTGTAAGAAGTAGTGCAGTAGCCTAATAGTTGGGTGGGAACATTCTTCAAAATAATGCAGTCCTCTGACTGTTGTGTGAGAACATTGTAAGAAATAGTGCAATCGCCTAACCGCTATGGGCGAACATTGTATGAAATAGTATAATCCTCTAACTGTTGTGTGCGAACATTTTATGAAATAGTGCAATTCCTTTAAGTGTGGTGTGCACATATTGTATGAATTTGTGCAACCAACTTATGTTCACACATGTTATGAAATTGTGCAACCTCAAAACTTTTGTGTCTACAAATTATAGAAAAAAAGAGTGGCTTTCTTTAACGGTTGCATGCACATACTTTAGCAAATAGTGGAGTTTGTACAGATGGGCCATTAGCACTTTGCTGACCAACTTCAAAAATCTGTTTCAAAACCCTACACACATTTTTTTAATTTGTTTATGAATTTTATTTATTACAAAGCTAGTCATTTTAAAACAAATCACACCCTTGGTAGTGAGAGACAATAATGCCCCAGATTGCTGGTCAGCAAAGTGTAAATATAAATGTGTGGATGTTTGATGCACAGATGGATCATTAGTGTAAATGTATGGATGTTTGATGCACAGATGGATCATTACTATAACTGTGGATGTTTGATGCACAGATGGATCATTACTATAACTGTGGATGTTTGATGCACAGATGGATCATTACTATAACTGTGGATGTTTGATGCACAGATGGGTCATTGATGCACATGTTTGGATGTTTGATGTACAGATGGATCATTACTATAGCTGTGTGTGTTTGATGCAGTTAATAAAGTATTATTAATCTTCTGTAAAGGTTATGATGAATGGGGCTACCCACAGACAGGAGGTGAGTTTCTGTTGTGACAGTTTTGTCAGTGTGTTGGTTTAAAGAAACACTACGTCACTACTTATGTGTTGATCTCTCAATAAGTAAGAAAAACTTCCACAGGGAAGCATGTACAGCAGGAGTCTACCAATCAACAGTAGAAGTAATCTCTCGTCGACAAATATTTCAGCTTACGAGCTCGTAGACATTTTCAGAGAGTGGGCCCACCTGAGTTCATAAGGCTCAGGGTTGGTTTCTTCTGCTGCACGTATAACTGGATGTTATCGGACAGGGACAAGACGAATTGGTGACTTTGCAAAAGGTACTGTGATATATGAAGTCGTTGCGGTAGCATAATTAAAGCAGTCTGCTGATCTGGACGACCAAGTGGCAAGCTTACGTTTGGTTTACCGGACACATGTTGGACTTTGTTGTCTGCCAGTGTCCCTCTGCCACCTGCTAACAAAGTGGCAGACAATTCGGACACGATGGACTTCAAGGGATGAGAAATTCTTTTCAGCTGACACCCGGACCAGTTCACCGATTCCTGTCCCCTACGTTGTTTTGTTGTGTCCAGAGCCAGCTCGAGGCCTTCTCAGCAACCTCGCCCAGTTGTTTAAGTTTTCTTTTGCATTCATTTCCTCGTAGGCCTAGTTGTTTAATCACACTGTAAAGTGGAGTGGAAACGAGACCTCTTGCGCCTACCTTGATGGCGAAGATTCTTACTGTGTACACTTCGTCTCTCCTCAGACCAGCCGCAAAGTCACTGTATTTCTCGAGCTTATACATATGGCTTTCATCCATTCGCTACTCATACGGCATGGTCAGCTCAATCAGGATGAGCTGAGGTTTCTCCACAGAGTGGAGAACTATGTCAGGTCGCAGGCCAGTCATCCGGATTAACTCGGGGTACTTTTCATTACCAGGCAGGTCAACCGCCAGTAACCAGTCCATCGCACAGTCTAGCATCGATGGAGCCTAGGCGACTGTTGAATTTACCTTTATGAATCTGCCCAGCCTTAGGGAAGCGTAAGGGAATGACAATAGGACTGGCCCTCGCATTGGCCCTCATCCTAGCTTGGACCACAACAGCTAACTCTTTCAGCACCTTGTTGTGGCGCCAAAGATACCTGCCTTGACCTAGGGCTTTCCTGCACACGGACAATACACGCTCGAGTGTCTGCATAGTGTGCATGTCGGGTCGTTAGTCACACTCCACTTTACCATGTTGACACCTGACAGTAATACATCGTAGGCAGATCGAGCGATAAAGCTCAGTCGCAGCGGGGTCAATCGCCAGATCTCACCCCATGTGAGTACTCTTGGCAAGGCACTTTCCAGGCTGATCCAATGGCCCTGCTGTGACTGTTAGGCTGCTTTTTGAGCCCTAACCTCGTTTTCCCTGATCTGCTGTATCACCATGTCTCGGCGCTCTTTGGCTGTGGCTTTGGACCACCAACTGACTTTCCCATAACCTAGGCCTCGACGGTCGGTTTGAGTGTAACCCATAATTTTCCTTAATTTTAGTGCATTCTGGGCAGATTCGATCGCATCTATAGCTCTTCACTTGACACCAGTCCTTAGAGCGGGCTGGACAGCAGTGACATTTGGGTCTGCAGACTCACGCAAGAACATGGCAAGTCTTACTTTGCCGACTTTAAACTCTTCGGTTATTGATTTGAACAGGAGTACCAGCTTCGCCTGCTTACAATACAGAGCCACATCAGTCAGACAAGGTGGTGCTCCCAACCATTTCCTCATGGCTATGTTGATTTTTCGCTCCATCGTCTCCACTGCAGTCATCGTCACTTTGTAGACAAGCAGCGACCAGAGGAGCTTTGGAATCAACATAAATTGGAGACACCAGACCTTGAACTTTCCGATCAGCCTACTGCGCTCAATTGCGAGCAGGCCTGTAGCCAGTGACTCGTGTATACGCCCGTGGGGATCCGATTCCTTGCCACCGTAAAACTGATTCCCGCCACCTTACCTTTTAGGATTGACAGAATCCTCGACTTTTGCGGTTTGAATTGCATACCGTTCCATTGGACCACCTTATCCAATCTTTTCAGAATTGTACAGGCAGATTCCTCACTGCCTGTGATTATAGTCGTGTCATCCATAAATGCACATAGTGGCGGCATCCAGTGCTCCCCAATTTGAAGGCTTTGTCCGTATCCAGCCGCCCTGTCTAACATGACCTGCATGGCCATAACGAACAGTATTGGTGAGATCGTACACCCCATGGCTATCCCAACTTGGAGCTCAGTCTATCTCGTAGTAAACGTTGAGGTAGAGAAGCCCACAGCGAACTTAGAGAAATATTGCTCGATCATATCATTGATCTGTGTCTGTACAAGGAACATGCGAAGGGCCTGCCACAGTAGCCTATGGGGAACTGCCCCATAGGCGTTGGTGAGGTCCAACCATATCACGTGCAATGGAGTTCTCTCATGCTTGGTCCTATGGATAGACTCCCAGATCATGGTCGCATGTTCAAGGCACCCAGGGCGCCCGGGATTCCACCTTTCTGAACACTCGTATCGATGTACTTGTTCGCCATCAGATACTGTGTGAGCCGGCGAGCCATAACCGAGAAGAATATTTTGCCCTCAGCATTCAGCAGTGAGATAGGCCTGAATTGGGAAAGACTCTTCCAGTCCTGCTCTTTGGGAACAAAGACCCCGTTGGCCTGTTGCCACTCCGGACATATGTGTTTTCGACTCCACGCTAACCTCAGTAAGCGGTAAAGCAAACGTAGGACTTTCGGACAACGCTTGTACAAGACGTACAGCACACCATTCGGACCTGGTGCAGATTTGCCGCTAGCTCTCTTCACAACTTCCTCAACCTTAGACCAAGAGGGAGGTATATAATTCAATTGCTGGAAGTCATAGCAAATCTACCTGGGTTGTCCTTATCAAAGCTGATTTCACAGTATCATGCTTACCTACAAGTAGCTCAGTATTGTGCTTGTCTACAAGCAGTCCATTATTGGGAACCAATGATATGCTCACCTAATAGTCCATTATTGGGAACCAATGATATGCTCACCTAAAAGTAGTCCATTATTGGGAACCAGTGGTATGCTCACCTACATGTAGTCTATTATTGGGAACAAGTGGTATGCTCACCTACAAGTAGTCCATTATTGGGAACCAGTGGTATGCTCACCTAAAAGTAGTCCGTTATTTGGAACCAGTGGTATGCTCACCTACAAGTAGTCCATTATTGGAAACCAGCGGTATGCTCACCTACAAGTAGTCCATTGGGAACCAATGGTATGCTCACCTACATGTAGTCAATTATTGGGAACCAGTGATATACTCACCCACAGGTAGTCTGTTATTGGTAACCAGTAGTATGCTCACCTACAAGTAGTCCATTATTGGTAACCGGTGATGTGCTTGTCCTCACTCCAAAGAAATAGTGAAAATCATAACTTATTTCTTAACACAGCAAAAACAAAGATAATGCATACAAACAAAACTGCCATGGAGAAGGAAATACATGTTAATGAGGAAAGATTGGAAGTGGTGGAAAATTTCGAATATCTTGGGTCACTGGTTACCAACAATGGTGACACAATGAAAGAAATTAAACGGCGACTATCAATTGCTCTTCAAAGACTAAAACAACTGAATAAATTATGGAATTGTACAGATAGAATTACAAAGGTCAGATTTTTAAGAGCATGCATCTTTCCCATTGCCACATACGCCTGTGAGACCTGGACACTTACTAAACAAGCGGAACAGCGCATAAATGCATTTGAAAATAAATGTTACAGACAGGTTCTAAGAATATCTTGGGTAAAGAAAAGAACAAATGCATCCATACTTCAAGAGCTGAATATTGAAGAGGGTTGGCTAGTAAAGACAATAAAACAAAGAAAATTGAAATATTTTGGTCACTTGAAACGTCATGGAAGTCTAGAGAGAACAATAATGGAGGGGTATATGCCTGGGAAGAGAGGAAGAGGAAGGCCAAGGAGAAGATGGGTGCAGGAGATGGCAGATGATCTCCAGATGGGTGTATCAGACGCAGGACATCTTGCTCATGATAGGAAGGTTTTCCGGAGGGTTGTTATGGCAGCGAGGTTCCGCGAGGGATATGCTACTGAATGAATGAAGGAATGAATAGTATGATCGCCTACAGGTAGCCCATTATTGGGAACCAATAGTATGATCGCCTACAGGTAGACTGTACTCCTCTGTGGGATCTTTTATCTGTAACTAGCTGTAGCCTGTGTGCGTTGCTGCTCCATCTAAAAGGAATTGAATTTAAAGGAAACTTGCTATAACAGTATTTAATAATTATTTTGGATCATTGTCCTTTTGTTCGTTTTCTTGCGGAAAAACTTACAATTGAACGTTTCATTTTAATTCTGTTTTTTGAAGTCCTTTCGGATATACAATATTTTTTGTTTTTTCATCTGGTGCGTACATAGATAAATCAGAATGTTTTCTGGCGTGTGAAAAGGCCACATATAGCTGTCCATGGAAAAAGCATGGATTTTCCAAATGTAGTCCACACACTTGTAGCGATTGTCCTTGTGATTTGTGGATAGTCATTGCTAAGGCATGTCGCACTAGAAACTGCAAGCATTTAAATTCGAATGACATTTTTGTTGGAATCATTGGGATGCGTGGCAATAGTATATCTTCTCAATTAAATTTTTACCATTTATGCGATGAAGAATCATGTCACGCTAGATAAAGTCTTCACTAACCATAACTATCGCCACTTCTTCAATTGTTGGTGCATTGTACTTTCTTTCTTGTTGGATGACAGGTGTTTTGTAAGCTCTAAGTACAACTCTGAAGTCATAAGCTGATAATTGTTTAAGGGCATCTGAACAATCTAATTAATTTGTGTTGATCAATTAAATTTTGTAATGCAACGACTATTTCTCATTCTGTACCCTTATTGGATCGACAATGTTGATCAATTTGTTCATCAGTATTTCCTTAAAATAAATTTTTAGAAATTTGTAATCTGCGTTGATAAATATGGCCTTGCACTTTAAATGTGGACATGTAATTCTCGTGCACGATAATTGTTACACGAAATCTGGTAATCGTAATTTCAGCTTCATAGCAAACGGGTCACTCCATAGTTGCTCCTCTCCTGTGCGAACGAAAAACACACAACATGTTTATCACAGTCCCTTGTGGAAAGATTGACAGACTGTTGTCTCAGCATGTGCTAGCATACACGCGCATTAAAGCATACGGTAGCCATTGGAAGTGCCAACACAAACATTCCGACATTATAGATGCAGTTTATCATGGATGTTGCGCCAAATGATGTGTTTTGGAAAGTTGAATTGTACTTGTGTTTGCTAAGAAATTCTTTAATTGGCTTCTGTCGCCTGCTACCAATGTTGATAATGGTTCTGGTGTTGAATGTAATACTGGCTGTTTAACTTTTCCACCTGTGCAGCACATTCCCTATGTTTCATTCTTACATTTGACGGCACTGCAGTGCACTCACAATGAATCCCTTTTTTCCAATAACCAAATCTGGATGAAGACTGTTATCATAATTAGTATTGTAATGGAATGCACCTAGATTTCAATCAGTGTGCAGTGTTGGTCTGTATAGAGTAGTACGAATTCGTGTTCAAATGGTTTCCAGTCTTTCTTCCTGTTGTTTGATTGTTTCAGATAAACAGACTTGAGCAGTGCGTACTCGAGCGTTTTCCAGTCTTGCTTCCCGTTGCTTGTCTGTTTCTGAAGCTAGTAGTGCCTTTCTCTTGATGCTATAGGCATAGAGGGGCCAATCGCTTGTCGTTTGGGAGGCATCATTGCAAATGTCTGGAAAAACCAGGAACAGCACGTGGAAAATGCATGTGAACGTAGTGAGCGTTGATCGTCAATTGAAATTTTACAATAACTGCAGCTTGTTCAACCTCAAAGACAAAATGAAATATCCCTGTTATTGTTTTGCATGAGAAAATATTAGCATTCTATTAAATTTGATTGCACTCACGAGGAAATGCATAGAAACTGCGCGGAAAATGTTTTGAAAAGCCGGTAAACCGATTAACGATATTAATCAGCTTCCAGTCAAGCCACAAGGGTTGTGCTATTTATGTCCCATGTGACTGAAAAAATCTACTTTACTACAGACTAACTTCAGTTTCCCTGAGATGAAATTACATGTCAATTTCTTTCATTGTTTTGAATAACAGGAGAAAGCCACAGGGTTTGTAGCCATCTTGCAATCTCGCTAAAGCCTGAAAATTGTGGCCCTAACCTGAACCTTGCTTTTCACCATACTGACCTTGAAAAAGATAGCCACCTGCAATTTTGACCTATTTTGGCTACCTTTCTTTTTTTAATGTAGTTCCTGATGTGCCTGAACTTATTTCAGTAGATAAGCTGACACAGTCTATACAGTTGACTGCTGTCTGTCATTGGTCATAGGCTGGCATGTATTTGTTGACTGCTTGTTCAGCGACATAATGGTTCATTGTTCCTGTAATGTTTTTTGTTTGCATTTTTGTGTGTGTTGTCAAAGGAAATTGTTTTGGTGACACTCTCCATTTTCTTGACAGGTCAATCATATTATGGTAAAGTACAAAAGAAAGGTGCCAGTCATGGAGGCTATCATCCTTACAGTCGCTAGGCAGGGTAAATGTTTCCTTTGTTTGTTTGTGTAATTACCACTGAATTCTGGGTCTCTGGTGAGTTGTGAGGAGTTGAAGTTCTTGTTTCATCAGTTTTCTTGTTAGGGACTGTCATGTCAGTTGAGCCTGTTGATCATCTATATATTTCCAAGTTGACCTCTAGTTCTGTCTGGCAGCTGGTTTCACTCGGACAAATCTTGACTGAAGGAAGGCATGCTTGGTAGACTGTCAATTATTGAACTGGGAAGTCTTATTTTTAGTATAACTTCAGCAGAAAATCCTGGTTGTTTGTCTACTTCTGGACTGTATAGTCTTGATCCAGAACTTGAGTTGTGCATACCCACAGCATGCAATCACAGATCTGATGTATTTGTATGCAGACTGTTGGCTCCTCATCTCTCAGGTAGATGCATGGCCACTTTAAAGAAAACAACCCTAGTTAGTTTACTTTTATGACACGCTTGTTAAGAGGAAAAAAGGGGGGGGGGGGATTGTTCAGTCCCAGCCCCCCCCCCCTCCCCCCCTAAAAAAACACAGAACAGGGCCCCAAAACCAGTCGTAGAACTAGGTCTTGGACTGTCAGTGTTGGTAACTGTCAGTGTCACAGGCTGAACATTTGCATCATGTCATGGGCCATTGCTACATTGTTGCCTCATTGAAATTTTTAACAAATCTACACTTGTACATAGATGATTTGTTCTTGATATGTGATGTGTATTTTCTCTTTGTTTGCAGGCTATTAGAGAGTGAAGGAATCTTTTAAAGAATGAAGGCAGCGGATGAATCTGTTATGAGTGTAGGCAGTGGACAAATATTTGATGTGTGGAAGCAGTAAATGATTCTTTACAAAGTGGATGTAGTGGCCGAATGAATTTTTATTATGTAATTTTTTTGTTTTTGGGTTGTATATTAAAATGTCATTAAAAAAGATCACATTCATGGTTTTTATTTTGTAACTATGTTAGTTTGATGTACTCTAATGATTAAACTGATTTACTATCCTAAATTTAAAGATCAATAGGATCTACTTCATTGCGCAGGGTTTTATCCCATATGGCTCGGTCTCTCTCCGCAGAACGGCTAGCTACTTACCAAGAGCACTGCACAGTGCATGAACTATAAAGCTCAGCCGGGATTCAACTCATGACCTTCAGAGCACCAGGCAAACAGCTTGACCACTAGGACCCCTGACCTAGTTGTGCTCTGGTTTATACTGATTTACTGTCCTAGTTGTGCTCTGGTTTATACTGATTTAATGACCTAGTTGATGTGCCCTTATGTTTATACTTTTTTTTTTGAGTGATAGTTATGTTATCCCAGTTGTGTTAGCAGAGAGAGATTAACAACACAGAGTGCCACATTACATTTATCAAGCATAGATTTTAGAATGGGCCACAAGATATCCACCATTACAAAGATAGAAAACATCATTTCCACCATATAGAAAACAGTACAAGATTTCCACCCTCACCAATATAGCAAACCGTGACATCAGAGCCAGGAGGCCAACTTCCTTCATCGACCAGTGTGTAGATTTACAGCTATCTTTGGGTGCTTCGTGTGTTGTGTACACAGCCTTCTTTGACTGTTTTGTGAATTTTGATTATTAAAAATACCTAGAAAGTGTTGTTTTAGTGAATGGCTGTCAATGGATAATCTACAGGATTTGTAAACGTTCCAGTGTCAGATTACAGCAGAATTTAAAGATGTTAGATACAGACTGGAAAATGTATGCTGCCACAGGAGGTACATCATGTCTTGTATTGTACACTCTCAGTGTGAAAGCAGATACTGCACCAAACACTCTCAGTGTGAAAGCAGATACTGCACCAAACACTCTCAACGTGAAAGCAGATACTGCACCAAACACACTCAGTGTGAAAGCAGATACTGCACCAACAATATCCTTGCCTGTAAAAGTCTTACCAAATGTGAGTAGAAGTTTTTATGGAAAATCAATGGGTTACTTGTGTCAAGATCTTGACTGGATTGTTACTAAAAGTAAATTGGAAATAGGGTCACAGCTAGAAAATCTGCTGATTCATGACAATGAAACTCGCCATGAAACATCTCTGAAAGATAGCAGTTTATTAGAAGAAGCATGCAGTAACTCAGATATTGCTAGAGACTTGGTGTAACCACCAGAGAAGCATGCAGTAACTCAGATATTGCTAGAGACTTGGTGTAACGACCAGAGGACACTAATGTACAGACAACTAAAAAGCAATTAATTTTTTAATCACAGAGCAGCTGCAATTGATTAATAAGAAGAGCAACTATGCCAGACCCTACAGTAGTTGTACATTGTATTTTCCTTTTATGGTTTTCATCAAATCTGCATGCTACAAATTATGTCCCCCCATAAACAAGTTTAACTTCATCTTGTGCACTGTCTAACAATGATGGCAGCATTTCTGGCTACTTAAAATTTAAAGAATGCAGGCATAATGATTTGGAAAAGATTGTAGCGGTGCAAATGGATTAAATCAGCTGTAGCATTCTCAGGAGTATGGTTAACGCAGTCACCTTCATCTTGTAAAGGTCACTCGCAGCTATCACAGTGCAGATTGTGACACAGATCACTCCCTTGTGTGCAGCAAAGCGAAGTTAATCCCAAGCAGAATACATCGGGCAAAGAGGCCAGGACGGCCCCGCATTGACACAGGAAAAAGTAGTAATCCAGGAAAAGTAGGAGAATTTATAAAAATCCTGAGCACAGCTCTGCCTGGCCCACCAAACGCGGATGCTAGTGACAGATGGAAACATCTAAAACACGCCGTATATGATTCTGCCATGTCCGTGTTCGGTAAGAGGCAAGTTAAATCACTGGACTGGTTTGAGGAACACAAGGAAGAAATGTTGCCAATAATAGAGGAGAAGAAAAAGGCTTTATTGGGATATAAAATCCAGCCGAATATCAGAAATCTGCAAGTGCTCAGGTCCATTCGGTCTAGAGCCCAGAAAACTGCACGGCGCTGCGCTAATGATTACTGGATCAAACTTTGTGAGAGGATACAAACCTCAGCAGCTACTGGCAACATAAGGGAAATGTATGCTGGCATCAAGAAGGCTATTGGGCCAGTAAAAAGAAAGTTTGCCCCTCTCAAATCAACCACGGGCGAAATCATAAAGGATCGGACAAGGCTGCTGGACCGTTGGGTGGAGCACTACTCAGAGCTATATGCTACAAGCACCTTTGTATGTGAAGAGCGCCTTAAATGCAATGGAGGGTCTGCCAACCATGGGTGAACTAGACACGGAACCCTCCGTCACAGAAATCGGTGAGGCAGTAGATGGGCTTCCTTCAGGGAAGGCCCCAGGAGAGGATGGTATCCCACCTGAGATCCTAAAATGCTCCAAGGATGCTATTCTTCCTGAGCTACACAAGATCCTCTGTCAGTGTTGGCAAGAAAAATCGGTGCCACAGGATATGAGAGATGCCAACATTATAACTTTCTATAAAAATAAAGGAGGTAGAAGCGACTGCAACAACTATCGCGGTATCTCTCTATTGAATTATGTGGGAAAAGTCTTTGCTCGTGTTATCCTAAAGAGGTTGCAAATTCTAGCGGACAGAGTATACCCGGAATCACAGTGTGGGTTTAGGGCCAAGAGATCAACAGTTGATATGATATCTGGCAGCTACAAGAAAAGTGCAGAGAGCAACAGAGGCCACTGCTCATTGCTTTCATAGATCTCACTAAGGCCTTTGACTATGTCAGCAGAGATGGTCTATTCGGGATCCTTGAAAAATATGGATGCCCACCTATACTACTGAGCTTAATCAAATCCTTTCATGAGAATATGAGGGGGACCATAATATATGAGGATTCATCATCTCGACCCTTCCAGATTCGAAATGGAGTAAAGCAAGGATGTGTTCTGGCTCCCACGCTGTTTGGCATCTTTTTTACCGCATTATTGAGGCGTGCATTTGGGACAGCAACTAAGGGGATATACCTCTGTTCGAGGTCAGATGGCAATCTTTTTAATCTGTCCAGGCTACGTGCAAGGACAAAGGTGCATACGAGATGCCTCAGGGATTTTCTGTTTGTGGATGATGCAGCCATTGTGGCACATTCAGAGGATGATCTGCAGATCCTGATGAATCGCTTTGCAAATGCTTGCAAAGAATTTGGGCTTACCATCAGTCTGAACAAAACACAAGTGATGGGATTGAATGTTGGAATCCACCAAAGATTAGTGTGTATGACCATCAGCTGCTGGCTGTAAATGAGTTTGAGTACCTAGGCTCACGTATCTCAAGCAATAATTCTCTGGATGCAGAACTAAACAAACGTATAAGAAAGGCCTCTGCTATGTTTGCAAATCTCACAAAGAGAGTCTGGTCAAACAAAAAGCTAACTGATAATACAAAAATGAAGGTTTATGAGTCTTGTGTCCTGAGCACATTACTGTACGGCTGTGAATCCTGGACTCTCTATGCTCCACAGGAAAAAAGACTGAATACCTT
Organism: Candidula unifasciata; assembly: GCA_905116865.2. NCBI lineage: Eukaryota > Metazoa > Mollusca > Gastropoda > Stylommatophora > Geomitridae > Candidula > Candidula unifasciata. The sequence continues at coordinate 138,997 of CAJHNH020000300.1, forward strand.
CCATATGCGCTGTCTGAGACGCATCCTTGGTATATTATGGCGAGACCTTGTCTCCAACGAATGTGTGCTGACAAGAGCAAAAATACCATCAATGTATTGTATACTGAAGCAAAGACGTCTGCGCTGGCTGGGACATGTCTCCCGCATGGAGGATGGTCGTATTCCAAAAGATCTCCTATATGGTGAATTGGTAACTGGGAATAGACCTACAGGAAGGTCAAAGCTGCGCTATAAAGATGTATGCAAACGTGACCTAATAGATACCAACATAGGCACAGAGACATGGGAAAAATCAGCTGCAGATTGACTACTATGGAGACAGAAAGTTAAAGATAGACTGTCACATTTTGAAAGAAACCGAACACAACGAGCTGTGGAGAGGAGGCACCGGAGAGTAAAACTGCCTCACAACGAGAGAGTATCTGCTTTTGTGTGTATCCTGTGTGGCAAAGACTGCCATTCCCGCATTGGACTTTACAGTCACAGCAGATGCTGTTCCCAAAGCCAGCGGCACATCTCCATAGTCCCCCGGGACTGACGGATGCCATTGGTTACTTGGTAGAGCTGAAAACTGAACACATTCAGCAACAACAGTACGAGCTTTTATGATTTCCTCAGTGTTTGGAAGTTACCATGATGTTGTAGAGCCAGCACCAATACACAGGAGGACATCAAAGGAGCTAAGTGCAAAATTGCTTGAGATAATCAACATTGTTCAAGAGTTTGGTTTTACATTGTGGTGGTGATTTCAGACTACTCTGTTAACCACTAAGTTTACAATAATCTTCTGAAGTCCCAACAGTACATGCATAGAAAATCCAGGCATTGCAGGCAAACAAATCTTCTTGCTGTGTGACGCAGTTCACCTGCTGAAATGTATTTGGCAAAATTTGATAAATCAGAAAGTTGCAGGGCAGACATTCTCATATATGGCTGAGCTAGTTTTGAATGCAGCAACTTCCTCAAACAGTACCAGCAAAATAGCAAGTGTTTCTTTTTTCAGATCCGTATCTTAACATTGTTGAGTGAGCACCAACTGTAACATACTAAGCTTTCTCCCTTCCAGTTTAGACAAGCAGAACTTTTCACTAGCTCTTGCTACTTTCAGTGAGTCGACATTGCTGCTCTAAGGTTTGTAAGAAGTCTAGAAACAGCAGATTTTATTCAAGTAATCTGAAGGTAGCGGCACATTATGAATGTTAAGAGCAGATTCTAAGACAAGAATACTTTAACTCTATTGCCAGTCCACAAACTTCAGTTAATGATGAATCATCAGAAAAACTTTCTTATTGTTGACTGTTAATACTTTACTGACCAATTTCAAAAATCTGTGAATTTCCAGTAATATTCCTTGGTAACCGATTTGAAAACTCATGACATGTTGACTGCAGACAGATAGATAGCCCTAACGAGTTTCTGAATTGAGCTTGGTCCGGACTTATAGTTTTTTAATTGAGCCGGGTGTTTTTATTATTCCAAGATGGCTGCACCTATGATAGATGCAAGTATTGTTTTTCAGTGAAATTTAGATTACTGTCATTACCAGGCAATAATCTGCCTTTTTTGTCATGTCTGATGTCGAGATGATGTAGGTACATCTAAAAAAGAGGTGGGCATGGCACAAGAGACCAGAACATTTCTACAGCTGAAAATGCTGTTTGTAAATGGAGAAAAGCTGTTCAAAATGAACTCATTAGGCTTGACAATCTTCCTCCTTATGAAGAACAAGGTGCCATGTCAGACAAACTGGGTGTGTGGCCATTGATGTTTTTGAAGAAAAACAAATTAAAACTGAAAAAGCAGCTCATCCTGTTTTATGTGACAAAATATAAAGCCATGTTGGCCATTACCTGACATGACACTAAGAGAGCTCACCTGATATCTACTGTTTACTCCAGTGTTATGGGCAAGACAGGAAAATGGAATTCTTGAGGGCTGGTTAGTTGTTTATCTCTCATTGTAGAACCAACCCCAGCATTTTTGGGATGTTGTGGTTTTTCTAGCCTATTTTACACACAGTAATTTGCCACAGCGTCTGAACGGTCAGCTTTCTGCACCACTGTCGAAACCAACGCAAGACAAATCATCCACAGCTGAAATTGAACCCGGCACCCCGGCATTACGAAGCGCGCTCGCAATGCCTAAGCCACAGATGCTGACATTTTTGAGGGCAGAGTAATAAATAAGCCAGTTCTTGCACACATACACACAAATGCAGCAGTTTGGAGGTGTCGATTACTTTGGCCAGCTACCCCTACCCACCTAGGTCCTTTAAATGGTACCTGCCATTATATTTATTTTTTAGTTGACACTGCTCTGGTCACTCAGCATGTAAGCTACAACACTGTTCTGGTCACTGAGCATATAAGCTACAGCAATGTTCTGGTCACTGAGCATACAAGCAACAACACAGTTCTGGTCACTGAGCATATAAGCTACAACACAGTTCTGGTCACTGAGCATATAAGCTACAACACTGTTCTGGTCACTGAGCATATAAGCTACAACACTGTTCTGGTCACTGAGCATATAAGCTACAACACAGTTCTGGTCACTGAGCATATGTGGCGCGGTGATTTATGTCACAGGCGTGAGGGGAAGTTAAGTCCAACATGATGTGTATAAGGAGATACTCCGTACGTCACTCGGGCGCCAGTCCTTCACTATCCTGGTTGTACGGAACCTCACGCAAGACCCCTACAGCACGTCCTCGTCGTGCGCCACGGATAATGTCTCAAATGAGCATTAACAGAGCTGTCAGGGGATCTCGGAGTTTGGCGGCCCCCAGAGGTGATGTGTCCTTGTGGCTCTCATCAGCCCGCCCCCAAACGCTTGGGTGAAAAATGTTATCAAAACTCATTAGGAACATGAGTAGGGTTGACAAACATACAGCTAAAATTACAACCCTTGGTTAAAAGACTGCTGAGTAAAGAGATCATTGCTCACTGCACATCCTCTGTTAATTCTCAGTGTCGTCGTCACCGCGCTGAGGTACAACCACAACAGCAACCATCCATAGGCTGGCCATCCTTGTACATCCTCGGTTGGCCCTCAGTGTCGTCGTCACCGCGCTGAGGTGCAAAAAAACAACAACCATCCATAGGCTGGCCATTCACGTACATCCTCGGTTAACCCTCAGTGTCGTCGTCACCGAGCTGGGGTACACCACAACAGCAACCATCCATCGGATGGCTAAGCCTAAATGTCCGACAAAACTAGATCATACGGATCAAAATCTGACCATCAAAATTTGCACTGAACTGAAAAAGACCGAATATCCACACCCAAAGACCCCACTCGACCGAGTGTTGGGACAAAACTGATAACGATACGCCTGATTCAGGATGTGAAATTCTGTCAGGCTAATGTACCTATCTGTGTGGTCACAAAAGTCCAAAACCCACGGGCTGCTCCCCGCTGACTTCCAGAGGGCGCAGCCCCTGTCGAGTGGGAGGCCTGATACGGTTGTGAGGTTAAGCAGGCATGTGCAGGACGTGACGATTCCTTGGGTGAGCCCAGAATCAGAGCAATATGTGCCGGCTCTGCATGCATGGAAGCCTCCTTGGATGGCGGGGAATGCCCATGATCTGCCCCTGCCTTCCCTTGAGGGCCAACTGTTCCACAGGGGGCTGCCCCAAAGGAGTACTCTGGGGGCAATACCTGCGGCGAAGGAGACAAAATGGACAAAACACAAATTAGGCAACGTCTCGACCCACACAAAACAATGGCCACAGTCACCCTAGAAATAGGCCTGACGTCTTCCTTCGAAGTCGGCGTACAGCTGCCCAAGAGGCAAGGAAATGAAAAACGGTTGTACACGCAAAAATCAGGTCCAGGTGAAAGCCAAAAGTCCAAGCAGACGATTAACCGGGACCTTCCACTGGAATTCACAGCCGGTGTTCGATAATAATAATAACTGAGCATATAAGCTACAACACAGTTCTGGTCACTGAGCATATAAGCTACAACACAGTTCTGGTCACTCAGCATATAAGCTACAACACAGTTCTGGTCACTGAGCATATAAGCTACAACACAGTTCTGGTCACTGAGCATATAAGCTACAACACTGTTCTGGTCACTGAGCATATAAGCTACAACACAGTTCTGGTCACTGAGCATATAAGCTACAACACAGTTCTGGTCACTGAGCATATAAGCTACAACACAGCTCTGGTCACTGACCATATAAGCTACAACACAGCTCTGGACACTGAGCATATAAGCTACAACACAGCTCTGGTCACTGAGCATATAAGCTACAACACAGCTCTGGTCACTGAGCATATAAGCTACAACACAGCTCTGGTCACTGAACATATAAGCTACAACACTGTTCTGGTCACTGAGCATATAAGCTGCAACACTGCCAACTCTGTATATAAGATCACAGCAAAGAACGAACGAACACACTTTATTTTCAAAGGGTTACAAATTGGGCACGCAGGCCCGTCTGACATTCAGCCCTTCTAAGCACTCATTTTTCAGAGTACCAATGCCTGTTATCAATAATGCATGGTATGGATATAATAAAGAAATATAAATTATAGAATAATGCATACACACATCATGCGTACACAATTGTACACACTCACACACTTGTATACATACTCCTATGTTCTCATACATGCACACTCATATACAGACATACGTAATACATACACACATCTACATACATACACAAATATAAAACACATACATAGACATAAATGCACAAACAGAAAACAAACACACATACATTTATGGATATACATTCACACACACATTCCATACATACAAACCTATACATGCATCCATGTAAAGAGGTTCAGGCAGGATGTCAGACTTGCTCTTATAAGACCAGCTGTTTTTCGGCACAGTGTAACACTTTCAAGACTACACGTCACAGCACAGTGTAACACTTTCAAGACTTCACGTCACAGCACAGTGTAACACTTTCAAGACTACACGTCACAGCACAGTGTAACACTTTCAAGACCACACGTCACAGCACAGTGTAACACTTTCAAGACCACACGTCACAGCACAGTGTAACACTTTCAAGACCACACGTCACAGCACAGTGTAACAGTTTCAAGACCACACGTCACAGCACAGTGTAACACTTTCAAGACTACACGTCACAGCACAGTGTAACACTTTCAAGACTACACATCACAGCACAGTGTAACACTTTCAAGACCACACGTCACAGCACAGTGTAACACTTTCAAGACCACACGTCACAACATCACGACTTACTGAGCACAATTTAACAATAAATGAAAAAGATTTTTTGCACTTTATTCACATTTTAATTTGCTTTTAAATGTTGAAACATTTGGTCAATCATTAAATAATTGCTCCTATTTTCTTCATCACCAACCATGTCCCAAACATTTGATTGGTCACTGATATTGAACAATTTCATTCAGAACTGAAAAAAGATGCTGGTTTTAAGGTGCCTGCTTTGATTGGAAAATAACGCTTTGTTGCATATTGTTGTAGCTAGATGATAGTGTCACGTGTCTTTATTAGGGTTTTCCCTATTCATGGAAGACATTCTGAAGTGACATATCGTTGAGATGGCTGCTCGTTTTGGTCTAGGTGGTCTCCGCAGCTCCAGCAACCATCCAACACTTCAGAAAGGAGGCACCTCAAGTACTTCGCTCCACATAATTTCTTTTGATATTCCTGGGCACACAACTTGGCCAGACTTCCTCACCACTGATAGCCCCCAGGCTGGATGTGATCACCATACCAGTCAAACAAACACAGTTTCAATAGGAATCTGCTCTAAGACAAATACACACAGAAACTTTAAAAAAGTGAACTATAAAATACCAGGCACTAACAAAGGCAAGTTCCATATAACAAAGCATGATGGAGTAAGTTCCATATATATATATATACACACACACACACATATATATATATATATATATATATCATCAGGTGCCTTGCCGACTGGCATGGGTGATAATGCCTCTCCATAATCTGCGATCTCCTGCAGCATGTATCAGTTCGTGTGCCGACACTCCTCCATGCCATGCAACAAGACTGTCAAGCATCTTCTCTTGTTGTCTTCCTCTATCCCTCCTTCCACAGATCTTTCCAGTGGTCACAACATGTTCTATTTTCCCTCTTCTCATAACATGGCCGAAAAATAATGACTGTCTCCTTCTGATGTCTGTGATAAGTTGTCGTCGGGCTCTCGCCTCTTTCAAAACCTCTTGGTTGCTCTTTTTGGCTGTCCAAGGTACTCTAAGCATTCTTCTGTAAAACCACATCTCTGAGGCCTCTAGAAATTGTTTGGCCTGCCTACCGATTGTCCAGGATTCACAGTCATATGTTAAAACTGGATGTATGTAGCAAGCAAGAATTCTTTTTCTAACTCTCAATGACAAGGATATAATGCACAAGATGTTTTTCATTTTATAAAATGCAGTTTTTGCCTGTCCTATTCTGTTTTTAGCCACTTTACATTTGTTCACTATTTCTTTTTGTATTCTAGAGTATTCTTCTTTTTCTTCCTTCTTTCATCCATCAACTGCAGAATTTCGGTTGACATCCATTTCTTTTTTGCAACTCTATGGGTTGGTGAGATTGTCTCTTTTGATGTCTGCTGAATTGACTCACGCAACATATCCCACTGTTCATCAATAGTCTGTCATATATATATATATATATGTATATATATATATATATATATATATATATATATATATATATATATATATATATATATATATATATATATATATATATATATATATATATATATATATATAGTGAAACGATCTACTAGAAAGAACAATCAAATAGTATGACAAACAATGTCTAATCAGGATTGACTACTGGTCTGACTTGAAGTCAGTGATATGATTTATTGCTGCACTGAAGATGAATAAGGACATAATAAACTCATGGGATGAATTGACCGGTTGGCTGTACTTTGGGTCAACTATACTTATCATTCAGGTGTGTTGGCTGTACTTTGGGTCAACTATACTTATCATTCAGGTGTGTTGGCTGTACTTTAGGTCAACTATACTTATCATTCAGGTGTCAAGATGAATAAACAGCACCTCTCCTCAGTCTACGTCGATTCTTCTGGAGAATTCCACTGGAACAATTCACACTAATGTCATAATAAATCACTGCCTAATGTTTACAGTCATTGTTACTGGCAGATAAACATATAATTAGTAACCTTAAGGTTATAAATATTGTTCTGTGTATGCTGATGGCTATCAGCCTTGGCAACATCTTAGGTTTGGCTTACTGGATGCCAAGGTGGTAGTGTCAGCTGGCTTCTAAGGCATGTTACCCATTGTCACTGCTTGCAGAGTTGATGAAGTCACTGGCAATTAGGATAGTGTGTTTTCATGGGTAGGGTATGAAAGGGATGATGGAGTTGGTTGGTGGATCTCCCACACTGATCCAGTCACAGGTCTTAGTTAGATCAGCAGTTCACTGTATCACAGCTCACACATCAAGAGGATATAGTACAATGAAACCTTCTGTAACCAACCAATAAACACTATTACTTAGTACTATTCCTCCCCACCATACATCCCCAGTATATATGCTCAGATTTCCCAGTATATATGCTCAGATTTCCCAGTATATATGCTAATATTTCCCAGTATATATGCTCATATTTCCCAGTATATATGCTCAGATGTCCCAGTATATATGCTGATTTCCCAGTATATATGCTCAGATTTCCCAGTATATATGCTCAGATCCCCAGTATATATGCTCAAATTTCCCAGTATATATGCTCAGATTTCCCAGTATATATGCTCAAATTTCCCAGTATATATGCTCAAATTTCCCAGTATATGTGCTCAGATTTCCCAGTATATATGCTCAAATTTCCCAGTTTATATGCTCAGATTTCCCAGTATATATGCTCAGATTTCCCAGTATATATGCTCAAATTTCCAAGTATGTATGCTGAGATATCAATAGTCAGCCTTCTTAAAAAAATAATAGACCTGACAAGGATTATCTCTTGATGTATCATGCCCCAGACTACTCCCGTTAAACAGGGATTGCCGAGCATTAGAACAATATCGTCTGTATTCCTCCCATTTAAGAAAACCTTACGAGTACAGGCTCGTACAGTAAATACAATTCAGAAGACAATTTCTCCCCCAAAACAGCCCAATGTTTAACTCTGAGAGTCAAACAGGAACTGCACTCCTAAACGGGTCGTTCTAAAAAATGTTCAGATGTGGACATAAGGCACAAAAGCATTAATTGGCTATCTAGGTCAACCCTAGACCTGAAGGTGTCAAATTTCTTTACACACATCAATGGTACATGAATAAAGTTATTGTTAAATAATATTTGAAAATAGATCATTTGTACAGAGGTGGACAGCATGGTGACGGACCTAACGCAGAGGGGTGTTCTGACTGGTTATGTGACAAATGAAAAAGCTGTGAACTGAACTGGCTGACTATTCTTTTTCTTCTCTGAATGTGGAGTTTTTACCTTTGGGGAAACTACAAACAATTTGGTGAAAAACTGACAATTGTCAAGTGCACACGATCTAGTATCAGTGAAATAAATTTTAGAAGCAGACAAGAAATTGAAGATTGACTCCATATTATGCCTAACATTATCTGTTTATGGAAACTTTGCAGAGGCTCTGAGCACTAAGGATGATGAATGTCATAATGTTATTGAGGATGTCATCCAGTCTAATGCAGACAGATTTTTTCCCACACTGATCCTAATGATTGTGAGTTCTTTTGTGTTGAAGGCACAGAGAAAGCATTAGTTTATACTGCTGGATTTTTCTCTATTAAGATCAGTAGAAAAGTTTAGTGCATTTAAGACTTTACTCATTCATTCATTCATTCAGTAGCATGTCCCTCGCGGAACCTCGCTGCCATAACAACCCTCCGGAAAACCTTCCTATCATGAGCAAGATGTCCTGCGTCTGATACACCCATCTGGAGATCATCTGCCACATCCTGCACCCATCTTCTCCTTGGCCTTCCTCTTCCTCTCTTCCCAGGCATATACCCCTCCATTATTGTTCTCTCTAGACTTCCATGATGTTTCAAGTGACCAAAATATTTCAATTTTCTTTGTTTTATTGTCTTTACTAGCCAACCCTCTTCAATATTCAGCTCTTGAAGTATGGATGCATTTGTTCTTTTCTTTACCCAAGATATTCTTAGAACCTGTCTGTAACATTTATATTCAAATGCATTTATGCGCTGTTCCGCTTGTTTAGTAAGTGTCCAGGTCTCACAGGCGTATGTTGCAATGGGAAAGATGCATGCTCTTAAAAATCTGACCTTTGTAATTCTATCTGTACAATTCCATAATTTATTCAGTTTTTTTAGTCTTTGAAGAGCAATTGATAGTCGCCGTTTAATTTCTTTCATTGCGTCACCATTGTTGGTAACCAGTGACCCAAGATATTCGAAATTTTCCACCACTTCCAATCTTTCCTCATTAACATATATTTCGTTCTTTATGGCAGTTTTGTTTGTATGCATTATCTTTGTTTTTGCTGTGTTAAGAAATAAGTTATGATTTTCACTATTTCTTTGGAGTGAGGTTAATAAGTTTTCTAAACCATTTTGTGATGTTGATAGTAATACTGTATCATCAGCATAACGAATTTCTGGTATTTCATGACCACCGATGTTTAGGGCATCATATTGTTCCTTGTTTATATCATCTCTTACATTTCTCATTATATTTTCGGCGTACAGGTTGAACAAATAAGACTTTACTACAAATGGAAAAAAACATTAACAGTTGATGTTGAGACAGATTTCTCCACTGAGCATATCAAGCTTATACCCTTCCAAGTTGATTACACTGTTGACATTTCTGTCTTATGCTGCTGTGCAGAGGGTCACATCACCAAAACTAGAAGATAAATTCATGTCAAACACTCATTTTTGCCTTCACTCATCTAAAACCATACATGTATGTCTATGAGCATGTTGATTTGTAAATAGATTGTTTGCAGCAGCCTCTGGGTAAGTGGAAAAACCATGTTCATAATTTACTAACTGACCTCTCTCTTTACAAATTATGAACTAACAGTATATGTTGTAACAGTATGTGTACTAATAATAATCTTCAACCGTTTGGGTTCATTTTTATGCATCTTCTTCTTCATGTTCACTGGCTGTAAACTGACAGAAAGTACTAGTTCTTCATCTACTTCTGAACTTAAGTCTTGTTCCAGACAATGGTTGTTGCGTGCACATATGTTATAAAGATCAGACTTATTTTATGCAGACTGCTGGTAAATGCATTTCAATTTTGAAGGTAGTCATGAGTCAACTCTTACGACATGCTCAATGAGGAGGCAGTGAGTCTATTCTTGTTTGGCTCAATAAGAAGGCAGTCAGTCTATTCTTGTTTGGTTCAATGAGGAGGCAGTGAGTCTATTCTTGTTTGGTTCAATGAGGAGGCAGTCAGTCTATTCTTGTTTGGTTCAATGAGGAGGCAGTGAGTCTATTCTTGTTTGGTTCAATGAGAAGGCAGTCAGTCAATTCTTGTTTGGTTCAAAGAGGAGGCAGTGAGTCTATTCTTGTTTGGTTCAATGAGGAGGCAGTCAGTCTATTCTTGTTTGGTTCAATGAGGAGGCAGTCAGTCTATTCTTGTTTGGTTCAAAGAGGAGGCAGTGAGTCTATTCTTGTTTGGCTCAATGAGGAGGCAGTCAGTCTATTCTTGTTTGGTTCAATGAGGAGGCAGTCAGTCTATTCTTGTTTGGTTCAATGAGGAGGCAGTGAGTCTATTCTTGTTTGGTTCAATGAGGAGGCAGTGAGTCTATTCTTGTTTGGTTCAATGAGGAGGCAGTGAGTCTATTCTTGTTTGGTTCAATGAGGAGGCAGTCAGTCTATTCTTGTTTGGTTCAATGAGAAGGCAGTCAGTCTATTCTTGTTTGGTTCAATGAGGAGGCAGTGAGTCTATTCTTGTTTGGTTCAATGAGAAGGCAGTCAGTCTATTCTTGTTTGGTTCAATGAGGAGGCAGTGAGTCTATTCTTGTTTGGTTCAATGAGGAGGCAGTCAGTCTATTCTTGTTTGGCTCAATGAGGAGGCAGTGAGTCTATTCTTGTTTGGTTCAATGAGGAGGCAGTGAGTCTATTTTTGTTTGGTTCAATGAGGAGGCAGTCAGTCTATTCTTGTTTGGTTCAATGAGGAGGCAGTCAGTCTATTCTTGTTTGGTTCAATGAGAAATGACTTCTAAAAACAATATTTTCACAAAAAAACCAACTTTATATAAAACTAAATTTGCCTATAATTTTATAGCCTATGTCCCAAATAACAAGGGAATCAAACTAGACCTAACTGATACTGAAGAATATTGCCTTTTTCACTAATATTTATTCTCTTTGTACCAGCTGACTTTGTTATCGCTGAAGGCTGTGCGTGAGGTTTATCACTTTGCTGATCAGCAGTCCGGGGCATTACTGTCTCCCATTGCCAAGGGTATTTAGAGACCTTTTTTTTTTGCATATACATGACTGGTTTTCTTATTAAAGTTAAAAAAAAAAGAACGAGCATAGGATTTTGAAACCTACATAGCACCATTATAAACGGTTACTACACATAAAAAAAAAATGTGTGACACATGATCATGGAGGCCATCTTGAATTCGTTTGGCTATTTTTATAAATTTCAGGAGATGTTTTAAAACCATCATCTTTCCGGTTCTTATTGAATTTTTCTCTATGTCAGTGCATTAAAATGTTGGGGACATGATTGGTGATGAATAAAATTAGCTAAATAGGAGCACATTTTTCAACAATTGACCAAATATTTTAACATTAAAAGCGAATAAAAATGTTAATAAAGTATATACATTTTTTTTTCTGTTTCTGTTTATTTGTCATGTTACAATGAGCATTTGTGAATGCTTGATTATAAAAGCACCTCTTGTTGAAGTCTGAGCTACTTTCTTCATTAATTGGAGTTTGTCTTAGCAGTAGCCCTCTGTCTTTATCAGGAATGTTGATAATCCTCAACTGTGTGATATAGCTTGAAACAGGGTATCAAGCATAGAGGTGTATTGCAATCTGGGCACTATATGCAAGTCTAGCTTCTTTTACCTGCTGCCTTACACACTTTACAGTTTAGTTTGTACCTTGGCTTACTGCGCTCAGTAAGTTGTTATGCTGTGGCGTGTGGTCCTGAAGGTGTTACATTGTGCCGAAGAACAGCAGGTCTAATAAGAGCAAGATTGGCATCCTGCCTGAACCTCTTTGCTGTGATCTTATATATAGAGTTAGCAGTGTTGTAGCTTATATGCTCAGTGAGCAGAGCAGCGTCAACTAAAAATAAATATAATGGCAGGTACCATTAAAAGGATCTGGGTGGGTAAGGGTAGTTCGCATACAGATGGCTGAAGTGATTGACCCCCCCCAATACTGTTATTGTATTTTTCTGCAAGAATTCACTTTTTTATTATTCTGCCCTCAAGAATTCAACTTTTCCTAACTGTTTTGTCCATACCATCATTGCAGTAAACAGTAGATTTCAGGTGAACTCTCTTAGTGTCATGCCAGGTAATGGCCAACATGGCTTTATATTGTGTCACACAAAAAACAGGATGAGCTGCATTTTTCAGTTTCAATTTCTTTTCCTAATAAATCAATTGGCACACACCTAATTTGTGTGACGTGGCATGTTGTTGTTGTTCTTCATATGAAGGAAGATTGTCAAGCCTAACATGTTCATTTTAAGCAGCCTTTCTCCATTTACAAACAGCATTTTCAGCTGTAGAAATGTTCTGGTTTCTTGTGCCATGCCCACTTATTTCTTCAGATGTACCTACAATATCAAGTCTATCATCATTTTCACTACTTCCAGTTGCGACGTGACGATAACATTCACAGGTGAATCTCTACTTATCTAGGAATTATCGTTTTCAGTGCAACATTCGCAGGCAGATTCTGATTTATGAAAACTACTAGTTGGTTTTTATCACCAGACACGACAAAAAAAAACTGAATCTGGGCTGGTACTGAAAATTATCCAAATTTAACTGAAAACAACGCTTGTATCAGCTCAAAGCAATATCAATCGTAGGTTCAGCCAATTAAAAAACTATCAGTTTGCAGCCTGCATGACCGGAAGTCTGCAGATCGCCAGTTGGTCTGCAAAGTGTTAAATCAGAGATCCCTTATCAAAGTTTGATTCTATCAAAGACTGAAAGAAGCCTTCTTCGTAACTTCGGATAAATCTGACAAACACGTGTTTTATTTAAATATGAGGCTTTTAAAATTATAAATCTTGTTAGCATACACAAAATCTGCTCGCAGGCCATATTGTTTTCACACAACATCATCATCAGTTCTCGTGTGTGCACTGAGCTTCGACTTCATGCTTTTCCACCTGTGCAATCTTCAGTGCAGCATTCAAAGAGGACTCAGGTCACCTTGCTTTCCTCCATGTTGTTTTTGGGACTCTGTGTGAGATCTGTTTTCAGTGCACGTGTTTTCCATCATGTCACAAGATAGTAACACAGCTCATAAACATGCTGCTTTTAACCACATTTTAAAAACATAACAGGAAACACCATTCAAAACTTCCAGTTAAAAACATTAAGGCACCAGGGCTGTCTGGCAACCGGGGTAGTAACCAATTAGCACGTGATGGACTCAAAACTACAAAGATTCTAAAAGTAACATTTTTTATTTCAGGAGCTATGTGGTTTGTAAAAATATTTCTTTACTAGTATATAATCACATTTTAGAGAACAAGGCAATCAGTCACTAACTCATCACTGCATATTCTTTGTTGGAGGCAGAGAAACTTGTTGTCTAGCCAAACATAGAGTCGTGGAGTGTGCTTATTTCATGTTCACGCTGTTTGGCTCGAGCCTGCAAGAGAGAGAGACAGATCAAGGTGTTAGATTCTGCAGACCTACTAGGTCACATATTCTTAGGGAGATAAACTGACAAGTCTCAACACCTACTAGATAGCATTAACAGGTGAATGAAGTGTCCTGTCTTCACACCTACAAGATAACAGCATCACCAGGTAAATGAAGTGTCCTGTCTTCCCACCTACTAGATAACAGCTTTAAAAGATGAATGAAGTGTCCTGTCTTCACACCTACTAGATAAAAGCATCAAAAGGTTAATGAAGTGTCCTGTCTTCACACCTACTAGATAACAGCATCAAAAGGTGAATGAAGTGTCCTGTCTTTACACCTACTAGATAGCATCACCAGATGAATGAAGTGTCCTGTCTTCACACCTACTAGATAACAGCATCAAAAGATGAATAAAGTGTCCTGCCTTCACACCTACTAGATAACAGCATCAAAAGATGAATGAAGTGTCCTGCCTTCACACCTACTAGATAACAGCATCAAAAGATGAATGAAGTGTCCTGTCTTTACACCTACTAGATAACAGCATCAAAAGGTTAATGAAGTGTCCTGTCTTCACACCTACTAGATAGCATCACCAGATGAATAAAGTGTCCTGTCTTCACACCTACTAGATAACAGCATCAAACGATGAATAAAGAGTCCTGTCTTCACACCTACTAGATAACAGCATCAAAAGGTGAATGAAGTGTCCTGTCTTCACACCTACTAGATAACAGCATCAAAAGGTTAATGAAGTGTCCTGTCTTCACACCTACTAGATAGCATCACCAGATGAATAAAGTGTCCTGTCTTCACACCTACTAGATAACAGCATCAAACGATGAATAAAGGGTCCTGTCTTCACACCTACTAGATAACAGCATCAAAAGATGAATGAAGTGTCCTGCCTTCACACCTACTAGATAATAGCATCAAAAGATGAATGAAGTGCCGTGTCTTTACACCTACTAGATAGCATCACCAGATGAATAAAGTGTCCTGTCTTTACACCTACTAGATAACAGCATCAAAAGGTGAATAAAGTGTCCTGTCTTTACACGTACTAGATAACAGCATCAAACGTTTAATGAAGTGTCAGGTCTTCAAACATACCAGGTTAACTTTGATTTAATGGCATTTGTGTCGATCTCTCCCAAAGTTCCAAACTAGTGGAATCTATCCAACCATTAGAAGCAGAAGATGTAAATCGCAGCGAGAAAAAGAGTGTTAAAGTTATATGTAGAATCTGTGTTGTTGTATGCATGTGAAACCTGGACAGTAAGTTAACAAACTGAAAAACATTTTCTTGCAGCAAAGATGTGGTTTCTGAGACGAATGCAAAGAATATCATGGGAGGGTAGAAAACAAATGATGCAGTCATCGAGAACAATGAAAGTTGTAAACACTAGAACAATTAGTCAATGTATTTTTGGACTTGTTATGAAAAGAAATCAACTCGAGAACATGTAACAACTGGCAAGATTGATGAAAAGAGAGCAAGAGGAAGGCAAAGAGACAAATACCTGGATGGCCAGCCAAATGGCTGGGACGAGACAAAACATTTCTCATCAAGAATGTTTAATTTACCGTGCATCATACCTTGTGTCTGTACAGAAACAACAAATACCTTGTGTCTGTACAGAAACAACAAATACCCTGTGTTTGTACAGAAACAACAAATACCTTGTGTTGTTTGAACTGCTCATATTGTGGATCATCTGTCGGTAGTTCATGTCTGCACAATGGGCAAGAGTTTACCTGCAAAAATACAATAATCTGTGAATTTCATGTCTGCACACAGGGGCAAGAGTTTACCTGCACAAATAACAATAATATGAGTATTTCATGTCTGCTTACAGGGGCAAGAGTTCACCTGGAGAAACACAACAATAATTTGTGTATTTCATGTCTGCACACAGAGGCAAGAGTTCACCTGGAGAAACACAACAATAATCTGAGTATTTCATGTCTGCACACAGGGGCAAGAGTTCACCTGAAGAAACACATAAATAATCTGTGTGAGTATTTCATGTCTGCACACAGGGGCAAGAGTTCACCTGAAGAAACACAACAATAATCTGTGTGAGTATTTCATGTCTGCTCACAGGGGCAAGAGTTCACCTGGAGAAACACAACAATAATCTGTGTATTTCATGTCTGCACACAGGAGCAAGAGTTCACCTGGAGAAACACAACAATAATTCGTGTATTTCATGTCTGCTCACAGGGGCAAGAGTTCACCTGGAGAAACACAACAATAATCTGAGTATTTCATGTCTGCACACAGGGGCAAGAGATCACCTGGAGAAACACAACAATAATCTGTGTGAGTATTTCATGTCTGCACACAGAGGCAAGAGTTCACCTGGAGAAACACAACAATAATTTGTGTATTTCATGTCTGCACACAGAGGCAAGAGTTCACCTGGAGAAACACAACAATAATCTGAGTATTTCATGTCTGCACACAGAGGCAAGAGTTCACCTGGAGAAACACAACAATAATTTGTGTATTTCATGTCTGCTCACAGGGGCAAGAGTTCACCTGGAGAAGCACAACAATAATCTGTGTGAGTATTTCATGTCTGCACACAGAGGCAAGAGTTCACCTGGAGAAACACAACAAAAATTTGTGTATTTCATGTCTGCTCACAGGGGCAAGAGTTCACCTGGAGAAGCACAACAATAATCTGTGTGAGTATTTCATGTCTGCTCACAGAGGCAAGAGATCACCTGGAGAAACACAACAATAATCTGTGTGAGTATTTCATGTCTGCACACAGGGGCAAGAGTTCACCTGGAGAAACACAACAATAATCTGTGTGAGTATTTCATGTCTGCTCACAGGGGCAAGAGTTCACCTGTAGAAACACAAGAATAATCTGTGTGAGTATTTCATGTCTGCACACAGGGGCAAGAGTTCACCTGGAGAAACACAACAATAATCTGTGTATTTCATGTCTGCACACAGGGGCAAGAGTTCACCTGGAGAAACACAACAATAATCTGTGTGAGTATTTCATGTCTGCTTACAGGGGCAAGAGTTCACCTGGAGAAAAATATAACACCAGAGATGGTCCAATATATGAGAGTCGCAGGTGAGTGCCTTCTACTAAAGGTTCTCCAGGCAGCCTGGTGTAGCAAAACTATACCAAAAGATTGGGAGATTGCCATTATTATACCTATAATTTAAAAAGGTCATAACAGACAATGTGAAAACCACAGAGGCATATCCCTTCTCAGCAATCCTGGTAAAAGTTACTCCAGAATTATCAAGCAGAGACTTGGAAGTCTGGTAGAGCCACAGCTACAGCTGGATGAAGCCCAATGCGGCCAGGAACCCACTCATGGGCATTGACCTTTCAAATATGATATTCATGTCTGCACACAGGAAATCACTGAAGAAAAGAAAAAGAGAGGCAACCTTGTTACAACAACAACAGATCAAGTTAGAGACAGGAGACAAATATTACAACAAGTAGAGATCATGTTTGAGACAGGAGACACACATATTACAACAAGCTGAGATAAAGTCTGAGACAGGAGACACATTACAAAGAGAAAGAAGTTAGAGACAGGAGACACACATATTACAACAAGGACAGATGAAGTTAGAGATAGCAGACACACATGTTACAACAAAGAAAGATAAAGTTAGAGAAAGGAGACACTCATATTACAACAAGGAAAGAAGAAGTTAGAGACATGAGAAACACATGTTACAACAAGCTGAGACAAGATACACACATATTATAAAAAAAAGAGACAGAGACAAGAGAAACACATACTACAACAAGCAGAGATCAAGTTACAGACAGGAGACACACATATTACAACAAGCCGAGATAAAGTCTGAATGTTGAATGCTGAATTAAGAATCGACATAACAGCACTCTGGACACTCCCATAAGTGCTCAGATCCCATCTTTAGCAGCAAGCGAAGAGTTCTAATTCTGATGGTACCAGTAACCGTCTGACCGTATATCCATCTCATCCTTCCCCTGAGTGTTGAGCGTCAGCCAGATCCCCTAGTAACTCCTCGCAGCGCCATTCTCCTTAGACCGTAATGATCTATCTACACCTCCGCACTGTTCACTTGCTCCTAAAGGGTCCTCACAATATCTAATTTGTCATACATCAATTTATCACCAAGTGGTGCAAAGCCAGCCAGTATATCTGCCTGCTCATTTCCCAACACAACAGCATAACCGGAGAAAATATCCAAAGTATGCTAACTACCACGGCCCTCTAAAGTGATGCTTGTCACTGTACACGAAGCATGCCAGTTTTCACTTTTCTCAACATACTCTGTGAGTCAGTTACAATTACGGCATGTGTGTACAGCTGATTTTCAAGTAGCAGAGACTACCTCGACCTCCATTCTCAAACTAGACATTGTGATATCATTTGCAAGGCTTTGCTGCACTAGGCAACGTCCATTCGCCTTTGCTATGAAACGCCATGCACTTTATCTGCCCCTCAACACAGAGCTATCACTTAGGCGGGAATTGTCATGAATCATTTGTTGAACTTCTGATTCTGCAACACCAGCTGGCCAGTCTCTGAACTCATAACCTAACCTGATTATAACCTAAAGCAAGTCTAAAACTTATTTGGACACCTTGACCCAGTCCTCCCCTCACTCAAAATTATCAAGCCTGCACACATGTCTGATTGTGTCTTTAGCTTGCACCATCCAGGACCTTCCTCTTTTCAGTCTGTGACCCTTAGCTCTATGCAGGGCTTCATGCAGGAGGTGCTTCTTGTCTGCAGCTACTCTGAGAGATGACTTTGCCTGCAGAACTTTGAGCCTAACGGTAATAGTAGGCAGTGCAAGTATATATCACATTCATACTATTCTATTGGGGTATCTCTTGAACATCCCAGAATTACCCGCATGGCTTCATTATATATGCGTTCGAGTTTTATCAGTGGACTCTTTGATATGGCAAGCATTTCAAGTCCATAATCTATCACTGACAGGATCACATGCTGGAACAGCATTCTTTTGTTCCATGTCCATTGCTGCCACAATCTTTAGAGCATTGAGTCCTTTTTGGCATTTCACCATAACTGCCTCCACCTGATCCCTATAGGACAGGCTTCTATTGAAAGTGATACCCAGGTACCCCAGTTTGTTTTCTCTTTTGATGTTACTATTATTAACTGTGAGGTTTGAAATATCAGCTCCTACAATTTTATTGTCCAGAGAGCACCACAAAACAGCCACTTTTTCTGAGTTGATGACAGCCTCCATTTTTGCACACCAGTAAGTCACTTTGTCTAGTTGCCTGCAGCTCTTGGGCTATCCGTTGTCTATCATTCCCTTGCCTATATGCAAGAAATAAAGTCTGAGACAGGGGACACACAAATTACAACAAGCTTAGATCAAGTTAGAGACAGGAGACACACAAATTACAACAAGCTTAGATCAAGTTAGAGACAGGGGACACACAAATTACAACAAGCTTAGATCAAGTTAGAGACAGGGGACACACAAATTACAACAAGCTTAGATCAAGTTAGAGACAGGGGACACACAAATTACAAGCTTAGATCAAGTTAGAGACAGGGGACACACAAATTACAACAAGCTTAGATCAAGTTAGAGACAGGAGACACACAAATTACAACAAGCTTAGATCAAGTTAGAGACAGGAGACACACAAATTACAACAAGCTTAGACCAAGTTAGAGACAGGGGACACACAAATTACAACAAGCTTTGACCAAGTTAGAGACAGGGGACACACAAATTACAACAAGCTTAGATCAAGTTAGAGACAGGGGACACACACATTACAACAAGCTTAGATCAATTTAGAGACAGGAGACACACAAATTACAACAAGCTAAGATCAAGTTAGAGACAGGGGACACACAAATTTCAACAAGCTTAGATCAAGTTAGAGACAGGGGACACACAAATTACAACAAGCTTAGATCAAGTTAGAGACAGGGGACACACAAATTACAACAAGCTTAGATCAAGTTAGAGACAGGGGACACACAAATTACAACAAGCTTAGATCAAGTTAGAGACAGGGGACACACAAATTACAACAAGCTTAGATCAAGTTAGAGACAGGGGACACACAAATTACAACAAGCTTAGATCAAGTTAGAGACAGGGGACACACAAATTACAACAAGGACAGATAAAGTAAGAGACAAGAAACATATATTAAAACAAGGTGAGATTAAGTCTGAGATAGAAGGCAACAAGGAGAGATAAAGTAAGACATGACATTTGGCAGAAACAATCAAAGAAGAGTTATATGAATGACCCAGTAGAAAATATGCTTGAGACTGACACAGAAGAAAAAGATGCATGAGAATGACAGGCGAAAACATGCACATGAATGACACATTAGAAAACATGCAAAAAAAATGACACAGGAGAAAAAATGCACAAGAAGGAAACAGTAGAAAACATGCATGAGATTGTCATGAGGAATCATGCGTGACAATAACACAGGAGAAAACATACATGAGAATGACATAGGAGAAAACATGCATGAGAATGACAGGATAAATCATGTGTGAGAATGTCACAGGAGAAAACATGCATGAGAATGACATAGGAGAAAACATACATGAGAATGACACAGGAGAAAACATGTGAGAATGAAACGTAAGAACGACACAATAGAAAATATGCACGAGAATGACACAGGAGAAAACATGCATAAGAATGGAAGTAGAGAACACATGAGAATGACACAGGAGAAAACATGCATAAAGATTGACAGGAGAAAACATGCGTGAG
Organism: Candidula unifasciata; assembly: GCA_905116865.2. Taxonomy (NCBI): domain Eukaryota; kingdom Metazoa; phylum Mollusca; class Gastropoda; order Stylommatophora; family Geomitridae; genus Candidula; species Candidula unifasciata. Next base: position 159,612 of record CAJHNH020000300.1, read on the forward strand.
AATAACAGTAGGAAAGATGCATGAGAATGACACAGGAGAAAACATGTGTGAGAATGACACAAGAGAAAACATGCGTGAGAATAACAGTAGGAAAGATGCATGAGAATGACACAGGAGAAAACATGTGTGAGAATGACACAAGAGAAAACATGCGTGAGAATAACAGTAGGAAAGATGCATGAGAATGACACAGGAGAAAACATGTGGGAGAATGACACAAGAGAAAACATGCGTGAGAATAACAGTAGGAAAGATGCATGAGAATGACACAGGAGAAAACATGTGTGAGAATGACACAAGAGAAAACATGCATGAGAATGACACAGGAGAAAACATGCATGAGAATGACACAGGAGAAAACATGCATGAGAATGACACAGGAGAAAACATGTGTGAGAAGGACACAGGAGAAAACATGTGCGAGAAAGACACAGGAGAAAACATGCGTGAAAATACTGAGATTTAGCAACACTAACCTTTCCTAGCCAGGGTAGTATACAGGCAGTGTGAAACTGGTGTTTACAAGGCAAAATTTTGCATTCCTCCTCTTCATTAAACTCCATCAGACACACTGGGCATTTCTTACCTTGTGCTGTATGGAACAGATACAAGCAGCCAGTGAATAACTGACTCCAGCACAGAACATCTGATGAGAATGCAGCCAGACCAAACTGCATATTTTTTAAAGCAGAACATTCGGAAGGAAGGCGAGAGGAAGACCAAGATAGAGATGGATAAATAGTGGTTAAAACCAGCTAAAACATGAACAAATTCATCACCCAAGCCACACAGGGAGCACAAGAAAAGTACAGAAAACTATGACACTGGGCTACAAGCTGGTAAGGCATACAAAAAAATATATAACAAAATGTTAATAATAAAATCTTTTAAACAAAAAGTTAATAATAAAATCTCACAAACAAACAAAAATGAATAATTAGTGATTACCAATTTAAGAATCAACAACAGAGCATGCAGAGCATACTAACAGATGCTCGATCTCCGGCACTAAATATCTTAAGGTGCAGATGCTAACTGTTACCGTAGCACACTGATTATGCAAACATTGTTCTCTTGTTCACAAACCTGCCTCCTTGCTGGATCCATTCCTACTTCCTCATTCACACATTGCTACACATGTTATTTCATCTAACCTCAAGTTTTCCATCAACGTTCATTCATATATAACCTTCAGAATATCTCCCTTGTTTAGTACATGGGAAAAAAAATTTATAATGAAACCTCACAACCAAAAAGTGAATGAAAGCTAACAAAAAGTTAATGACATTTCAATGCTTATATTGAAACAAAAACAAAATTACAAATGAAACTTCACACAAAGTTATTAACCTTTTGGAGATGATGCGGCCGAAATACTGACCCAAAGTGAAGTAGCCACAAGGAATAAATGCCTTGAGATTGGCTGGCAGGTTTTTGTACCAGCCAATCATATTGCTTCTCACTTTTCTTGCACAAGTGGGCTGTTTAATAAGGGCTTTTGGAAAAGTTTGATGTGTTCTGTAATTTTACACAAATTTTTTGTGTGGGCTTACCTGTGTCCAGCAATGGCAAAAATTCCTGTTGTGTCATATCAAACCGAAACAGCAGAAGGCATGAAAATGAACAGAATCATGTGTCAGAAGTATCTGAATGGCCTCCATGGGCCTTATTTCCCCAAAACACAAGTCTTAGGACTTATTAAAACTCAGGGTTCATAGCCAAATTTACCAATCAATTTCAAGGCTTTTCAAGGTCTTTTTCAAGGTCTCCTTAGTTTTCTTCAAGGTTGTCTCGGTGTAATACTGAAACAAGATTTTTGCCTTGTACAAGGATGTACGGAGCACACAATGTACTTCATTCGTGCCACATGTGTTGATATACCAGCACATATATCATCATCATGTAGCATTTCCTTTGTCCTGAAAACAAAACTTGGTCTCTCACCAGCTCTCCCGTCTCATGTACTTTTTTATACTCAAGGAGTCACTAATATCCTGTGCCCATCTTCGTGTTTGTCGGCCCCTGCGCTTGATATAGTGTTTGAAAATTTGTTTAAGACTTGGTGGTAGAGGGCAGCAAACTGAAGTCCTGTCTGTTCTGGACTTGGTACCTGAAATGGTTAGGAGGAGAGAGAGAGAGTCATGCAGAGAGGCAGGAAGACACATGCTGAGGTAGGCTGGGAGAGACAGTGTAAATATGGACAGATGAAGGTAGAGGAAAGAAGGAAAAGGAGTCTGGGGAAGGATGAAAAAACAAGAGGGAGGTATGGAGACATGAGGAAAAGTGGGGAAGGGACAGCGAAAGACAGAGAGGGAGACAAATACAGAAAGGAGGGGGATTGTAGATACAGAGATGGGCAGATAAAGAGAGAAGGAAGAAGGGAACGAAACAGAGATATGGAAGGAGGAAAATATGACAAAGAGAGTTGAAGGAAGGGAGACAGAGGGAGAGAGAACGGACAGGGGGAGAAGCAGATGCAAGCAGAGAGAGATGTAGACATAAAGGAGAGAGAGACAAAGGGACAGCATAGAGAGGCAAGCAGACAGAGGGAGAGAACCAAAGAAAGAGAAAAAAGGCAGAGCAGGAGAATGGGAGGGAGGTATACAAAGAGGAAGTGATGAAGGGAGGCAAACAGACATAAAGCAAGAGAGAGAGAGAGATATGGGTAAGGAAGGCAGTGACAAACACAGAGAGAGGGACAGGAAGAGAGACAAGATACATCAAAGAAAAAATAAAACAGCCTCAATTAAACTTCATCTATAAAAACATTCAACAACAATTTTCAGGTTAGTCATGTTTCATCCCAAGTTTTTTTTTTTAATTGCCTGCATAAATTATGCAAATCATAAAAGTTAATTTGAATAAATGTTGAAAAGTTCAGTTTGATTCATACATATTCTGTTAGTTCAAAGGTGCAATAGGCTTAAGGTGCTGCAGGCTAAGTCATATTTCAGAATAGCTGCATACATGGAGCATCCTCTGAATGAAGCTTTGGCTGCAGGTAAGGGTCAGAGGTTGAAAAGGGGAAAATTGGGCTGGTGTGCAGATAGTGGCCAGCAGGTGCTACGGAGTTGGAGGTCCAACAGTTGATTCATAACAATTCATGTCCAGGTGATCTGATTATATATTCAGATGGTTCGGTGTTGAGAGAAGTGCCTGGGGGTTCATAGCAAAAGCCAATGGAAAATCTTCAGTGCAAGACAGCCTAGCATATGACACCACAACATCTAGCATGAGAATGGAGGTGGAGGTGGTAACTGCAGCTCTCCTGTGGCTAGGGAACAAGATGCATACATATGACATAAATGTAACAGACTCTGAAAGCATGCTGAGAAAGGTGAAGACCGGAATGCTTCGAGCTGAGTGGCTAGCTTCACTGGAAAAGTTACTGGTAGTAAGCATACTTTGGATTTTTCTCCAGGCCATGCCAGCGTGGTGGGTAACGAACAGGTAGACAGGGTAGCTGGATCTGCACCACTGGGTGATAAACTGATACATGACAAGGCAGATGTGGTCAAGGCCCTTTGGGAACAAGCAATGGAATCAGCAGAGAAACAAGATTTTTATGACATGGAGAGAATGAGGCTCCTGGGTGCATCCAGAAGGTCTGGCCAGCTCACTACACTCAAAGGAAAGGCAAGATGAACATTTAACCAGATTGTGACTGATACCATCAGTATTGGAAATCTGCGCTGGCTGCTGAAGATGAGGATGGAGCATGCATGGGAATGCCCCGATGTCAATTCTTGACTCAATTTAATTAACTTAACTCTGTTAGTTCATTCATTTTCCTCACCGAATATATATAGTTTTGTATATGTTAATTACGTGCTTCATTTTTTAGAAATTGTGTATGTGTAAACTAAGAGAATTCCCCCCTGAAGGCTTCGTCTGTTCTGGCACTGAAACTCCAATAAAGCTCAGTCTCCAAAGGGTTAATGAAATCACACTAAATATTTACATAAAATCTCACAAAAAGTTTGGACTGAAATGTCATTAAAAAAAGTTATTTATATCTCACAAAATACTAGTGAAAAGTCAGACAAGTTAAAAATTAAATCTGGCAAAATGTGAATAAGGAAATCTCACAAGGTCACCGAAGAAGAAAAGGGAATCTCATAAAATGTTATTGGAATCTCATAAAATGTCATGATAAAATACAGCTGAAAGGTTTGGTAAATGACATTCAAGAATGGTACCAGCAACTTCAGGAGAGACTAGCTTTGTCTCTAGCTCCTCAACCACTTTTCTAGAGGCAGGTGGTGCTCTGCCTTCACCCCCAAAGAACCTGTTGTATTCCACGTCCCACTCAGAGGCCAAGCCTGAGTCTAACAATAACCTGAGGAAGACAAAGATCTCAAATACAATAAAGACAGATAGACAAAGTAACACACATGTGAAAACATTTTTAATCAAATAAAAAAATGAAAGTTTAAAAAAAAAACACATTGGAGAAAAAACAGATACAATATCAACACCATTAGCATATTCAGTCCATGTGGCAAGTTTCCTGAAACAGGATTGATACAATCAATGGGGCAAGTTTCCTGAAACAGGATTGATACAATCAATGCAGCAAGTTTCCTGAAACAGGAGTGATACAGTCAATGGGGCAAGTTTTCTTAAACAGGATTGATACAATCAATGCAGCAAGTTTCCTGAAACAGGATTGATTCAATCAATGGGGCAAGTTTCCTGAAACAGGAGTGATACAGTCAATGGGGCAAGTTTTCTTAAACAGGATTGATACAATCAATGGGGCAAGTTTTTTTAACCCTTTTAATGCTATGGACATAATTATACACCTGACCCGTAGGCTGCTAAGCAAGTATTTCTATGTCTTTTGTTGTCTGTGCGCTCATATGTGCGCTCATTGCTATGGACGTAAAAACAGATTTCAACTTTCCTTACGGATTGCTTAGGACCATAATTCTCGGGGGAGAAAAGGCAATACACATTACCTAAATCTAATCCATTTGACCAATTTACATACAAATATACCCTTAGCACGTGCGTTTAGATGTGTTCCACGTTATCCTGTTGCTTTATTTATCATACAAGCGTGATCAGCATATTTTTTGCCCTGAAATATATTTTTTATTTTGGGTTACTCTACCAAAAAGAAAAATTACAAAATAGCCAGAAAATTGTGGAGTTAAAGTAGATAATAAAGAAACTATCAGGCAAATTGTGGGAACGACACTGTGTACTAGATTTATTAAGAAACAGCATATCAAGTGGTCTGACCATCTTGTTAGAATGCAGCAAGGTCAAATACCATCACAAGCACTACATCTCAGAATATCAGCTACAAGAGCAAAAAAACGGTTGTGAAAAAAAAAATGGATTGACAAAATTAAAGACACTCTATGTCTTCATGGCATGACAAAAGTCAGTGGCACACATGATCACAGGATCACAAGTTATTCCTCCTCATAATGCTTAACGGCAGAAGTGGTTTATGATGATGATGATGAAAAAATTATTGGAGTTGCTTTCAAGAAGTAATAGAGCAAAACCATCTGACCCAGTCATCAAATGGTCAAGATCGACTGGATTTGAAATGGATCCTCAATTATCAAGAAGATGGTCAGGTAATGACATGATGATAACATATATGTTTCTTCTACTACTATACAACAGGCATGAATGTGTCATCACAATGTGCAATACTGGTCTATTTTTCAGTTATCATTTTTATATGAAATTCTAGTGTAGCTGGTATCATATCTGCCTTACGATCGAAAGGTTCTGCAATCAACATTTGTATGACTTTTTTTAGGGTAAATTTTAAATTTCAGCTCTTAGCACTTTCAGCAACATATCACTTAAGAATTTATTTTCAATTTTTGTTGTTGAAGTAATCACATAGGGAATACAATTATGATTAAAGTGGAAGCCGCGGTATATCTATCAATCAAATTTCAGAATTGTAACTCTGAGTCACGGCCCGCGGTGAAGTGCTAGGATTCTTTTGACCAGTTCTTCCAGTACCCTCCCCCCTTACCCAGTGGGGGTGAGGGGGCCGTAGATTTTGTCAGTTAAGTTTGTGGGGCCATGGAACAGGCCAGGGAGCAGTAAGAGCCTAGAATGCACTCTGGACAATGACTAGACACAAGCCAATGCTGGAGAGGACGATGAAGTAGAAAAAGGAAGAATGAAAATTGTCTTGCAAAGTCCACCTGCAAGGAATGTAAAGCGGCTAAAACATTCAAAGAATGTTCCTGCTGATGATCAGAAGGGTACTGTTGTCTTCGCTCCACTGTGGAGTTTCTACCACATATACGGTGGTGACACGATAAAACAGACTTAGACTTAGTAGAGGATTAACTTTCTTTTACTATCCCCAGTGAAACCGGGCAATTAAATTTGGTGGTGTCACAGTGCGCTTGACTTGTCAGCACTCCGGCCACCACCTACTTCCCTAGGTTGAGTATTTTTTAGTGTACAAAATAGAGCCTGATCTGCCAAGGCACTATTTGCTTCTGGGGGATAGAAATGTATTGGACACACAGGGAAGAATCAGCAGGGAACTTGCTTAGCACAGTGGTAACGGTGGCTGCGGTGAAAGGGTTAAACAAGATTAATACAAACAATGGGGCAAGTTTCCTTAAGTACTCACTGTGCCAAATGTAGACAAGGACTCACTGTGCCAAATGTAGACAAGGACTCACTGTGCTAGATGTACACAAGGACTCACTGTGACAAATGTAGACAAGGACTCACTGTGCTAAATGTAGACAAGGACTCACTGTGCCAAATGTAGACAAGGACTCACTGTGCCAAATGTAGACAAGGACTCACTGTGCCAAATGTAGACAAGGACTCACTGTGCCAAATGCAGACAAGGAGTCACTGTGCCAAATGCAGACAAGGACTCACTGTGCCAAATGTAGACAAGGACTCACTGTGCCAAATGTAGACAAGGACTCACTGTGCCAAATGCAGACAAGGACTCACTGTGCCAAATGTAGACAAGGACTCACTGTGCCAAATGTAGACAAGGACTCACTGTGCCAAATGTAGACAAGGACTCACTGTGCCAAATGTAGACAAGGACTCACAGTGCTAGATGTAGACAAGGACTCACTGTGCCAAATGTAGACAAGGACTCACAGTGCTAGATGTAGACAAGGACTCACTGTGCCAAATGTAGACAAGGACTCACTGTGTCAGATATAGGCAAGGACTCACTGTGCCAGATATAGACAAGGACTCACTGTGTCAGATATAGACAAGGACTCACTGAGTCAGATATAGACAAGGACTCACTGTGTCAGATATAGACAAGGACTCACTGTGTCAGATATAGACAAGGACTCACTGTTTCAGATATAGGCAAGGACTCACTGTGTCAGATATAGACAAGGACTCACTGTGTCAGATATAGACAAGGACTCACTATGCCAAATGTAGACAAGGACTCACTGTGTCAGATATAGACAAGGACTCACTATGCCAAATGTAGACAAGGACTCACTATGCCAAATGTAGACAAGGACTCACTGTGCCAAATGTAGACAAGGACTCACTGTGCCAAATGTAGACAAGGACTCACTGTGCCAAATGTAGACAAGGACTCATTGTACCAGATGTAGAGGACTCACCATGCCAAATGCAGAGAAGAGAAGGATTCACAGTGCCAGATGTAGAGAAGGATTCAGAGTGCCAGATGTAGAGAAGGACTCAGCGTGCTAAATGCAGATAAGAGAATGATTCACGGTGCCGCATGTAGAGAAGGACCCACGTGCCAAATGCAGAGAAGAGAAGGTTTCACGGTACCATATGCAGAGAAGGACTCACTGTGCTAAATGCAGATAAGAGAATGATTCACAGTGCCACATGTAGAGAAGGACTCACTGAGCCAGAGAAGGACTCAACATGCCAAATGAGGAGAAGAGAAGTATTCACGGTGCCACAGGTAGAGAAAGACCCACAGTGTCAGACGTGGAAAATAAGAGGACCCAGCGTGCCTGAGAAAGAGAGCAGATGGTGAGAAGGACTCACCGCACCAAATGTAGAAAAGAAGAGGACCCATCATGCCACAGGTAGAGAAGGACTCACCATGCCAGACGTGGAGAAGAGGACTGACTGTGCCAGACGTACAGAAGAGGAGGACTTACCATGCCAGATGTAGAGAAAAGGAGGACTTATAGTGCCAGATGTAGAGAAGAGGAGGACTTATAGTGCCAGATGTAGAGAAGAGGAGGACTTATAGTGCCAGATGTAGAGAAGAGGAGGACTTATAGTGCCAGATGTAGAGAAGAGGACTCACCGTGCCAGATAAAGATAAGAGGAGGACGCACTGTACCAGGTGTAGAGAAGAGGACTCACCGTGCCAGATAAAGATAAGATGAGGACGCGCTGTACCAGGTGTAGAGAAGAGGACTCACCGTGCCAGATAAAGATAAGAGGAGGACGCACTGTACCAGGTGTAGAGAAGAGGACTCACTGTGCCAGATAAAGATAAGAGAAGGACGCACTGTACCAGGTGTAGAGAAGAGGACTCACAGTTCCAGATAAAGATAAGAGGAGGACGCACTGTACCAGATGTAGAGAAGAGGACTCACAATGCCAGATAAAGATAAAAGGAGGACGCACTGTACCAGATGTAGAGAAGAGGACTCACAGTGCCAGATAAAGATAAGAGGAGGATGCACTGTACCAGATGTAGAGAAGAGGACTCACAGTGCCAGATAAAAATAAGAGGAGGATGCACTGTACCAGCTGTAGAGAAGAGAACTCACAGTGCCAGATAAAGATAAGAGGAGGACACACTGTACCAGATGTAGAGAGGAGGACTCACCGTGCCAGATAAAGATAAGAGGAGGACGCACCGTACCAGATGTAGAGAAGAGGACTCACAGTGCCAGATGTAGAGAAGAAGAGGACTCACAGTTCCAGATGTAGAGAAGAAGAGGACTCACAGTGCCAGATGTAGAGAAGAAGATGACTCACAGTGCCATATGTAGAGAAGAAGAGGACTCACAGTGCCAGATGTAGAGAAGAAGAGGACTCACAGTGCCAGATGTAGAGAAGAAGAGGACTCATAGTGCCAGATGTAGAGAAGACGAGGACTCACAGTGCCAGATAAAGATAAGAGGAAGACGCACTGTACCAGATGTAGAGAAGAGGACTCACAGTGCCAGATGTAGAGAAGAAGAGGACTCACAGTACCAGATGTAGAGAAGAAGAGGACTCATAGTGCCAGATGTAGAGAAGAAGATGACACAGTTCCAGATGTAGAGAAGAGGACTCACCGTGCCAGATGTAGAGCATGGTTTGGTGCTTGTCCATCTCCAAGAGGTTCACAGTCGTGTTCGTCAAAGTATGATGCCATCGATTTTAGAACCAAGGAACAATCAAGCAATCTGAAAGTGTCGGAAGTGAATATGCTAAAGTCTCAGAGGCAAATTATGTAACCGAGACTTGTTCAGTGGACCTTATAATCATTACATGAGTGTTAATTATTCACATGAGCAAACTACATAAATGAGTCTATTTTTAACAGATATCTAGTGGAAAAGTGACAGAATGTTATGAGGGGAACTAACAGATATGGGGGACTTACAGATATATATTGGGGAAAACTAATTGATTAAAAGGGAGAAACTAACAGATATGTATGGGGGGAGGGGGGATATTATGTTTTCTAATAGACTTCTTCTTCTGCCTTTCTATGGAGCATAGAACCTCAACCAACTCACGCTAAGTCGTTCTATCCTTCCTCATTACATAAAGCTCTCCCCATCTTTCTAACTTCATTCTCCAGCTCTCTTCTCCATGTGTTTTTTGGCCTTCCTTTGTGCCTATGGCCCTGTGGGTTCCAATGCAAAGACATTCTACTTATGTAGTTCTCCTGTTTTCTCAGTGTGTGTCCTATCCAACGCCAGTGTCTTTTCCACACCCCTTAGTCAACCAGAGCCTGTTTAATTCTCTCCAAAAGTTCTACATTAGTTATTCTATCATACCATTTAATTCCCTCTATTCTGCGCAGGCACCAGTTAATGAATGTCTGTAATTTATTAGTATTTGCCTTAGTTGTTCTCCATGTTTCCGCCCCATACAAAAGTACTGATTTGACATTAAAATAAAAAATTTTTAGTTTATTATTTCTTTTAATTTCTTCAGCTTTTTTGTCTATGCCTGGGATTGTTGTTGTAAATGTACAGTTAGGCTGTAGATCTATGCTGTATGCCTGGATCATTTCCCACATTAAAAGTCTTTAGAAAGGATGTCACTGTTTTTGGTGTAGTACAATTCTGATGGTGGACGATTTGTCTTTTCAGTCAGTTTTTAGTTAAGCTGTTGGCTGTTCTGTGCATAGGTTTGTTATTCATGCATTTACATTTTTCTGTTAGGGTAAGCACCTTTTCTTTCCTTCACTGACTCAAGCACTGAGGGCCAGAAGTTGCCTCCAGCTCATTGACTGGTGTGCTTCTCATACCTCCATTGAGGATTCTGAGACCAGTGGTCTTTATTTTGTCCAGTTTTTATAGATTTGATCGGGCTGCAGTGGAGTATGCTACCATGCCATACTCGTTTTGGTCGCACGTATCCTGTGTATACTTGTCGTTAAGTGTTGGCATCTGCACCCCAGCTTGTTTGAGTAAGTTTCTTTATAAGTCTGAGCCGCAGGGTAGCTTTTCTTTGGGTGTCTTCAATGTGGAGGCCCCAGGTTAGTCTTTTATTAAATTTTATTCCCAAACATATGTAGTTTTCCTCTTTTGGAAGGATGTCACCATCTAGGTATAGATCAACTTGTTCTAGCTTTGTGGAAAGAGAGAAGAGACAGTTTTGGTCTGGTTTATTGTGACTCCCAAAGAGTCTGTCCATTTCTTAACTGTATTGATAACTTCCTGCATTTTTGTTTTAGCTGTTCCTATATGATCAGCTTGGGTCCATATGGCCAGGTCATCTGCAGGTAGGGCCTTATGTACAGGAGTTGTAAACATTTTTTGGAGGTCATTGAGAAAATAATAAACGGGGTAGCAGATATAACACCTTCCTGGGAAACACCTTCTTGTAACCAGACCAACTTGCTTTTGTGCTCTTCTAGTCCGAATCTCGCACAGCGTCTGTAAAGAAAATCTCTAACCCAGGCAAAAATATGCCCTTTTATCCCACAGTGTGCTAGTTTTAGCAAGATTCTTTTCTTCCAGACCTTTTTAAAGGTTTTTGTCGGGTCGAAGAAAGAAGCTAACAGTTTGTATTTTTTTCTGGAAAGCATCTTCAATTTCTGTGCGAGATAAGAGGTTTAGTCATCAGTGCTTCTGTATATCCTGAAGCCTGATTGGCTGTCATCCAATATCTTGTTTTTTCTCCAGGAAATTAAGTAACCTGTTGTCCCCCAATCTTTCATTGCAGCTTAGGAGGCTTATGGGGCGGTAACTGAATTTGTTTTCCTTTGGCTTTCCTTTCTTGGCTATGGGGATTATTTCTGCCTCCTTCCATTCCTTTGGAAGTAGTCCCTGGGTCCAGGATTGATTGATAAGGTCTAAGACCCCTTGCCTACCAGCTGGTCCCAAGTGTACTATCATTCCATTTGTTATTCAATCAGGTCCATGTGCCTCCCTTTTTTAAGATTTCCTAATGCACATTCAAGTTCTTGGGGACTTGAGAGTTTATTCATTATATCTTGGTTATTTTCTTTCCTTTTATTGGTTTTCCTTAGCTCTATTGTCACTTCTTCTCTCACTCTAGACATCAAGATTCTGCTTTCCTCTGCAAAACTTTCAGCCAGCAGTTTTGAAGCTTGTTTACCAGTGAAAGTTTTTCTACCATCTTCAATAACAGTGTTGGCACGGCTGGTATGATTCGCCTCATTTAGACTCTTTACTAGATGCCATAGCTTTTTACTGTCTTTCTCCAGGCTGAGAGCTGCAGTCTTTTCCTGTCATTTTGTCCTAATGCATGTTTTTCTCTTCTATAAATAACCTGATGTTTATTGTTTTCTGTTACGCTGAGGTCCATTTGTACTCCTGCTTCTGTGATTCTTTGGTGCAGGTGTTGCAGTTTTTAGGTCCAGAAGGGTTCATAATTTTGCCTTCCACTTCTGGAGATTGATTTTTGTGCAGCTTCGAGTATAATACTGGTAAGAGTTGTATTTTTTCTAACATTAGTTGGAAAGGGCTGCAACAGCTTCTTTTCTGTAAAATTTTTGTAGAGGTCCCAGTCGGCTTTCTTGTAGTTCCAGCTGGCTCTCTTCTTCCTGTCTTCTGCTGGCTTGATCTCTCCTATCATGACAATGACTGGTTCGTGATCACTTCCTCCCAGCTGTTTCATCACTTTTCTGTCTGCCCGTTGTTGAACGTTTTCTGTAGCTATAGCTAGGTCTGGTGTACTTTGTGTTCACCATCGTCTACAGTAGAAGGCTGGTTTAGAGTCAGATCCACTGATTAGTATAAGGAGGTTTCTTCATCCATTCCTCTACCTCTTCTCCACTTGTGTCCATAGAAGCATAGTCCCAACAAATGGAATGACTTAAAGTCACTGAGAATTTCATATGAAGAAGGTATTGGCTCAGACTCCAGACGAGTAATCTGATTTAGTTTTCTATAATCAACACACATACATAATGAACCATCTTTCTTTTTTTTACCATTACTAATGGGGAACTGTAATTTGACCTGGAATCTTCAACAATTCCTTCCTGCTGTATTTGCTGATTCGGATTTTATATAATGCAAGGTACTTCATATGGTCTAGACTTGACTGATATTGATGAATTCAACTGGATATCGTAGTTGATTATATCAGCTTTAACAAGGTTGATTTGTGATAATGATTTATAGCCAAATATGATATCCCACAATTTTGATGTTTAATCTTTTGGTGCTTTTGGATGATCTTTTATTGATTTCCAGTTGACTTTATTTTTTTGTTGATGGCAGTTGAATGGGGTAACTTTGGATCTGCAGATGATTGTGATAAATGAGAAAAAAGTGTTTGAAACATGTTATTTTCATTCGATCTGATTAACATTAAATGTAACTGTTGGTAATTATTGTTCTAACATCCTAGCATTCTTCATGAACCTATTTTTTTTTAAATTTTGTATGATAAATTTGTACGAACATGTTTTTTACATGATTTTTTTTAAATAGCAAATGATAAGAGAAAAGGTCTAAAACTATAAATTCTACTCTGTCGTTGACGAAGCTCGGCCAGACAGTGACAATAATCTTGATATTGTGAGCTGAGTTGAGTCAAGAATTGACTTCACAGCACTCGGAGCATTCCCATGCATGCTCCATCCTCATCTTCAGCAGCCAGCGCAGAGTTCCAATACTGATGGTATCAGTCACAATCTGGTTAAATGTCAGTCTTGCCTTTCCTCTGAGTGTAGTGAGCCAGCCAGACCCTCTGGTTACACCAAGGTGCCTCATTCTTTTCAGGCCATATTATTCTTCTTTCTCTACTGATTCTGTTGCTTGTTCCAAAAGGGTCTTGACCACAGCTGCTTTGTCATGCATCAATTCACCACCCAGTGGTGCAAAACCAGCCAATCTGTCTGCCTGTTCATGACCCACCACACCGGCATAGCCTGGAGAAAAAATCCAAAGTATGCTTACTACTTGTGACCCTTCCAGTGAAGCTTGCCACTCTGCTCGAAGCATCCCTGTCTTCACCTTTTTCAGCAAGCTTTCAGAGTCTGTTACAATTATGACATGTGTATGCATCTTGTTCTCTACCACAGGAGAGCTGCAGTTACTGTGTCCACCACCATTCTCATGCTAGATGTTGTGGTGTCATATGCTAGACTGTCATGGATTAAGATTTTCCATTGGCTTTCGCTACGAACCCCCAGGCACTTCTCTCTCTCAGCACTGAACCATCTGTATTGATAATCAGATCACCTGGACTTCAACCTCCATAGCACCCCGCTGGCCACTCTCTGCACACCGGCCCAATGTTTTTATAACCCTACAAAGGTCATACTTTTCCCCTAGTACTCTGACCTACTTCTCTCCTCACCCAATGTTCTCCAGCATACATACTTGTCTTACTGTGTCTTCTTGAGCCATCCACGATTTTCCCCTTTCAGTCTCTGACCCTTGCCTGCAGCCAAAGCTTCACACAGATGGTTTTCCCTGTCTGCAGCTACTCTGAGGTATGACTTAGCCTGCAGCACCTTTAGCCTATCTGCAATAGTCGGTAATGCAAGGATGTATCGCATGCACACAATCGGGGTGTCTATTGTGCAACCCAGGATCAGCCGCATCGATTCATTCTGTATGCGCTCCAGAAATTATGCTCAATAATGCATGTGCTAAACCTATAGCCGATAATTTAGGTTACAATGAAGATTGAACAAAATATTTTAATTAGATCATCTGTTTTAATCAGCAGTTTTCCACGTTTTCGGCTGTTGTGAAATATGACATGTAATACAAAAATTATCACAACATCCTAAGTATTCAAATTAACTGTTTAAAAATTAAAAAAAACTAGCTGATACGTAACTGAACAGAGAAGGCATGTGAATTCTTAGAAATGGATAGCAGTGTTGTTGAACAAGTAAAAAGTAAGACCACATTTTTTATGTCATTAATCTTCACATGTGTCTAACTTCCTTGAATGTTGTGTGATTCTAATAACGTTTTTTGTAATACAGACTCTTAAATAATTCAGATTTATTCTACATTCATTTCTTGTTAATTTGATATTTTATACGTCCCTATACAGTCAGTACTTTTTCTTCGGAATTGCAGAACGTCACTGTCATCACGGTTTGAATGAAACTCGGTTTTTGGCCAGCTCTCCCGCCTCATAAACTTTCACAACCAAGGAGCCACTTATATCCTGTGCCCATCTTCGTGTTGGTTAGCCCCTGCCCCTCTTTCCTGGTTCCATGCCTTCTGCTACAATTTTTTCCAATCTGTCGTGGCGCTTAATATGAACAAAATATTGCAGTTTCCCAGACTGGATGCTGTTTATTAGCTAATCTTCCTTAATGTTCAGATCTTTTAAGATGTCAGTACTTATTTCTCCTATTTTTCGTCCGAGATATTCTGAGAATCTTTCTATAGAATTTGGCTTCCATGATGAGTTTCTTGGGATAGTAATGTGGTAGTTTCCCATTGCTTTCCACATCCACATGGCTTTAGACTACGTCATCAGCCTTCAGCAACCTTTTTGATTGCTAGGGCAAGTGAGTGCCCTGCTCTGTGATGCTCCTGCTAACAGCAGAGGGCACAACAGGGCTCTCCTCCTAACTTCTACGCCGGCATTATGGCGGCCAAACAAATATCCTAACAGGGCCTCAGTCCTATTAAAAATATGCGCACTTCTGGCGACAAACAAATCACGGCAAAACTAGGATTACTTATCAATTTCAAGAGACACAAAACTGCAGACGATAGTAGCAAACGATAATAGGGACCGGTGACACTTTTGAGCATTTCTGCATACGATACTAGTGACCACTGACAATTTCGAGACAAGCAACATTACAGACGATAAAAGCGACATGGCGGGGAGAACATGCTCTCCGACACAGATTAGCGTCGTTGTTGTCCTTTAACTTTTCCGCATGCGCAAAACCGTGGTTACACTCACCGCCGACAATATCCCGCGCACCGCTAAGCGTGGATGGGGGGCTAAACTAGATGCCTGGGACTCATGAGCAAATAAATTGGAGGAAGTTGCAGGAGATGCGGTAGCTGCTGCTCATGAGTCCCGCCATCTAGTTAAGTCCCCAGCGAGGTGCGGGGGATACGGTCAGCGGTGAGGCATAGTTACAGAAACAGGTCCGCAATTAACCTATCACTGAGACCCTGTTAGAGCATTTATTTTGTTATACGGAGCCGATCCTAGTTTTGCCACTCGGCAGAAAGTCTGAGAAGTCCGCATTTTTCAAAGGCTTAGGCCCTGTTAGGATAGTTGTTTTCTTCTTCTTCTTCTTCACTTCCTCTTTTACCACTGTGGGTGTCGAGTGAGATATAAGGTTCTGTTTCTAGCTCTTCTGGCTGCCTCGACCATAGGCACACCGTGCTGTTGTAGAGTTTCTCTGATGTTATCCTTCCATCTTGTTCTTGGACTACCCCGTGCTCTACGTCCTTCTTCTCTTTCCATGTATGCTTTGTATGGTATGGTGTCACAAGGCATTCTCTCTAAGTAGGCAAACCATTTCACTTGCTGTCTTTGTATGTAATCCAGAATTGGTTCTGTGCCGACTTGTTCTCTTATGATCTCATTCCTGATCTTATCTCTTATGGTCACTCCTACAGCCCTTCTCAGACATCTCATTTCCGTGGTTACTAATTTTCTTTTATGGTTTGTTGTGAGTGACCAAGTCTGGCACTGATAGCACAGAGTTGGAATAAATATGCTTTGAATAAGATGTCTCTTTGTGCTGATCGGGATTGTCTTATGCTGTAAGAGGGGGGCTAGCTGTCCCAATACTTGGTTTGCTTTACTGCATCTAATGTCAATTTCTTTATCCAATTTCCCATCTACGGTAAATGTAGTTCCCAGACATTTAAACTCAGATGCCTGTTTAATGCCTTTGTATTCTATTGCTATGTTTAGACCTGTCTTCTTTTTTCCTATTGACATTACTTCTGTCTTTTCAGTGTTGATTCTTATATTATTTGTTTTACATTCTTCATTCATGGATGTTAGATGTTGTTGAAATTTCATGGCTGTATCTGCTATCAAGGCCTGGTCATCTGCAAAGAGTAATTCGTTGATCTTACTAAGATCTTCATTCAGGGGCTTGGCATTCTTGCATATACTGTCGATGTAGGTGATAAACAGCAGTGGTGATAAGACACACCCCTGTCTTACTCCAGATGTCACTGTGAAAGGATGAGATGTTCCCTGATTTATTCTAACTACACTTCTACAATCCTTGTATAAACTTTTGCACACTTTGATGAGGTGTTCGCTTACTCCATATCTTGCCATTATTTTCCATAATAATTGTCTGTCGACTCTGTCAAATGCCTTCTCCTGGTCTACGAATGCCACAAATAAGTTCTTATTGTATTCAATGTTCTTTTCTATTATTAATAAAAATTAACTGTTTAAGTGTGAAGATTGCATCTGTGCAGCTTCTATTTCTCCTAAATGCCATCTGTTCTTCTGCCAGCTGTGGTCCTATCACTGGTCTCAGTCTTGTTTCTATTATCTTGGCATAAATGTTGCCAACATGGCTTCAAAGAGAGATGCCTCGATATTGACCACATTCTCGTTTGCTGGATAGTTGTTTGGCCGCCATAATGCCGGTGTAGCAGTTCGGAGGAGAGCCCAGAACAGCTTTGTCATGTATTCATGTATGTTGCAGTAAAATTAAAATAAAATTCTGCTTAAATTAGGGCTGTCTAAACCACACACAAAATGTCGTCTGAAAGAGTTAAAAAGGGCATGGTTATAAAATTTAAGCGAGCGACAAGAAGAAGAAGAAGATAACGACAAGAAAGAAAAACGACGGTAAGAAAATGTAGCCACTAACTATACATGAACAATCCTATTTTGACAACAAAAGACTCTTTAACTTATAGAAACATTTTCCGTCAGTGCTCTAAAACAATCTCCACTAGCAGAAGAACGTTGCACTTTCCGGTATAGTTGTTATTAGCAACTAAATCTCTTCGAGAACAGCGTCTCGAGCCTATCCTTAAGTTTCTATTGGCAACAGAACACAAACATGGCCGACGATGAAGTGAGTATTCCGGAACATTTAATTTCAGTTAGCGAAGATTCCACTTTTATCAATAATAAGCAAAACTAAATACAGAAAGTCAATGCGGTCTTACTTTATTATTAGTGTATTATTTTCGCAATCGTAATAAGCGGTCATGCATAGACCACATCTTTACTCTTAGAATAATTGTTGAAGATTCTACAGAATTCCAGTCGAAATTATTGATCAACTTTGTCGACTTCCAAAAAGCCTTCGACAGTATCCATCGTCCAACACTCTGGAAATTGCTTAACATCTATGGTTTCCCCATCAAATATATCAACATCATCAAATCTTTTTATAATGAAACAGTCGATGCTGTGTAAGAACTGAATCCGGCAATTCTGACTGGTTCCCGGTGGAAACAGGAGTGAAGCAAGGCTGTGTCCTATCGCCGATGCTTTTTGGTATAGCAATCGACTGGGTCATGCGCAAGTGCATAAATAACGCAAATTTAGGCATTACATGGGTTGACAAAATTCTGGAAGACCTAGACTTCGCCGACGACATAGCACTCCTGAGTTCAGAACACACAGACGCCCAAGAAAAAATCAATCGACTCCAGAATTTCTCAGAACAAATTGGACTCCAAATTAACACCGCAAAAACAAAAATTCTAGACCTTACCAGCAGTTCAGTTGATATCACGCTGAACAACAACAGCCTTGAAAAAGTCAACAGTTTCACTTATCTAGGGAGCAATATGTCATCTACAGGAGATACCGCACCAGAAATACCATTTAGAATAGCACTGGCATCTAGTGCCTTCAATAAACTGTCCAACATCTGGAAATCAAAGACACTTAGCAAACACACAAAACTCAAGATCTTCAATTCTTGTGTGATTCCAGTACTAACCTATGGATGCGAGAGCTGGAAATCAACAAAAACTCTAGACACAAAATTAGACAATTTTGAAAATAAATGCCTTAGAAGAATACTAAATTTCAAATGGTCAGATTTCCGAACCGATACACAAATAAGGCAAAAATCCAGGCAAGAGTATGTGTCTAATTTTATACGAAAATGCCGCTGGAACTATGTCGGCCACGCCCTTAGAATGGATAAATCAAGACTTCCTTACCAAGCCCTCATTTGGACACCACAGGGAAAAAGATCTCGTGGAAGACCAAGGGAAACTCTACATAGAACTATCATCAGGGAAGGCTCGCTCATGGGCCACTCAAACTTCCAAGACCTACAACAGATTGCAACGAACCGCCATGCATGGAGAGTCATGACCTCTGCCTTATGTGCCGCACTCGACACAAGAGGAAAGACTAACTAATAAGTAATAATTTCAAGAAGATGATATGATGATACTAACTAATACTACTAAAATCTAAATTAAATACTAGGAAGTTTAGTCACAATTTATTTATTATAAATTATTAAATTATTATTAATAATTAATATATTAGTTTATTTACTTTAAACCACAACAGCTGGATAGAGGTTAGAAAAGAAAAAAAGAGTTCAACGGTACTTCAATGAAGCCTATATATCAGCTCTAAGTGAGGATATTTACATTTGTGTTTCCTGCAAGCAGGCCACGTCGATCTTTTCTTTGATGTAGGATATGTTTTCTGCAAACAGGCCATGGCAGTCTTTTCAGTCTTGCAATTACGGCCACATATTGGGGGAGTACGCCGGAGTTCAGTCCCCTGGCCGCATTGCAATTACGGAGTGGAGAAGAGGAAGCGAAACAAATGACGTAATTAGTGTGTGTTGGCAATAGAAAGTGTGCAGTGCACTGCTGTCATCATAGGTTTAGGGTTTGGGTTAGGGGTAGGGTTAGGGTTGGGTGGGTGCAGTGCACTGCTGTCATCATAGGGTTAGGGTTGGGTGCAGTGCACTGCTGTCATCATAGGGTTAGGGTTTGGGTTGGGGGTAGGGTTAGGGTAACACATGTAACGTCGAGTACTTACCCATAATGACGGCCGTTATATCTGATAATTTTGACACAGGAGTTGCAAATAATGGCCAAAAATGTGCTGCTTGTGGCAGTGGCACCATTGGAATTCTGCTAAATATGAAGGCAATAGCGCCCGGCTAGTGCCCAATTGGTGCCAAATTTTGCGTTTGAGTAGCATTCAGAGCCCTTCAATCATTTAGGTGTGGATGTCACTTTGATTCGTTCCTTCTCCATTCCATAATTGCAATGCGGCCAGGGGACTAAACTCCGGCGTACTCCCCCAATATGCGGCCGTGGTTGCGAGGAGAACAGTCTTTTCTTTGTATACTATTTTGATTAGGGCTTTTTTTTTTTTTTTTCAACTGTATATGCCCTCAGCATTCAAATTCAGTATACAGAGTTTTCCTTTGTGGTGTGTGCGTCTTTTCCCTCTGCACTATTTTCCGGGTTCCACAATTCTAGACAAAGGAATCACCAATAATTTGAGCCGACCTTCTTTGAAGCATCGGCTGTCTGTCAGGGTTCAACAGGCACAACACCACATCTATCATTCTCATTTTCCTAAACTGACACTTAGGAAGGAGTTGAGTGGTGCCATAGTTTTCTGGTTTGGCTGTAACATTGTTTCTTGACTGTCTGTGTCTTTCAGGCTGACACTTCTAACTTTAGTTTGCTTTTCTGTTAGGATGTGTTTCTATAGTCCATGGTGAACTAAGACCTCTCCATTGGACAGTGGAAGTTTATTAAAGTACCTTCTCCTAAATGAACTGCTGTCCACGGCTGATGAGCTCCAACTGCCCAGTGTATGATGTTTTACAAAGGTGGAGTCATCTGCTCCACCCACCACCCCAACCTGGAGGACCAAGGTGTCTCTTTTAGTCTGTCCTCTACCCTTTGACCTGATTGGCTTGAGATGCCCTGCTTGTAACTTTCATCATCATGTAGCAGGTCTTTTGCAGTAATTAATCCTAAGAGCAGTAATAAACTACTGTACATTTCGATGAGACAAATCTAACAGTGTCACTGAGCTGATAAAAAATTCAAAATGGCCACCAGTCCTTTCTTATGTTATATCTATGACCAAGATAGCTCTCAGATCATTAAGACCATCATAAATTACATTGGAGACACATCATAGGGGAATTTTTAAGCTTATTCCTAATGAATGTAATCATTTTTACATTGTAATTGATGATATCCTCAGGAAAAAGCAGCAACTGAGAAACAGCTGTCAGTGAGAGACAGTCAGGAAGTTATAGATCAACAAGAAGAAACTGAAGCTGAGGATGAAGTGAAACCAGATATACAAAGCCTGGAGGCAAGTGACCCTGTGGCAACGGATGTCCAGCAACTGGACCAAGGTGGTGAGGCTGAGCAGGAGCCTCAGCCTGAGGATGGTAAAGTGATCATTATTTCCTTTCTCCCTTGACTGTATGGTAACATTTATCAGTATTTCCTCTCTCTCTCTCTCTCTGTCTCTCTCTGTCTCTCTCTGTCTCTGTCTCTCTCTCTGTCTCTATCTGTCTCTCTCTGTCTCTCTCTGTGTCTCTCTCTATGTCTGTCTGTCTCTCTCTCTCTCTCTCTCTCTCTCTCTCTCTCTCTCTCTCTCTCTCTCTCTCTCTCTCTTGACTGTATAAAGTGTCACCTTTATCAGTAGTTCCTCTCTCTTGACTATATGAACTGTCACATTGATCAGTATTTCCTCTCTCTCTCTCTCTCTCTCTCTCTCTCTCTCTCTCTCTCTCTCTCTCTCTTTCTTGACTGTATAAGGTGTCACATTTATCAGTAGTTCCTCTCTCTTGACTATATGAACTGTCACATTTTAATTGACCTTGATGTTCCTAGTACACACTGAAACCGGACACTCACAGAGCACACATGACAATCTTTAATGTAAATCCTAGATAAACAATATGATAGTTGACTTCCTGCTGTGTGTTACCCGGAACCCTGGCCGTGCTAGCTTTACATTCACTACACACGCCAGTGTTCTCTCAGGCAGATCCCAGGTCCACAAACCTCACCTATGCAAGATATGTTCTCGTCCAATGCCACTGGACCTTACGAGGATCACAGAGCTTCTGTGAGTGTGGGGCCAGTGTGCCAAGGCTAGAAATAATCACACAAACCATTTCACCGCCCGATTCTAATGATCAGAATACACCAACACTACTTACGCATTAAAGAACAACGCAACGCCTGTTGCTGTTAGACGTTTCACAACATAGAGAAACTATACTACCATAACTTAACAGTACAATCTATGTGGTCACTAAAGTATTATTCTAACACCCTAACATTCTAATCTGTCCGTCTGGTCTGGTAGTCTTAGTTTCAGCTTCATAGCAAACGGGTCGCCCCATCTTTGCTCCGCTCCTGTGCCAATGAAAAACACCCAGAATGTTTTTCACAGGCCCTTGTGGAAAGATTGACAGACTGCTGTCTCAGCATATCTAGCATACACTCGCATTAAAGCATACGGTAGCCATCCGAAGTGCTAACACAAACAGTCCAACATTAGAAATGCAGTTCATCATTGAGGATAACAGAACTTGTCGCCAACAGATCAGCAGTTGCCCACGCGATCAATTTTAATCACATACAGGCACCGCCAACATTGCACGACAGGCATCGCACCATTTTCTGAATCTACAATTCACACCACCACGTTGGTCACAGTCGAAAAAAATTCCAAATGCAATCCGCAGCTCACAGGGTCACGCCATGCATTCAACTCAGAAGCTGGGCGACAAAACTAATCTGTCCAGCTAAGCACGTCACTGTCTCCTGTCTGAATCCTGAATGTTGAATACCCAGTTGACTCCCACCTCATGACTTTTGTCAAGGTCAGTTTGCTCAGCTTGGGTCATGCAGCAAACATTAAACCACCAGAAAGAGAGTTCACTCTTTCAGCCCTTATTCTCTGTCACCACTAGATCTTGCTAAGTGGTTGTTTCCACTCAGTTATTACAGCACATACCTTTACAGTTATGCAATCTACCGTGGTGACCTGTCCATCAACTCTGAGTTATACCTGTACACACAGTACACTGTCTCTATGGTCTACACCACTACATGACTGTACAAACAGGGTTCTGACATCCACCCCTTCTCTAACCTGATACTTCCTGACAACAGACGTTTAAGTATCTTATTGTAGTCTGTTGTCAGGTATCAGCAAAACATGTATGAGCTGTAAACATGTATAATATTATAAAAGATCTATATTGTCGCAAATCAGTGATGTAACCTTGACACAAATATGTCACCACTTATTACACCTTTAGATCATACAGGTAATGATTTCAATAACTTGGGTAGACATTCCGTCGTATAATTTGTCTGCTAATCCGCAGTCCCTGCTGAGACACTAATCATACCCTATGATCCACTGTGTAAAGTAAAGAGCAGACACACATGTGGGCTGTTGAACACATTCCCATCCTCTGAGAATAATGTCACACCTCAAATGTAGTCTCTTTATATGCTTTACTTTTTTTTTTTTTTTTACAAAATCCACAGCGTCGCATATACGGTACTCAGGAGGGGACCTAATTGGTCTATTCTTTTTACCTTTTCTAGCTTCTCTTGGAATATAGCCTGGATGATTATCATTTACTGTCTTCTTGACTGTCTGTTGGAACTTTGCGTTTTCTTCTCTGCAATCTGCACTGTTCACATTGATACTGATTCATCTCTGCAATCTGCACTGTTCACATTGATACTGATTCATCTCTGCAATCTGCACTGTTCATATTGATACTGATTCTTCTCTACAATCTGCACTGTTCACATTGATACTGATTCTTCTCTGCAATCTGCACTGTTCACATTGATACTGATTCTTTTCTGCAATCTGCACTGTTCACACTGATACTGATTCTTTTCTGCAATCTGCACTGTTCACATTGATACTGATTCTTCTCTGCAATCTGCACTGTTCACATTGATACTGATTCTTTTCTGCAATCTGCACTGTTCACATTGATACTGATTCTTCTCTGCAATCTGCACTGTTCACATTGATACTGATTCTTTTTTCTGCAATCTGCACTGTTCACATTGATTCATCTCTGCAATCTGCACTGTTCACATTGATACTGATTCTTCTCTGCAATCTGCACTGTTCACATTGATACTGATTCTTTTCTGCAATCTGCACTGTTCACATTGATACTGATTCTTCTCAGCAATCTGCACTGTTCACATTGATACTGATTCTTTTCTGCAATCTGCACTGTTCACATTGATACTGATTCTTTTCTGCAATCTGCACTGTTCACATTGATACTGATTCTTCTCTGCAATCTGCACTGTTCACATTGATACTGATTCATCTCTGCAATCTGCACTGTTCACATTGATACTGATTCATCTCTGCAATCTGCACTGTTCACATTGAAGCTGATTCTTCCAGGAAGATATTTGGAGAAATTTCGAGTTCGCACTAATATGCAACAGTTTACAACTAGTCAGCTAACTTTCAAAATAATAAATACAAGCAACAACAAACCAACTGTTTACCCATAGCAGCCATGAAAGAAAAATGAAAAAATTATACCTGGCGATTGCAAAAACCAGTGATCAAAATTATAGTAGTAATACAAATAATATTTAATAATTCAGCAAAGCAGTTAGCAAAATCAAATAATATTATTTTTGAAACAGTTTGGATTTTTCTATCTCAGAAAAGGGAATTCTTCTTCTTCTTCTTCTCTTCCACCTTTTACCTCATCGAATTGTCGGGGGAAGATGTAATGTTCGTTGATGAGCTCTCTCAAGAGCACTATTAAGACTGATGTTCATTTCTGTAAGGCTGTTCTTAATGCCATCACTCCATCTTTTCCGAGGTCTTCAACTCGCTCTATACCCGTTTTAACGTTTTAGTGTGGCACGCTGTGACGGATAGTACCTGGGCATTCTTGTTTGGTGTCCAAACCACTTCATTTGTTGTTCTTTGATGACCTGTAAGACTGGCTTTATTCCTAGCATTCGTCTGATTTCATGATTTTGTATTCTGTCTTTCCTTGAAACTCTTGCAGCTCTTCTAAGGCATTTCATCTCTGTTGTCACAATTTTGCGTTCATTGGAGGATGTAAGTAGAAAAGGGAATGGATCACCAAAACTTATAGGTTACAATTTCAGAATGCCGATGGATGAAATGTGAAATTTAAAAAAAAATTATTTATTACACAATTAAACATCATTGATGTCACAATGTAGAAAAAATTCACAGACAAAAACACCTCGGAGAAATGATTTAAATATGACGCCACAAGAACGACGATAACGTACTGTTAAGTAAACACTTATGGACAAAAAAGCACAACGATAAGACAATGACTAATTACGAACAAGACACTACAAGCATATACCTTGACTATAAACCCGGCTGCACAGCTAGTTGCAAGTGAGACTAAAATCGCAATATAGCTAAGATGTACTCTTATGTTATCCTAGCAATTACAGACAACTAAGGACAACACAAGACTAGCACTGCCAACCAGCCACAAAAACAATGTAATGATGGCTAGGAAAGACGAGAAATTAAAAGACAATGAACGGTGTCAGTGTCCCAAATACAACTTTGTGGAACCATCAAGGACTAGATAACAGATCAAACAATACACCAAAATCAACACAAAACATATCTTTACTCCGGTCTTTGGCCTCCCTCGGAAGGAGGATTGGTGAGGATGGTGATAGAAAAGATCGACAGGCGTCGGTGACTGGACTTCAGAACTCAGCAGCAAATACATATCAGCATACAAACTTGATCACGCCCTTGTTTACTGTCTGTGACAAACTAAGGTCACTTAATCATCAAGACACAAGATAGTCCTATCATATTTAGTCATTACCACTAATCAAATTCAGTAGAAACACTTACGGGAAATGATAACAATCTATCACTTTACAGCACTAGCAATGATACAAGCTAAATCTCAATATCGCTATAAAAATTCAAGTCGGTTTGGACTACGATGCAACTTATTAAGAGAGTTACCTCAGCAACGCCATCACAAACTAACTCAATAGCCACATCAAATATTCAGAGACTAACTGAACCAAGCTAGCACTATAAAAGTGAACACGAGATATACATAAAAAAAAAAAAAAGTCAGCTAAGTAAACAACCTAATATATATCTCCTATTTATTTCAATATACCAGGTTCACAACTCCCAAGGACGGCTGCTTCCATTTATCTGTCACAGACCTCTAATTGACCTTGATGGTCCGTGACTTGCTGTGTGGGCCTCTGACAATCTAATCTTTAATGTAAATCACAGATTAACAAAAGGACAGTTGACATTCCCGCCGTGAGGCCACCTCTTACCCAGAACCCCTGCCATGTGAGCTTTACATTCACTAAACACACCAGTGCATTCTCTCTGGCAAATCCCAGGTCCGCAAACCTCACCTATGCAAGATATGCGCTCTTTAAATGCCACTGGACATCACCAGGATCACAGAGCTTCTGTTGAGTGCGGGGCCAGTGTGCCAAGGCTAGAAATAATCACACAAACCATTTCACCGCCAGATTCTAATGATCAGAATATACCAACACTACTTACACATTAAAGAACAACACAATGCCTGTTGCTGTTAGACACTACACAACACAGAGAAGCTATACTACCATAATGTAACACTTAGCCCAATATATTTGGTCACTAAAGTATTATTCTAACACCCTAACATTCTAATCTGTCCAACTAAGCATGTCCCTGTCTCCTATCTGATTCCTGAATGTTGAATGCCTTGTTGACTCCCACCTCATGACTTTTTTCACGGTCAGATCACTCACTTCGGGTCATGCAGCAAACATGAAACTGCCAGAAAGAGAGCTCACTCTTTTAGCACTTAATCGCTGTCATCACTGGATCTCGCTAAGCGGTAGTTTCCCCT
This sequence comes from Candidula unifasciata, assembly GCA_905116865.2. Lineage (NCBI taxonomy): Eukaryota > Metazoa > Mollusca > Gastropoda > Stylommatophora > Geomitridae > Candidula > Candidula unifasciata. Next base: position 186,127 of record CAJHNH020000300.1, read on the forward strand.
TAGTTTTTACAGAACTTATCAGAACAGTCATGCAGACTACCGCGGTGACCTGTCTGTCAACTCTTGGTTCTAACTGTACACTCGGTACACCATCTCTATGGTCTACACCACCACATGACTGCAAACAGGGTTCTGAAAATTAAATATGACAATGTAGTTTTGGAGTTACATGACCATCTGTACCCCCTGCTATGACCCATCAATACACACAAAACACACACAAGTATACACACAAAGATACACACACATACACACACACATTCACATGTATAATCCACATGTATGTACTCAAACACATGCATATATGTACACACAAGCACATATGCACACACATGCCCACACACACATGCACACACTCACACAGTCACACAAAAGAGAATAAATGTACATTTACTCTCCACAAGTTTGTCTGAAATTGTTGTCACCTTCTGATAGAAGTTGTTTTGTTTAATGATGTTTGTTTTAGCCGCAGCAGTTAAAGACGAGGAGGAAGAGGTTGGAGAACAGGAGAAATACCTACAGAAGACAATGAGGAGAAAGGTAAGACATTTTTAGAATTGTAAGAAGTTGAACAGGCGTATCAGTGTTCTCAATTTGTTATTGTTACCTTTTCTAAGCATGAAGGTGGACACAGGCACTGGTCGGATTGCTCAGCTGTCATGAGAGTTTGATGTGGTCATCCTCAGGGATGTAGCCTGTGTTCTTATGGCTAAGATGAGTTTCTCCTTGTGTTAAAAGTTGTTCTGATCTCGCCTCAGATGAATAAAGTGTAGATACTGTGGTGAATTTCTCCAAAAAACATGGAAGGCCTGTTAAAATTGGATAGATCAGGACACACATAATCAAATGGTCCCTCATTGAAGTCTCTCCTCCCACAGTCTCTCCACTCAAAAGCAAGGATATCAAGACTGACAGTTTTTGTTGCATGAAACTTGCTTCAGTTGAATCTGATACAGTATGGGGAAAAGAAGACTTGCTTCAATGGAAATTGGTAAAGTATGGGGAAAATAAGACTTGCTTCAATGGAAATTGGTAAAGTATGGGAAAAATAAGACTTGCTTCAATGGAAATTGGTAAAGTATGGGGAAAATAAGACTTGCTTCAATAGAAATTGATAAAGTATGGGGAAAAGACTTGCTTCAATGGAAATTGGTTCGAGTGTTAGCTAGTCTTTCCTCTTGGGCCAGTGGTAGTCATAGGGCAGAGGTCATAGCTCTTCATGTCTGGCGGTTCATTGCCACCTGCTTTAGGTCTTGAATGTTTGTTAGGCCCATGGTAATTGTTCTACGTAGAGTCTCTCTTGATATATAGCTTAAGTGAAGCACCTACCTGTTACTTCCTCATTTTCTTTTTTCCTTCCAGTGTCCATATGAGGGCTTGATGGGAAAGTCTTTTCTTATCTATTCTGAGTGAATGGCCAATATAGTTCCAGTGGCTCTTTCTTATAAAACTGTATTCATTTTCTTGCTTGGTCTCTTGTCCTATTTGCATATTGGATCTGAAATCTAAAATAAAGTATAGGGTCAACAAAAACTTGCTTTAATGAAAATTGATAAAGTGTGGGGAAAAGAAAACATACTTTCATTTAATTAATAAAATGTCAGAAAAAGAAAATGTGTGCAGTCATCTGAAACCAAAATTGGCTCTTTGGTTCATGCCTTCTTGCAAATTATTTTTTTAATGTGTCTGACCATGCTCCTAACCTTTCTGACATCTTATCCATTCTATAATTTTTCTGACATCATCTTATACATCCCCCTAATTTTTCTGACATCATCTCATCCATGCCCCTAATTTTTCTGATATCATCTCATCCATGCCCCTAATTTTTTCGGCTCTACTTGCAGATTTGGCCGGCAAGCTGGACGGCGTCGGTCGGCTTAGTGGGAGTTATGTCCCTTCGCCAAACTCAAAACAAGTCGCGGAAAAAGTCACGAATCAAATGACATACTTACCTATCATCATCCGGGTGCGTGTAGGGTTGCGTACGGTTGCGTCTAGGGTTACCTATCATCATACGGTTGCGCGTAGGGCTTCGTAGGGTGTCTATCATCATCATACGGTTGCGTGTAGGGCTGCGTAGGGTGTCTATCATCGTCATACGGTTGCGTGTAGGGTTGCTTAGGGTTTGGGTTAGCGGTAGGGTTAGGTTTTTGGGTTAGGGGTAGGGTTAGGGCTAGGGTTAGGGGTAGGGTTAGCGGTAGGGTTAGATGTGAAAAATTTCACGTAAGAGGTCGAAATACTGGCCGACAATCTGATGTTTGTGGGAGTGGCGCCACTGGAAGTGTGGCAAATATGAAGGCAATAGCGCGCGGCTGGTGCCCAATCGGTGGCGAATTGTCCGTGTCAGTAGCATCCACCGTCCATCGACTGTTTGCGCGTGCATGCGACTGTGCGCGATTATAGGGAACTACGGCGTCACAATTGTCACATCTAACGCTACACCTAACCCTAACCCCTAACCCTAACCCCTAACCCTAACTCTATCTCTAACCCTAGCCGTAACCCTAACGCTACCCCTAACCCTAACCGTAACCCTAACGCTACCCCTAATCCTAACCCTAACCCTAAACCTACCCCTTACCCAAACCCTAATTCTACCGCTAACCCTAATCCAACCCCTAATCACGCAAATTTATTGGTCATTAAAGCTTACAGATCGGCAAAACACCCACAGACAGACACACAGAAAAAAAACCCCAGATTTTCCCGCAGCGTCAAAAGAAAAACCCAGATCTGGGGGACACAACCAAGCATTGGCAGCCCTGATGTCGACCTCACTATCGTGTTTTAGTCGTGACTTTTTCCGCTCGTTGTTGTGAGTGCGGCCAAGGGAAAGAACTCCCACTACGCCGACCGAAGCCGACCAGCTTCCGACCAAATCTGCTAGGAGAGCCAATTTTTCTGATGTCATCTCATTCGTGCCCCTAATTTTTCTGACATCATCTCATCCATGCCCCTAGTTTTTCTGACATTATCACATCCATGCCCTTATTTTTCTGACATCCTCTCATCCATGCCCCTAATTTTTCTGACATCATCTCATCCATGCCCCTAATTTTTCTGACATCATCTCATCCATGCCCCTAATTTTTCTAACATCATCTTATCTATGCTCCCTTTTTTTTTCTGACATCATCTCATCTACGCCCTTAATTTTTCTGACATCATCTCATCCATGCCTTTAGTTTTTCTGACATTATCTCATCCATGCCCTCATTTTTTCTAACATCATGTTATCAATGCCCTTAATTTTTCTGACATCATGTCATCCATGCCTTTAACCTCCTATATGTGACAGATATATTTACACAAATACTTTCTATATGTTACATATATATTTACACAAGAACTTCCTATATGTGACAGACATGTTTGCACAAGCACTTCCTATATGTGACAGACATGTTTGCACAAGCACTTCCTATATGTGACAGACATGTTTGCACAAGCACTTCCTATATGTGACAGACATGTTTGCACAAGCACTTCCTATATGTGACAGACATGTTTACACAAGAACCTCCTATATGTGACAGACGTTTACACAAGAACTTTCTACATGTGACAGATGTGTTTACACAAGAACTTTGGCTATCTTTCGAATAACGTCCGGTGACTTGCGCCACCGCCGAGAGTATCCCCGATGCCGCTCACACGGCGTGGATTGGGGCTAAACTAGATGGCTGGGACTCATGAGCAAATAAAATAAAGGCAGCTTCAAGAAATGCTGTAGCTGCTGCTCTGGAGTCCCAGCCATCTAGATTAGCCCCAATCCATTCCGCATGAGCGGCGTAGGGGATGCTCTAAGCGGTGGCGCAAGTCGCCGGAAGTGCGCAATTCAAGTTGCCGGAAGTGCACAATTGACATGTGACTGAGGCTCTGTTAGGGTATATTTTCTGCCTCGATAATTTGGGGACGTTTTTTTGGAAGATAGCCAAACATCCTACATGTGGCACACATGTTTACATAAGCGCCTCTTATATGTGACAGAAATGTTTACACAAGAACCTGCTATATGTGACTGACAAGTTTACATAAGAACTTACTCTATGTGACAGGCATGTTTACACGAGAACCTTCTATTTGTGATAGACGTTTACACAATAACTTCCCTTATGTGACAGACATCTTAACACAAGAACCTCCTTTATGTGACAGACATGTTTACACAAGAACCTCCTACATGTGACAGACTTGTTTACAAAAGCACCTCCTATATGTGACAGACATGTTTACACAAGAACTTCCTTATGTGACAGACATGTTAACACAAGAACCTCCTATATGTGACAGACATGTTTACACAAGAACCTCCTATATGTGACAGACATGTTTACACAAGAACTTCCTTATGTGACAGACATGTTAACACAAGAACCTCCTATATGTGACAGACATGTTTACACGAGAACTTCCCTTATGTGACAGACATGTTTATACAAGAACTTTCTTTATGTGGCTGACATGTTTACACAAGAACCTCCTATATGTGACTGACAAGTTTACATAAGAACTTACTATATGTGACAGACATGTTTATGCAAGAACTTTCCATATGTGACTGACAAGTTTACATAAGAACTTACTATATGTGAGAGACATGTTTACATAAAAACTTCCTACATGTGGCAGACATGTTTACACAAGAACTTCCTATATGTGACATACATGTTTACAGAAGAACTTACTATATGTGACTGACACATTACTGTGATGTAACGGGTCGTGGGTTTAAATGATTTATATGTTGAGTAGGGATTTTCCTCTCAACACATTCCCTCCACCAGATTAACTGAACTAATATCCGAGCTATGTTGCTCTCAGACAAAGTCCTGGATATCCAAGGAAACAGCCATATTGGCTCATTAATTACTTTAACATTAGCTGCACTTGGTACCCACAAGAGAAGGAAAGGGGTTTTAGATGTCTGTATTATTATATTGAATGAATTATTAGACAGGGCAGTTGACCCCTTCCGACAGCCTTTCCTTGGTAAAGAATTAGTATAATTATTATTATTTAATGAGCCCCCACCAAATGATATTCTATCTTAACAGTTTTATTAAACAAGTAAGAACAGACACTTGGAATTACAAAAACTGATGCAGGATAAGACCATATGTTTGATTTATTAACCTAGCAATCAGTGGATGACATTAGTCATCATTATTATTATAAACAATGATGGTATGGTGGTAATGAGAGGCTTCAGCTAGATAACTGAGCACCTAAGATTAGAGTGAAGTGATAATGGTGGTGTTAAGTTTATGCACATAAATACATGGTATGTAACTTATGGTATTTTATCAAGTGGAACCTCTGAGAGCACTTGTGTTGAGTTCCTTCTTAGCTGTTCCAACTTTTCCTCCCAGTTAGTACTTTGTGGCGGGTAAATTCGCTTTTATCTAGCGAATGCACTATGTGCAATCTACAGAGGGAATTACAAACAGTGACATGTTTACCGAAGAACTTCCCATATGTGACACACATGTTTACACAAGAACCTCCTATATGTGATAGACATGTTTACACAAGAACTTCCTGTATGGGACAGACATGTTTACACAAGAAATTCCTGTGTGTGACAGACATGTTTACACAAGAACCTTCTATATGTGACAGATGTGTTTGCAAAATAACTTTCTTTATTTTACTGACAAGCTTACTTAAGAACTTCCTAAATGTGACAGACATGTTTGCACAATAACTTCCTATGTGTGACAAACCTTTTAACAGTAAACTAGTTGTACTGAAGATTAACATCTACATGTGACTGATTTCTTCTCAATGTAAAGCTGAAAGAACAGAAGACAAAGATGTGGCAGCTGGTGAAGAAAGTGTAGAGCATAAATACATTCATGAAGAAGAGGAAGAAGATGTAAGAACTTTAAAGTGTTACTTTCCCTGTGATATTTATGTGAGTCTGGATTGTAGATTGTGTAAACAATTTCTTCTTCTTTGCGTTCGGCAGCTGTAAACTCCCTGGTACGTTCTTTAATCAAGTTCCAGAACTGGAGAGTTTTGTATGCATATACATTTTACCAATGTGGTTTGTTGGTATGTACAATGTTGGTTGCTCACATCTCAGGAAGATACTGCTATTTAGTCACCTTTTATAATATTTCTGTGAGCTTAGGGCCGTGTGTCTGTGATTTTCCTACAACTCACATTTGTCAAAAAAACTCTCTGTCTCCCAGACACAACTGTGCAGTTTTATTTTTGTTAGCTTAGGGTAGTGTGTCTGTGATTTCCGTACAAATCACATTTGTCAAAACTCTGTCTCCCAGACACAACTGTGCACGTGTGTCTGTGATTTCTGTACAACTCACATTTGTCAAAACTCTGTCTCCCAGACAAAACTGTGCAGTTTTATTTTTGTTAGCTTAGGGCCGTGTGTCTGTGATTTCCCTACAACTCACATTTGTCAAAACTCTGTCTCCCAGACAAAACTGTGCAGTTTTATTTTTGTTAGCTTAGGGTAGTGTGTCTGTGATTTCCGTACAACTCACATTTGTCAAAACTCTGTCTCCCAGACTGTGGAGTTTTATTTCTGTTAGTAGGGTCTGTGTCATTTCTGTACAAATCACATTTGTATTTTTGCATCAGTTTTCTTGTGTGTCCACTTAGGGTGTGTCTGTGATCCGGAATGTAACTCACATTTGTCAGTAGCTTGCCTGTGTGCAAGGAAGAAGTTCTGCAGTGATCAATGATTTGCAATTATTGAATCAGTGATGTTTTCTTATTTTTTCCCTCGTGTGTCTGTGCTGTTCCCTACAACTATGCTTCAAAACTCTTCTCCCAAAAAAAGCATCACATGAAGATAGGGTGACAAACGTGACTTGTACCCCAGTCTTCTCCATCTCACCCCTCCAAACGGGGCCCCAGAACCCACATGGGTCACTCTTACAGAAGATATATAGAAACTGAGAATAAAACAATTGTATAAATACAGTTTGTTCTTACAGAAAACTATAGACACTCAAGATCACACATGTATAAATACAGCTTGTTCTTATTTTTTCCCTCGTTGGCAGTGGCTGATCCTATAAAACTTTCAAAAGATCAACACATGTAGTATACGTGAATATCCCAGTCTTCTGTTCTTACAGAAACTACAGACACTCAAGATCACACATGTATAAATACAGTTTGTTCTTACAGAAAACTACAGACACTCAAGATCACACATGTATAAATACAGTTTGTTCTTACAGAAGACTATAGACACTCAAGATCACACATGTATAAATACAGTTTGTTCTTACAGAAGACTACAGACACTCAAGATCACACATGTATAAATACAGCTTGTTCTTACAGAAGACTACAGACACTCAAGATCACACATGTATAAATAGTTTGTTTTTACAGAAGACTATAGACACTCAAGATCACACATGTATAAATACAGTTTGTTCTTACAGAAGACTATAGACACTCAAGATCACACATGTATAAATACAGTTTGTTCTTACAGAAGACTACAGACACTCAAGATCACACATGTATAAATACAGTTTGTTCTTACAGAAGACTATAGACACTCAAGATCACACATGTATAAATTCAATTTGTTCTTACAGAAGACTACAGACACTAAAGATCACACATGTATAAATACAGTTTGTTCTTACAGAAGACTACAGACACTCAAGATCACACATGTATAAATACAGTTTGTTCTTACAGAAGACTACAGACACTCAAGATCACACATGTATAAATACAGAGAGAGAGAGAGAGAGAGAGAGAGAGAGAGAGAGAGAGAGAGAGAGAGAGAGAGAGAGAGAGAGAGAGAGAGAGAGAGAAAGATAGAGAGAAAGAGAGAGAGAGAGAGAGAGAATACTGATTAATGTGATGATTCATACAATCAAGAGAGACAGAAAATAATGATCATTATTTCAGTGTATACAGTCAAGAGACAGGAAAAAATGATCACTGTGACCATTCATAAAGACAATAGAGAGAGAGAGAGAGGAAATACTGATCAATGTGACACTTTATACAGTCAAGAAAGAGAGAGAGAGAGAGAGAGAGAGAGAGAGAGAGAGAGAGGAAATACTGATTAATGTGACGATTCACACAATCAAGAGAGGCAGAAAATAATGATAATTATTTCAGTGTATACAGTCAAGAGACAGGAAAAAATGATCACTGTGACAATTCATATAGTCAATAGAGAGAGAGAGAGAGGAAATACTGATCAATGTGACAGTTCATATAGTCAAGAGAGAGGAACTACTGATAAATGTGACACCTTATACAGTCAAGAGAGAGAGAGAGAGAGAGAGAGAGAGAGAGAGGAAATAAGAGAGAGAGAGAGAATCCATGTATATTTAGAAGATTGATGTATAAGTAGAAGATTCATGTATATTTAGAAGATTAATGTATAAGTAGAAGATTCATGTATATTTAGAAGATTGATGTATAAGTAGAAGATTCATGTATATTTAGCAGATTGATGTATATGTAGGAGATTGATGTACATGTGAAAGATTGATGTATATGTATGTTTTTGATTTATATGAACTTTTTAAAAATTGTCTGCTGTGGCTTCCTTTGCTCTGTTTTCATAAGGTGTGTCTTTTACTATTGTTTGATGTATTAAATGAAAAAGCATATTTCAGATGATAAAATATTTTGTGCAGTTTTTACCACAAGGTTCTATTAATGGAGATGAGCAGGTTCAAGAGTGGGGTTGTAGAAGCAGATGAAATACTGGATATAGATGAGGAGAGACTGGAAGTGACCTCACCAGGTATCCTTCTAATTTAACCTCCTCAGCCATTGGCAATTTTTCCTAGACACTATTAATCTCCAGCTTTACCTTATAAACAATCTCCCACATCATCTGTCCCAATGATCTCCCACATCCTCTGTCCCAACAATCTCCCACATCATCTGTCCCAACAATCTCCCACATCATCTGTCCCAACAATCTCCCACATCATCTGTCCCAACAGTCTCCCACATCCTCTGTCCCAAGAATCTACCACATCATCTGTCCCAACAATCTCCCACATCATATGTCCCAACAATCTCCCACATCATCTGTCCCAACAATCTCCAACTTCAACTGTCCCAATAATCTCCCACATCATCTGTTCCAACAATCTCCCACATCATCTGTCCCAACAATCTCCCACATCATCTGTCCCAACAATCTTCCACATCATCTGTCCCAACAATCTCCCACATCATCTGTCCCAACAATCTCCTACATCCTCTGTCCCAAGAATCTACCACATCATCTGTCCCAACAATCTACCACATAATCTGTCCCAACAATCTACCACATCCTCTGTCCCAACAATCTCCCAAATCATCTGTCCTAATAATCTCCCATATCATCTATCCCAACAATCTCCCACATCATCTGTCCCAACAATCTCCAACTTCAACTGTCCCAATAATCTCTTACATAATCTGTCCCAACAATCTACCACATCCTCTGTCCCAACAATCTCCCACATCATCTGTCCTAATAATCTCCCACATCATCTGTCCCAACAATCTCCCACATCATCTGTTTAACAATCTCCCAAATCATCTGTCCAAACAGTCTCCCACATCCTCTGTCCCAAGAATCTACCACATCATCTGTCCCAACAATCTCCCACATCATATGTCCCAATAATCTCCCACATCATCTGTCCCAACAATCTCCAACTTCAACTGTCCCAATCATCTCCCACATCATTTGTTCCAACAATCTCCCACATCATCTGTCCCAAAAATCTCCTACATCCTCTGTCCCAACAATCTCCCACATCATCTGTCCCAACAATCTTCCACATCATCTGTCCCAACAATCTCCCACAGCATATGTCCCAACAATTTCCTACGTCCTCTGTCCCAAGAATCTACCACATCATCTGTCCCAACAATCTACCACATAATCTGTCCCAACAATCTACCACATCCTCTGTCCCAACAATCTCCCACATCATCTGTCCCAATAATCTCCCATATCACCTATCCCAACAATCTCCCACATCATCTGTCCCAACAATCTTTAACTTCAACTGTCCCAACAATCTCCCACATCATCTGTCCCAAAAATCTCCTTCAGCTGTCCCAACAATCTCCCACATCATCTGTCCCAACAAGCTACCACATCCTCTGTCCCAACAATCTCCCACATCATCTTTCCCAATAATGTTCCACATCATCTGTCCCAACAATCTCCAACTTCAGCTGTCCCAACAATCTCCCACATCATCTGTCCCAACAATCTCCTTCAGCTGTCCCAACAATCTCCCACATCATCTGTCCCAAAAATCTCCTACATCCTCTGTCCCAACAATCTCCCACATCATCTGTCCCAACAATCTCCCACATCATCTGTCCCAACAATCTTCCACATCATCTGTCCCAACAATCTCCCACAGCATATGTCCCAACAATCTCCTACATCCTCTGTCCCAAGAATCTACCACATCATCTGTCCCAACAATCTACCACATAATCTGTCCGAACAATCTACCACATCCTCTGTCCCAACAATCTCCCAAATCATCTGTCCCACTAATCTCCCATATCACCTATCCCAACAATCTCCCACATCATCTGTCCCAACAATCTCCAACTTCAACTGTCCCAATAATCTCTTACCTCATCTGTCCCAACAATCTCCCACATCATCTGTCCCAACAATCTCCTTCAGCTGTCCCAACAATCTCCCACATCATCTGTCCCAACAAGCTACCACATCCTCTGTCCCAACAATCTCCCACATCATCTTTCCCAATAATGTCCCACATCATCTGTCCCAACAATCTCCAACTTCAGCTGTCCCAACAATCTCCCACATCATCTGTCCCAACAATCTCCTTCAGCTGTCCCAACAATTTCCCACATCATCTGTCCCAACAAGCTACCACATCATCTGTCCCAACAATCTCCCACATCATCTTTCCCAATAATGTTCCACATCATCTGTCCCAACAATCTTTAACTTCAGCTGTCCCAACAATCTCCAACATCAGCTGTCCCAACAACCTCCCATATTTTCTGTCCCAACAATCTCCATCATCATCTGTCACAACAATCTCCCACATTATCTGTCCCAACAACCTCCCATATTATCTGTCCCTACAATATCCATCATCATCTGTCGCAACAATCTCCCACATTATCTTTCCCAATAATGTTCCACATCATTTGTCCCAACAATCTCCAACTTCAGCTGTCCCAACAATCTCCATCATCATCTGTCCCAACAATCTCCCACATTATCTGTCCCAACAATCTCCCACATCATCTATACCCAACAATCTCCCACATCATCTGTCCCAACAATCTCCCACATTATCTGTCCCAACAATCTCCCACATCATCTATACCCAACAATCTCCATCATCATCTGTCCCAACAATCTCCCACATTATCTGTCCCAACAATCTCCCACATCATCTATACCCAACAATCTCCCACATCATCTGTTCCAACAATCTCCCACATCCTCTGTCCCAACAATCTCCCACATTATCTGTCCCAACATTCTCAAGCTTTAACAATAACAATAAGCTTCAACTATGACAACAGTCTCGTGCTTCAACAATCACAATAAACTCATTCTTTAACCATCACAATAATCTCATTCTTCAAATGTCACATTATTCTCATTATTTGAAAATCTTATTCTTTAACCATCTCATAAATTTCATGTTTGACAATCACAACAATTTCATTCTTTAAATGTCACAAACATCTCATTCTTTAACCATTAAAACAATCTCATTAGTCAACTAACACAAGAATCTCATTCTTTAACCATCAAAACAATCTCATTAGTCAACTATCACAATAATCTCATGCTTTAACCATTAAAACAATCTCATTAGTCAACTATCACAATAATCTCATGCTTTACCCATTAAAACAATCTCATTAGTCAACTATCACAAGAATCTCATTCTTTAACCATCATAACAATCTCATCCTTTTTTAATCACAACGATCTCATGCTTTTACAATCACAATGATCTCATGCTTTAACATTCACAAAATTTCTTAATTTAACAAACACAATAATCTAATGCTTTAACAATGACAACAATCTGATGTTTTAACAATTAGAATAAGCTTATTCCTTTATCATCACATTAATGTCATTCTTTAACTATCACAGTAATTGCATTCTTTAATTATCATTATAATTTTTGGCTATCCTCCGAATAACGGTCCCAGATTATCGAGGCTGAAAATATACCCAAACACATGTAAATTGCGGACTTCTTCTGGTGACTACACAGCATACTGCTGAGAGCATCTTCCGCGCCGCTACTAGATGGCTGGGACGAGCAAATAAAATGGACAAAGGCTGCATGAAATGCAGTATCTGCTGCTTGTGAGTCGCAGTCATCTAGTTTAGTGGCTCGGGAAATACTCTCGGCAGTGACTTTAACTCAGCAGAAGCTTTTTTGCGGTATGCTGTGTAGTCGCCGGAAGAGGTCTGCAATTTACATGTGACTGGTTCCCTGTTAGGGTATATTTTCGGCCATCCAAATTTGGGGCCGTTATTTGGAGGATAGTTATCTAATTCTTTAAAGATCACAATAATCTCAGTATTGAACAATCTTCGATATCTCATGTTGGACAATCGCAACATTTGTTAAATGTCACAGAAATCTCATACTTTAACAATCACAATAATCTCATGCTTTAACAATCAAAATAATCTCATGCTTTAAAAATCACAATAATCTCATGCTTTAACAATCACAACAATCTCATGCTTTAACAATCACAACAATCTCATGCTTTAACAATCACAATAATCTCATACGTTAACAATCACAATAATCTCATGCTTTAACAATCAAAATAATCTCATGCTTTAACAATCACAATAATCTCATGCTTTAACAATCACAACAGTCCCATGCTTTAACAATCACAACAATCTCATGCTTTAACAATCACATCAGTCACATGCTTTAACAATCACAATAATCTCATGCTTTAACAATCGCTACAGTTACATGCTTTAACAATCACTACAGTCCCATGCTTTAACAATCACAACAGTTACATGCTTTAACAATCACAACAGTCTCATGCTTTAACAATCACAACAGTTACATGTTTTAACAATCACTACAGTCCCATGCTTTAACAATCACTACAGTCCCATGCTTTAACAATCACATCAGTCACATGCTTTAACAATCACAACAGTTACATGCTTTAACAATCACAACAGTTACATGCTTTAACAATCACAACAGTTACATGCTTTAACAATCACAACAGTTACATGCTTTAACAATCACAACAGTTACATGCTTTAACAATCACTACAGTCCCATGCTTTAACAATCACACCAGTTACATGCTTTAACAATCACAACAGTTACATGCTTTAACAATCACAACAGTTACATGCTTTAACAATCACAACAGTTACATGCTTTAACAATCACAACAGTTACATGCTTTAACAATCACAACAGTCTCATGCTTTAACAATCACAACAGTTACATGCTTTAACAATCACTACAGTCTCATGCTTTAACAATTACTACAGTCCCATGCTTTAACAATCACAACAGTTACATGCTTTAACAATCACATCAGTCACATGCTTTAACAATCACAACAGTTACATGCTTTAACAATCACAACAGTTACATGCTTTAACAATCACTACAGTCCCATGCTTTAACAATCACAACAGTTATTTGCTTTAACAATCACAACAGTCTCATGCTTTAACAATCACAACAGTTACATGCTTTAACAATCACAAAAGTTACATGCTTTAACAATCACAACAGTTACATGCTTTAACAATCACTACAGTCCCATGCTTTAACAATCACAACAGGTACATGCTTTAACAATCACAATAATACCATGCTTTAACAATCACAATAATACCATGCTTCAACAATCACAATAATCTTATGTTGCAATACAAATACCAGCATTTCTTGTCTGTGATTTTACTAGGCAGTTGATACCACTTCTTCTTCTTCGTCTTTGATCCTTCTGTCAGAAAACTTATATCAGGAGGCCTGTAGCCTTTATGAAAGCTATTGTGCAATCTATATCCTCTCATATACCATACAGTTTTGTCTTCATTGTGGTTGGAACAGGCCAGATTGTGTCTCTGTTGTCAACATTCAGTTGACAGTGTTGGAGCACATGCTCAGCATTTTCGGGTGCCATGCTGCAGGGACATGATACCACTGATGTACCACTGTCAAAACCAATACAAGGCCGTCTGCTGACAGATTGTCTGCAGCTGTATCAAACCTGGCAACTTTGAATTATGAAGTGCATTCGCAACGTCTAAACCGCAGACACTGACTTTCATATTGTTAGTTAGTTGTGTATCCTTTAAATTAGGTTGCAGAACTAACCCTAGCATATTTTGGCTGTGGTGGTTTTTTAGGCAAATTTTCAGTCAGTTGTTTTCCATTGCTACAGAGTGGTCATCTCTCGATAAGGTGATCTGCTGACAAAAGGACTAGAATCACACCTGGCATTCTGGCATTACAAAGCATGTTTGCAACATCTAAGCCACAGATGCAGACTCTAATATTGTACCTGTCCTAAGAATCCTATACATATTTGCCTGTCCTAATAATCTAATAGATTGCTTGTTCCAACAATCTCATAATTTGTGTAATTGCCCAATAAACTCATATTTTATCCTCACTAAATTCTCATACTTTACCTGTTTTTAAATACTCATACTTTTCCTGTCCCTAAATTCTCACACTTAATATATATATCATCATCATCATATGAATGTACACATCCCAACAATCGCTAATGTATCCATCCATGTTTTGCAGGTAGTCTGATCATCTCTGTATTCATCCAACTTATGCAGGAAATATGGTCATCTTTGTATTCATTTACATGTTGCATGTAGTCTGTTCATCCCTGTATTCATTCAACTCTTGAATATGGTCATCTCTGTATCCAGTAATCTGTCAATCTGGTTATCTTAGTTTCAACTTTATAGAAAATGGGTCAAAACATAGGTGCTCTGCACTTGTACAAGTGAAAAACGCACATAATGTCCATTACTGTCTCTTGTGGACAGATTGACACAAACTGCATCTCCGTATGTCCAATAATATACACACACATTATAAGCATAAGGCAGCCATCAGAAGTGCTAAAACAAACAGTCTGACATTATAAAGGGAGTTTATCATCGATTGAAGCAGCGGTTACAGCAGATCTGTAGTTGCAAATATAATTAATTTTAATCACATAAAGCGCTACCAATTCTGTGGCAACAGTCCATTTGCCATTTTTAGAATCTACAGTTCAAAACCATTGCTGGTCCCAATCAATAAGCATTCCAAATAAACTCTACAGCTCACAGTGTCAGGCCATGCATTCATCTCAATAGCTGGGCAACAAAACTATATCCTTTCGGTGTACAACTGAAGGCAAATGCGCTTGTTACCGTATGTTTTACGCACAATTTCTCCAGGACTAAAATAAGTGACGGGCCTATCCTCCATTTTCTATATTAATCAATCTCTTGCAGGTAGTCCTTTCACCCCTGTATTCATTCATCTGTTACAGGTAGTTCTTACACCCCTGTGTTAATTCATCGGTTACAGGGAGTCCTTTCACCCCTGTGGTAATTCATCGGTTACCGGTAGTCCTTTCACCCCTGTGTTAATTCATCAGCTCTAGGTAGTTCTTGCAAACCTGAGTTTATTCATCGGTTACTGGTAGTCCTTTCACCCCTGTGTTAATTCATCTGTTACAGGTAGTTCTTGCACCCCTGAGTTAATTCATCAGTTACAGGTAGTCCTTTCACCCCTGTATTAATTCATCGGTTACAGGTGGTCCTTTCACCCCTGTGTTAATTCATCAGTTACAGGTAATTCTTACACCCCTGAGTTAATTTATCGGTTACAGGTAGTCCTTGCACCCCTGTTTTAATTCATTGGTTACAGGTAGTCCTTTTAAACCTGTATTCATTAATCTGTTACAGGTAGTCCTTTCACCCCTGTGTTCATTCATTAGTTACAAGTAGTCCTATCACCCCTGTGTTAATTCATCGGTTACAGGTAGTCCTTGCATCCCTGTGTTAATTCATCGGTTACCGGTAGTCCTTTTAAACCTGTATTCATTCATCTGTTGCATGTAATCCTGTCATTCCTGTATTCATTTATCTGTTGCATGTAGTCTGGTTATCTTTGTATTCATTCATCTGTTGCAAGTAGTCTGGTTATCTTTGTATTCATTCGTCTGTTGCATGTAGTCTAGTTATCTTTGTATTTATTTGTCTGTTGCATGTAGTCTAGTTATCTTTGTATTCATTCATCTGTTGCATGTAATCCTGTCATTCCTGTATTCATTTATCTGTTGCATGTAGTCTGGTTATCTTTGTATTCATTCATCTGTTGCATGTAATCTGGTTATCTTTGTATTTATTTATCTGTTGCATGTAGTCTAGTTATCTTTGTATTTATTTATCTGTTGCATGTAGTCTAGTTATATCTGTATTTATTAATCTGTTGCATGTAGTCTAGTTATATCTGTATTTATTTATCTGTTGCATTTAGTCTAGTTATCTTTGTATTTATTTATCTGTTGCATGTAGTCTAGTTATATCTGTATTTATTTATCTGTTGCATGTAGTCTAGTTATCTTTGTATTTATTTATCTGTTGCATGTAGTCTAGTTATCTTTGTAATCATTTATCTGTTGCATGTAGTCTAGTTATCTTTGTATTTATTTGTCTGTTGCATGTAGTCTCATTATCTTTGTAATCATTCATCTGTTGCATGTAGTCTAGTTATCTTTGTATTTATTTGTCTGTTGCAAGTAATCCCATCATCCCTGTATTTCAGGTAGTCTGGTCATCTCTGTAGATTTAGAACCTGCAGAAGAACAGGACAAACTTGCAACAGATCATGATGAGCTAACAGTATCAGAAGAACGTCGGATGCAAAAGATGGAATTGATAGAGAAATATTATGTGAGTAGACTTAAAAATTATTTCCAAAGAAAAACAGAAAAACTAGCAAATATGGCATCAAATTTTAAGTTTAAAAATCAGTTATGGAAAGACTCTTGGCAGAAGACTTGTGTGATGTGGACGTTGTTTTGACCAGGCTGTTAAATTGTACTAGTTCATTGACAAGTTGTAATGACCGGTAGAAATGTGGCGTGTTAGATGTTTGCGTTGATTCATACCGCCTGGTGTTTGACTCAATGTGTTTAGTACTTTATGGGGTAGGTAGTAATTGTTTCATTTAGATCTCATTTAGCAGTTAGATTCAAGATCACAGTTAGACTCTGTCAGTAGTGATACCTCGTTATGGAAAACAAGACCATGCATTGTTTGTGGCATTAGCATCTGCCAACACACCTCCAGCCTGCACTCTGTGTGTGCCATAGCGAGTTGAGTTAGTGCTGTACGGGAGTGTGGTAGGAGTTTAGAGATTATTTCATGAACGTGAAAGGGCGCGTCTGGCGTTTTAAAGTTGGGAGTGGCCTGGTTTCAGAATAAGGAGCACTACCCCTCCTGAGGCACAGACCTCCATGAGTTCACATCCTTAGATAATAAAGATTGTGTGTGTGTTCAACCAGTGTTTGGCTTGGGTGTGTTCGTTAGCAGTGTTTATTTGTCATTAGCCTGTAGCTCAGCCATATAGATGCGAACCCTAGACACTAAGTTTTTTGACAACAGTCAACAGTTAAAACACTCACACACGCAAGCACGTGCATGTGTACATGCATTCGCACGCACGCGCACACACATACTAGTGCTGCCTGAAACTAATTTATACTGGTAAGGCAAATAATGAAGGTTGTATTAGGATAACTTCCAAAGGTTTCACAACTTAGTATGATAGCGGCTCATGAAGTCAGCCGGGTTAGCATCCAGTGTGTGTATGAGTGACGAATGACAGCAAACAGATAAAACTGTCAACAGGACAGTAGCGTGGAGCTACATTGGAACGAAAGCAGTGTTATAAAATGTAAAGCAATAAACATCTACATATTTGTTGTTAGACAACATGTACATAAATCTAAGGAACAGTTTCAGTTTAGAATAAAGACAAGAAGTAGAGTAATGTGATAGATTGCAACACAACTACCGAGACAGTCTGAAATCTTAGTGAACCAGCACAGTGTGTAATAATATTTTAAGAAACATTGACACTTTCTACATCTTTTGAACAAACTTGACAGAATAATTTGTGTTGTGGATAGAAATATGTTATGTAGAGCTGAGACCTTTCTGGCTATGGAACATTTTAGTAAATACAAAGAATTCATTAGTGTGTAGTGGTAACCAAACACAAGTCATATCACAGCATCGATAGAGAGAGCCATCAAGGTATATCACAGCATCGATGGAGAGAGTCATCAAGGTATATCACAGCATCGATGGAGAGAGCCATCAAGGTATATCACAGCATCGATGGAGAGAACCATCAAGGTATATCACAGCATCGATGGAGAGAGCTATCAAGGTATATCACAGCTTTGACGGAGAGAGCCATCAAGGTATATCACAGCTTTGATGGAGAGAGCCATCAAGGTATATCACAGCATCGATGGAGAGAGCCATCAAGGTATATCACAGCTTTGACGGAGAGAGCCATCAAGGTATATCACAGCTTTGACGGAGAGAGCCATCAAGGTATATCACAGCTTTGACGGAGAGAGCCATTAAGGTATATCACAGCTTTGACAGAGAGAGCCATCAAGGTATATCACAGCATCGACGGAGAGAGCTATCAAGGTATATCACAGCATCGATGGAGAGAGCCATCAAGGTATATCACAGCTTTGACGGAGAGAGCCATCAAGTATATCACAGCATCGATGGAGAGAGCTATCAAGGTATATCCCAGCTTTGATGGAGAGAGCCATCAAGGTATATCACAGCTTTGACGGAGAGAGCCATCAAGGTATATCACAGCATCGATGGAGAGAGCCATCAAGGTATATCACAGCTTTGATGGAGACAGCCATCAAGGTATATCACAGCATTGATGGAGAGAGCTATCAAGGTATATCACAGCATCGACGGAGAGAGCCATCAAGGTATATCACAGCTTTGACGGAGAGAGCCATCAAGGTATATCACAGCTTTGACGGAGAGAGCCATCAAGGTATATCACAGCATCGATGGAGAGAGCCATTAAGGTATATCAAAGCATCGATGGAGAGAGCCATCAAGGTATATCACAGCATCGATGGAGAGAGCCATCAAGGTATATCACAGCATCGATGGATAGAGCCATCAAGGTATATCGCAGCATCGACGGAGAGAGCTATCAAGGTATATTACAGGACAGGATCAGAAATTATAGACATCACTACAGTCCAAGAGTTAGTTAGATTTATATTTATAATAAATTGAAAGTAAAGTTGATAGGTAAACTGGATAGATATTAATTAAGAGTTGCATTAATTGCTTTATGGACATAATTTTACGAGGGTTATATTATACATTAAATTATTTGGCAGTATAAATTAAACAAATTGTTTAATTGTTTTGAGTAATCATCAGCACTCAACATTTTTTTTAAAACCAATATTACATATTTTTTACATTTTATTTAGAAACTGTAAACTGTTATCATCATAATATTTTTATAATATTGTAGAGCCAACAGTGAATGTTCTTATTGAGATACTGACTTCCAGTCAAAATGGACGCTAGGCACGGCCACTGTTTGGAGCCATGGCAAATTTGTTGCTTCTGCCAGACAGTGGCCGTTGCATTTTTTGAGTGGAAAGGATATACTTTTGTCACCCAGCTTCTGAGTTAAGTGCATGGTGTAACACTGTGAGCTGTGAATTTCAATTGGAATGTTTTTTGGCTGTGACCAACGTGGTGGTCTGAATTGCAGATTCAGAAAATGGCGCTGCCTGTTGTCACAATAATGGTGGTGCCATTATGTGATTAAAATTGATCATGTGTGCAACTGCTGATCTGTTTGTGACTTCTGCTACCATCCATAATGAACTGCATTTCTAATTTCGGACTGTTTGTGTTAGCACTTCGGATGGCTACCGTATGATTTTAATGCATGTCTATGCTAGATATGCTGAGACAGCAGTCTGTCAATCTTTCCACAAGGGACTGTGATAAACATTCTGTGTGTTTTTTGTTGGCACAAGGGCGGAGCAACTATGGGGTGACCCGTTTGCTATGAAGCTGAAACTAAGATAACCAGATTACCAGACCTTATTGATTAAGGTTTTCAGAAATCATTTAAAACAAATATTTCTTGAGTAATATCTTTAAGAAATAGATCCATGTTTATCCATTGAGCTGGGTCCTGGTGCAAGATAAGATATCTGCAAGATATTGTCTCCTTAGTGTCCTGACTGGTTGCTAGGCGGTTTTTCATATGTTAGACATAGATGAGGAACCAATAGATCAGTATTCAGACCCAGAAGATATCATTATCTACACAGATGGATAAAATGACCTTGGCTCCCAGGTCGACGCAGCCTTAAGTGGGTACCAGGTGCAGTCCCGGGAAGTAGAGGCGGCCGGCGTGATATTGACCACATCACCCATCTTGTACCGATGGTCTATAAAAATATAGGTCTAGCCCTATATGCCCTATACACCTAAAGGCGTGGAAAAGGGTCCTTTTCTTACTTTTACTTACACAGATGGATCCGTGAAGTGCGGATTAAGGTCAGCATGGGCATAAACAGTGCAAAGAAGGGGGAAAACAATACAGAAGGACAACCACGTCAAGCATAACTATTGAAATAGCCGCTGCTTCTAGAGCATTAGCATGGATACCGAGCAAACAGCCACAAAGGCAGTAATTGTATCAGACTCCATGAATATGCTTCAAAAGATAGCAACAGGCGGTATGCGCTCTGAATAGGTAGAAAGCATTTGAAAATGGCACCTAACTTTCCTCACCTAGATCTACACACCAGGTCATGCGAGCGTAAAGGGAAATAAGCGAGCAGACCAACTGGCAAGCACTGCACTAAGGAATGCAGGAAAAAGCATGGACAGAGCAGATATTGTCAACGCTGTACGGATTTGGCTTGTGGATAATGAGGAATCCCTGACACTAACACAATTGCATGACATGGGAGTAAAGCATGGTGAAGCATGTCTATGCCGTCTTCGGGGCCGAGATAGGAGACAGTATAACCAGCTTTTCATGGGGACAATTAGTAGAAATACTTTGGAGTATATTTATAATAAATTGAAAGTAAAGTTGATAGGTAAACTGGATAGATATTAATTAAGAGTTGCTTTCATTACGTGGCTAGATGTTCATATAAGGTTTAGTTGGTAGCGGGTATAATTAGAGTAGTTTTTAGTGATAAAATTGAAGATGGTAAACAATTTTGTTAAAAAGTGTGTGTGGCGAATGTAATGAAATATAGGCAGAAAGGGGTTAAATGAACAAAGCATACATTTCAGACCACCACACGGCGTACTAATCCATCACTGTGGGAAATGACAGAAATGGGTGATTAGAAAGCCAGGGCCTAGCCAACTATGCAGAACATCTTCATGATAACCGCCATGACATCTGACAGTGAGGGATGAAACATTCGACGAGTGCCCGTGAGCTGTGACCAGCTGAAGAGATACGTTCATCCAAACGTGACCACCAAAGACAGGTGACAGGGGCGTGATTGAAAAGGTACGCCAGAAAGAGCGGGAAAGCGGGAGAATAAAGTTAGCCCCGAAACCGCTTGAGAAGTTAGTTAGCCCCGGAACCGCTGGAGAGGACAGTTAGGACCAGACAGCTTGAGAGACCAGTTGAGAACACCAGTGCTGTACTTCGTTTAGAAGGATATGTTAAACTTGGAGTTTAACTAGAACAGAGAGTTAGCCCCGGAACCGCTGGAGAGGACAGTTAGGACCGGACAGCTTGAGAGACCAGTTGAGAACACCAGTGCTGTACTTCGTTTAGAAGGATATGTTAAACTTGGAGTTTAACTAGAACAGAGAGTTAGCTCCGGAACCGCTTGAGAGGACAGTTAGGACCGGACAGCTTGAGAGACCAGTTGAGAACACCAGTGCTGTACTTCGTTTAGAAGGATATGTTAAACTTGGAGTTTAACTAGAACAGAGAGTTAGCTCCGGAACCGCTTGAGAGGACATTTAGGACCGGACAGCTTGAAAGACCAGTTGAGAACACCAGTGCTGTACTTCGTTTAGAAAGATATGTTAAACTTGGAGTTTAGCTAGAACAGTGAGTTAGCCCCGGAACCGCTTGATAGGACAGGTTAGGGCTGAACCGCTGGAAAGACCGGTTAGGAGAAAACTAGTGCTTTACTTCGTTTAGAAGGTATATGTTAAACTTGGAGTTTAGCCATAACAGTGGTTAAGGAACTCGTAGAGGCATACGAATAGCCAGTAATAAGGAGTGTTCATATACTATTGCTTATTGAATTTATGAAGTCTGTGTGACGAGAATATTGTGAATAAACCAACTCTTGTGTAATTGTTACATCACTGGCCTTGTTCTTGAATACGATTGAAGAGAGCTACGAACTATATTCATTCACCCTTGGCCGAACTAGGCACATCTATTGCTTGGGGGATGTATAGGCACGACTGTGCCACATAAATACCAAATGCTGAAACATTGTTCATGCTGATTATATTCATTTAAGATTGAAATTGTTTTTCCCTGGTAGTAAAACAGTGTCAGTGACATATTTTTGTGTGTGGAAGGAAAGGTATTGAAGATAACATTGAATTGTGTAAATCACAAAGCACAACAGTAACCATATCTTTTTGAGATCAGTACAGTGGTGCTGCTCAAGTTATTCCTTCCCGGTGTTCACAAGCTGTAAATTCTGACAGAACGTTCTGGTTGTTCATCCATTTCTAGACTGCAGTCCTGTTCTAGAACGTGAGTGTGCATCCCTTTTACAGATCTGGCTCATTTGTATGCAGACTGCTGGTTTCTTGTCTCTCAGGCAGATGCACTCCGACTTTGAAGGAAGCTCAAGTTTTTGAAATCAGTGGGAATTTTTTTGAAAATTTTTAAACCTAAGCTAACAGATAGACAAAACTTTGATTTTTTTCCCCTCCAAATTTCTGGGTATTTACTTATTTTTCAAAGAGGAAAATTTTAATAATAGTGACATTTTAATTAATAATTTTTAGTAATTATTTTATGGTTGTTTGTTGTTGTTGGAAGTGAGTTGGTATAAAGTTAAAATTGTGGTAATGGTAAAAATTTTGGAAAGTGGATTGGATTACGATTAATTATGAATTAATTTGATAGTTTGGCTAATAACAAAAAAAGTACCATAGGTTGGTAGAAAACAACTTGGTTTAATTTATTGATCACCTCTCAACCATTTGAAGTTGACTGGTAAATTTTTGGACTGTTACAACATTAGTGAGTTCATGGTAACATAAAGTGAAAGGTGTGTAGGATTATATATTTTGCAAGTTTCTTTTGTGTTGACTGAAAAACATTGTGCCCATTTTTTTTTTTTTTTTTTTTACAGTGCTGAATGTGGCACATTGGGTATCTATAGGGAAGGAATTAGAGGAGAGAGTACATAGACCAGAAAGAGAAGGAGGTAATGGATGAAGAACGTGAGCAAAGGAGACTTTCAAGAGAGCATGAGATTATGTTAAAGCAAAAGGAGTCACAATTAGGTGAGAAAAAGCTTCAATTAGAATGAGAGAACATAGTGGCACAACTCCAGACAGACAGAGAAGAGGTGGAAATGCAGATAGGAATAAAAAGAGACGGAGAATGAATCAAAAAGAGAGGCAGCTATTGAAAAAGAGAGAAATGAAGCAGAAGATAACAGCTACAAAAAGTAAAGTGGCATTATTATAAACTACTGCGAGTTTGACAACATTGCATCCTGGATCACTAATTTTGAACTCTACAAGCATATGCATAAGGTCCCTCGTGAAGATTATGCTGTGATCTTTCAGAAACACTTGGCATTTGAGCTATTGAAAGTATTAGGATTATTCCCTGAACAGAAAAGATTATGTTTTGATTATATTAAGAAAAGGATTGTGAAGCATTTTACATTTATAAACTGGTTATCGGAAACAGTTCCTCGATTTAAAACCCAAGAGTAATCAGACATTCACTGACTATTTGCCAAAAGTACAGAATACCTTTCAAAATTAGACAATGGCTTGAATCATTACAGAAGTCCACTGTGCCAGTCACCTTTATTTTTGTTCCGGGACACGCAGGCGTCGATGGAAATGAAAGAGCTGACAGGTTGGCTGGATCCGCTATCACTACCGACGGTCAGCCTATGGATCATGCTGATATTATCAATGCTCTCAGAGAAATGGGAAGGATAGAGGACTTTGGTGGCAGTGAATCCACATCACTCGCCAGAATGGTAGACTTGGGAACTAAGATCGGCACAGCAAAAAACGAGACGCACACCAGACACGCCAGAAGACTTGTTAATCAACATAGAACTGGACGTTGGGGTTCATACTGAGGGGAGGATCTGAGCACCTATGGACATGTCCGGAGTGCAATGAGGATAACCCAACTAACTAACTAACTAACTAACTAACCTTTCAAAAGTGGGTCAGGGCCGCAAAAATGAACAATGAATACAAACTACTTGTTGACCTACTCTTGAGAAGTACCTACCATGACCAGTGTTGACATTTTTGAAGGAAAAGAAACCTTTCAATTAAAACCACCATGAACAGTTAGGAGAAAATTACTTTGTAGCACACCCAAATATTTTTATTACTTCAAACTCTGAGAATATTGAGGTTAGAACAGCAGCTTACTCTAGAACATACTAACTAAAACATCAAGGTAAAGACTGCCATTTTTTTAAAGAAACTAATGTTTATTGATTGTAAATTTTGTAATTGAAAGCATAAAAATGATTTAATTTGTGATAAAAACCTAGATTATGAGAACAGTATCAAAGAACTGATCGCCAGAAGAAGAAGCAAATTGAGTAGGTATAATCAAAATATGTTAATTGTCATTCATTTGGTGGTAACATAGAGGTATACAGAATAGCAATAGTGTTAGTAAGAAATTCTTACATATAAAATGTTATAAGTGTTGCAGTACTACCAGGACCTGGTGCAGATGTGATCTGGGGGAACAGAAATGATTTGAATGATGTAATAGAAGAAAACATTGATGAATGAAAACAAAAGAACACTCCAGTCATGAGTGAGAATAAGAGTATGAAAGATATCACTCTAAACCCCACATCCAGTGTAATAGTAGTAACAACAGAGAAATGTTTGAGAGAGTGCAAGATGGGTAAAAGAGCTGATTGTAACTAAAAGGCCAAAAGAGAAACAAGTATGAAAGAGAAACCACAGGAAAGACAGAGAAAAATGTATAGTAAGCGGAAAAAGGTGAGAGGGATATAAAAAAGGAATAAGAGTGACAATGGTAACAAAACTCAACCAAGAATAAAAAGTAAGACGTGCAAAATAGAAAAGTGTGTGTGTGTAGAGAAACAACAAGGGTAACTGAAAACATGTGAAAGAAGGAACCAAAAAACAATGTACATCTGTGTCAAATAAATAATTTTATTAGCTGTGTCTGCTTTAAGAAATCTTGTAGTTTGTTGAAACCTGAAACAAAAAAACAAACAAATGCAAATTGTATTTTAATACAAATTTATGATAAAATCCAAAAAAGGGGAAAACATTCTGACAAAAACAAAAACATCAGAAGATAACGTCATACTACTGGATTTGGCTGATGTAATGCATCTTATTGATTATGTTGCAGATTCCTCTGATAACAGTCCAAACAAAGAATATAGAGCTATTCTGTACTATCCACCTTATCCATATTTTAAAACTCTTTGTGAACTGTATGTCATATTCACAAAAGTCTCTATAATTCACAACTCTTTCTGATTATAAAAAGTTGTAACATTCTCAACAGTGTTACACTACTTGCATTTCTATTGCACAAATTATTGCTTTTACAAATGGTATATTGTAAACACTTTCCTCATTCTGTGAGCTCAAGTCTTTATTGTAGATGATAGTAATTACATAATGTTAATCTGTTGTGTATGTCGTTTGCCATAAAATATACACAAAACCTTAGTATTATGGGATAGATATTATTACAGCAAGGATTACATATATCTTAAACATTAGAACTCATTTCCAACGCATTACCATGTTTATAAAAGTGGACCGTGCATTATCATAATATAGGAAGAGATATAATTGAGTTAGTTGGGCAATATTGAGTGTATTGGAATTAATTTATTTCCCATAGATGATATTTGTATCCATACAAGAGAGAGTTACCTGAACATCTTGAAACATTACGCAAAGTGTTTGATAATATTAACTATTTCAGGACCACATTTTTGTCTGGGGTTTGGACAGCATTAATTTTGAGCAGAATTTTTTTACTGCAACACAACAAAGCTAAAACTTTCCTGAAGAAAAGATATTGGCTGTATCGGGACATATAATATATCAAATTAAACATAAATGAGTGCAGAATAAATCTAAGCTTTTTAAATGTCAGTATTGCAACAAAATGTCATTAAAATCAGACAACATTCAAGGATGTTAGGCACATATGAAAATTATTGACATAAAAAATGTTGTGCTTACCTTACTTTTTTACTGTTTAGCAACACTGCTATCCAATTCTGAGAATGCACATGCCTTCTCTGTTCAATTCTGTATCAGCTAGTCTTTATTTGAAACATTTTATTGAAATACTTAGGATGTTAAGATCATTTTTGTATGACGTCAAATTTCACAACAACTGAAAATCTGGAAAACAGCTAATCGAAACATTGATCCGATTGAAATACTTTGCTAAATTTTCATATCCTAAACTAAATTATTGCCAATAGGTTTGTCACTTAGGTATCAGTCATAATATCAAGACTGTTGTCACCATCTGGCTGATATTCATCAATGATAGAGCAGTATGAACAGTTCTAGACCTTTCCCCTTATCATTTAATATAGAACATCACGTAAAAATTGTGTCCCATCTAAATAATGTTTTTTTTTATTAAGATAATAATGCACCGACCATGATAAACTTTGCACACAAAAAAGTACTTTCTGTTATTAATCCTAGTTGTTTAAAAACGTGTTCATAAAAGTTCATTTTCCCCACAAACAGAATAAAATTAGAGTGTCTCTATCACTTCTTTCTTTTTCAAGTATCCAGAAACCATGAGTTGTTTAACCCTTTGGCCTTGATTCCATGATAAGTACCGTAATTCTGGAAAAATCTGGCTTTTCTGCCTATCTCCGGGCGTGAACCCGGACCACAAGAAGTCAGCTTTAACCAACTACGATAACGAGCTGGGTGTGTCTCTATCATACGCCAAAATTAGAGAACCACTGGGTGTGTCTTTATCATATGCCAAAATACTAGTGATTTATTAATTAGGGATACATTATTTTTCCACCAGTATACTGGCGATACATCTTTAAAGAATTATTTAAAAAAAAACACTTATCTTATAGGAAACCTATCAAAATCCTAATACAGACGCATACAATTTTTAGGACATGTCATGTTTGAAAGAAACATACAGACGAGAACATTGTTTCAAAAATTCTGAAAATTAAAAGACCCAAGACAAAGAAGGAATTACAGTCATTGTTTGGTTTAGTAAATTATTATGAGAAATGTATTCGTAACATAGCTGGTCTAACAGCACCATTATCTAAATTTCTAAAAAAATACAAATTTAGAAAGAGTGATTGGGGAGTCAGTCATGACACCATTTTGAATAATATTAAGTCTCTTTTTGCAATACCACCAATTTTAAGACAGCCTGATTTTAGCAGACAATTTTTTTACAAACAAACACAGGTAGTCATGCTTTAACTGCTATGCCAGTTCTTTATCTGTTACAAAAATTAAGATCTACACAACAGAAATACAGCATATTTGAAAAAGAGCTTTAGCTTTATTGATAAGCCTTAAGAGATTCCAGAAATACCTACTTGGAAAAAAATTTATTATTCTCACAAACAATTTAGGACTCACACTATTGCTGACTATGGATGCTAGGAGCAATGCAAGAGCTTATAGATGGACACTAGTAATATCCCAAATTCTAATTTAGAATTAAGCACACAAAAGGCGTGGATAATTACTTGACAGATTTGATGTTTAGATTGTAAACAAATGATGTAACAAAAACAGTAATCAGAAGTTGCTTGGTCATATTTATTCTATAATTTGAAAATTAATGTGGAATGAATATTATGAATGTTTAGAGTATATATATGGAGATGATTGATCAATTGTCTTATGTTTTCATAAAAATTTGTAACTAACATAACAGATAGTACAATGACTTTAGTGACAGATGGTGTCAAGAAATGAAATTCATGATTTTAGATAAAATGGTAAGGAGAATGAATTATACTATGATGACAAAGTGATTATAATAGTAATTTTGTTATAGTGGTAATTATTATAACTGTAACAAAAAAAGGAAAAGAATTTATTGTAAAAAGAGTAATGGGTAAATGGGTCTATTAAAACTATGGTAATTGGGTCAAATCTCTTGCGCAGGGGAAACATAAAGATTCAAATGAGACAGACACCAGTGGAAGTGGCAAGTGAGTACATATAGTGAAGGTGGGACTTTAAAGGTTTACATTACCTTTCCATAGCCATTATGGACTTCTGCGCTGAATTAGGGGTGTCTTAGGGTGTTGCTTTGTTTTTAGGCAGAAATTTAATGGGAAGTTTGCAGAGCCTATATGGTCTTCCTCACTAAATTGGGATATTGATTCCCTCAAGCCACATTGTTCTCACTTAGTACAACTGACGATGTTACAAGTAGGACTCATGGTCAACCTATTTAAGGGTAAGCAATAACCTTTTACCATAGGAAATGCTGGGAAATACCCAAATCATTACAGTAAAGTAAATTCTAACCAGTCAGTTATAACTAAAGAGGAAAAAAATTAAACTTTATTTAATTTGGGTGGGGGAGTTTGTAATGATGGGATTTCCCAGAGGGGGTTCCTTGATATGACACAAGAGGGTCAAGGGAAGTCAAGCAAGTAGAACCCAATTGGGAAATACTTGCAAATTCCATGTTTAACTGAACTTATGAAATGCGACCACCCATGGAAAGGAAGGAAGGTTTGAAGATGAGAGAGAGATCGAGTCAGTGTGTGTTTGACTCTACAAGAGGAAGGTTGCCTTCTTCAAGTGACTGGTAAACCTGTAATTGTTGGAGAACAGAACAAAGACAGAGAACGCATGGCAATGACAGAAGAGGAATGATTCTGATTTGTATCATTGAGCAATTGTGAATCTTTATGGCAGCTTGTTCCTGGTGCACTATCTCAGCGTATGTGAAACGTAAGGACCAAAAGGTAACTGAATGTTATCATTCAGTTGTGTACCAGCTGTGACAGTGTTCGTGAGGGAGTCTGAACATGATGAGTGAGAACACCAGACAACGACCAGACGACACCTTGGTTGTACAACAATAAACTGTGTTTACATACCACCATAGTGTTATATATATCTGTCAATCTATTCATAACCAGCATCATTGCAGTTTGGCTACTGAATTTAATTTTAATCTTTGCCTCCTTCAGGATGCTGTGGCCAAAAGAAACAAACTGCAGTCACAGAATTTCACAGTTCAGAACAAGCTCTTTGACTACTTCAGGAGAAAGAAATCTGATGAAGTTGTGGACCCTGACAAAAATGTTAGTGAATATGAACAGAGATACCTCAAGTTAATGGGTAAGTCTGTAGATATATATATATATATATATATGTATATCTGTACATGTGTATACACATGCCTGTCTGTCTGAGTTGTTCATATTGTCATTGTAACATGTCTGAGAAATATCTGATATAAGCACAGCTCCTGAAGTTACTCCATCAAAAGGTTAAAGCCGAGACTTCATTGCACTAGCTTTTCTCCTGTATAGCTCAATCTCTATCTGCTAAATGGCTAGCACAAACACTGGCGATGATCCCCAAATATTTGTAAAGACTGAACTCGTGAACTGAACAGCACTGTCATGAAATGAACCCATGACTTCCACAAGGTGGGGTAAAGCTCTTGACCACTTTATCCTGGAGACCCCACATGATCCTCATGAGTTGGCTCATGAAAAGAAGAATAAAGGTCTAGAGAATGAGGCACATCGATATAGAGGGAAATGGTGCAGAGGGGAATGGTACTGAGGGGAATGGTACTGAGAGATGTAGAGTGGAATGGTGCAAGGTAAATGGTGCAGAGGGGAATGGTGCAGAGGGGAATGGTACTGAGGGGAATGGTATAGAGGGGAATGGTACTGAGGGGAATGGTATAGAGGGGAATGGTGCAAGGTAAATGGTGCAGAGGGGAATGGTACTGAGGGGAATGGTATAGAGGGGAATGGTACTGAGGGGAATGGTATAGAGGGGAATGGTGCAAGGTAAATGGTGCAAAGGGGAATGGTACTGAGGGGAATGGTCAGAGGGGAATGGTACTGAGGGGAATGGTGCAGACAGATGTAGAGTGGAATGGTGCAAAGGAAATGGTGCAGAGGGGAATGATCAGAGGGGAATGGTGCAGAGAGAAATGGTGTAGAGGAGAATGATCAGAGGGGAATAGTACTGAGGGGAATGGTCAGAGGGGAATGGTGCAGAGAGATGTAGAGGGGAATGATCAGAGGGGAATGGTGCAGAGAGATGTAGAGGGGAATGGTGCAGAGAGAAATGGTGTAGAGGGGAATGATCAGAGGGGAATGGTGCAGAGAGAAATGGTGTAGAGGGGAATGATCAGAAGGGAATAGTATTGAGGGGAATGGTCAGAGGGGAATGGTGCAGAGAGATGTAGAGGGGAATGGT
This sequence comes from Candidula unifasciata, assembly GCA_905116865.2. Lineage (NCBI taxonomy): Eukaryota > Metazoa > Mollusca > Gastropoda > Stylommatophora > Geomitridae > Candidula > Candidula unifasciata. Next base: position 216,930 of record CAJHNH020000300.1, read on the forward strand.
GCAGACAGATGTAGAGGGGAATGATGCAGACAGATGTAGAGGGTAATGGTGCAGACAGATGTAGAGGGGAATGGTGCAGACAGATGTAGAGGGGAATGGTGCAGACAGATGTAGAGGGGAATGGTGCAAGGGAAAGGGTGCCATAATGATCTAGTGCCTTTATTAAAACTCTCATAGTTAGAAATGCCTAAGGTGTGTGTGAATAATGCTGACAACTTCTGTTATGGATGTGGTAAAGTGATATCTCTCTCACAAAAACAAAATATAACTAACATGACTAAAAATGCAGTTTGTATTTTGGCTGCACAATAGGAGCTCAAGATAAGAGCTGAGTGCCACATATATGCTGCAGTTTGTGCGCAGCAAATACTATACTTATGTCTTTTGCAGTCCCAATGATTTGGAGAGAGCCTACTGATCATCTCAACAATGGTTATTTTTGCATGGTCCGTCCAATTGGGAAAGGCATATCAAATAGTAAGAAATGGACTCTGGAGTATCCAAACATCCTCGCTGCAATACGTCCGGTACCAAATGGTAATGACCTTCCAGTACCCAAAGTACCAGAATTATTTTGAACTGCTTCCACTGACGAAGAAGACGACATTGGTAGCCTGGAACTACCAGCCTCAAGCCACCCAGATTTTGAGCAAACAACAACCACTAAACCACACTTAATAATGAAAAGTAAACTGAATGATCTTGTAAGAGATTTGAATTTACAGAAGAACGAAGCAGAGCTTTTGGATTATGTATTGGAAAAATATAAAACTGAATGAAAAGTATATCAGCCAATTCAACAATATAACAAACACACACAAAACATGAATGTTGCGGCTATAGAGCCTTCATCCACACATACATAAATTATTTTTTTTTTAACACACAAATACACAGAATCACTTAACTCATGCGTCTAGATGCAGCCAGGTTGATGTCTTGCCAATGCAATGAAAAGAACAAACTGAACTGGAGAATAAACACCCGTAGAATGCCAAGGGCCGTAAACGTGAGAATTTTAAATGAAACTGTTTTGACAGTTCAAGCCTTTGGGTGTTAAAGTTCACAGAGTGTAAATAAAGTGATTTTTAAGAGACTTGCAGACTTTGTCACTCGAGTGGCTAGATTTAATGGCTGTCACCTCTATGTTGGGGACACCTTTGTGATCCTGGGAACTGAAGTACAACAGTACTGGTTTCAGGGCACTGTTGTGCACATCCAAAAGATGTCTGAACCTGTCAGCCAGTCATAGACCTGTTTTACATTGTATTTCATGCCACATCTCTTGCAGTTGATGATGTAAATGACATTGTGTCTAGTGCAATAGAATGCTTCATGTATGTGGAAGGTGGCATTCAGAAATTCCAGACTGGTCCCCTAGACCACATATGGACAGGAAAGATATAAACCTGAATGAAAATTATATCGGCGAGCTTCATAATGTAAACAAACACAAACAAAATGTGAAAGTTGCGGCTATGTAGCCTTTATCAGCATATACACACATTAGATAATACTACACAAATACACAATATCACTTATCTTGGTATCTCAAAGCAGCCAGGTCGATGTCTAGCCAATAGACTGGCAGGACACATGGGAATGGGAAAAAAAATATCCCTGGGAAAGCTAAGGGCCAGAACTCGAGGATAAGATGAAACTGTGTAGGCAGTTCAGTCCCCTATAATACTGGATGAAGCTGTATTGGCAGTTAAGACCACAAAATTTCACATATGGACAAGTCTGTGGCAAGAGACCGTGCAGAAGTAGGTCTCAGATGCAGGACATAAGCGACTCTTGACTAGAATGTCTTTGAGGTTATGATCATGCCTGCAGGCCACCAGATTAGGTTCCAAGAAAATCGTCCTGATGGCAGGGTCAGCCCTAAGGATGGAGAGGTGCCTGAGGAAAATATGTTTGGGCATGGATGTTGTGAGGGTGGTAGGTAAATATGAGGATAGGTCTCTTGTGGTGAAGTTTAGGCTTGGAAACAAAAGTCTCAGTGAGATAGAAAGACCGTGCTTGGTGAAAGGTGGCAGATGAGACATGTTCAGGATATCCTCGAAGCCAAAAAGAAGTCTAGCATTTTTAAGGCCTTGTTGTGAAAGTTGTCGTTCTTCTGGCAAAGTCTGCAGAAGCATAGAAGCTGGAGAAAGGAATGGAGTCTATGTATGAAGAGGGATGAGAGGACATGTAGAGAAGAAAAGTGAGGGAATCGGTAGTCTCATAGTACACCGGGGGCTGAGGCCTTTAGTTCAAGATGACAGTGAGATCCAGAAAAATGCACAGACGAAGGTGAAAAGCAAGAAGTGCATTGGATGCTGGGATGGAAGTTGGAGATTGCAACAGTGGAATCTTCTGGCAGAAGTTGTTCGTATTTCTGTGTCTATGAACTGGCAGAAGCCAGTTCATTTTTTCCCCCCCAAAGAAGGTGACCTTTTTGCATGCCACAACATTTCTGGGCTAATGGCAGCCCTAAAAATTAATTACAAACTTTATCAAAGACTTGTAGAAAACAAATGCTTTCAAATATCTCATCAGAAAATGTCCAAGACTGAGTGAAGCTAATGTAAGAGAGGGAGTATTTGTTGGTCTTTAAATTTGAAAGCTTATTCATGATGAGAAGTTTCTTTGCGGGTTGCATGGCAAAGAAAAAGATGCAAGGCTAGCATTTAAGTCAGTGGTGGACAGTTTTCTTGAAAACAACAGACGTGATAATGTTATTGAGATTGTAGAAAATCTCCTTCTGAAATAGGAGAGTCTTGGCTGTAACTTGTCTTCGAAAATTTCTTTTCTTTATTCTCATCCGGATTTCTTTACATCAAGCTGTGGAGCTGTCAGTGATGAATATGGTGAATGATTTCATCAGGACATTGCTGCTGTGGAGACAAGATATTGAGGCAACTGCAGCTCTTCAATACTTGTTGATTACTGCTGGACTGTGAAAAGAGACACCTCATCCATTGACTGCAGCGGCTAACAGCATCTGAATAATGACGGGAAAAGTTCAAATGTTTTTTCTTTTTTAAAAACATAATATGTGAACTGTAAATATTTTTGTTAATTTATTGTTTCTATCATTTTACGTTAAAATTTTTATTAACTGGGTATTCAACAACAATTTTTATAAAGCTAAAATAGAAAAACTAACTGTCCACTCAAGGGATTTAAAAATCAGACATTATTTGTATGACTGAATGTCAAAACCATGTCATGTGGCAGCGCATACCATAGAGATGATGTACTGTGTATATAGGCATGATGGAGAGTTGATGGACAGGTCAGCAAGATGGAATCATGACTGTCCATGTATGTGCTGGCATGGCCAATTAAAAATATTGCTCAGTGACACTGCAATGTAAATTCACCATTTAAAACAAAAGTAGAGCCAGTTGTTAAATTTCGCCATGATATGTGAAATAAGCATATAAAAATAAATTCTGGCACCCAAAAAAACTTTTTAAAATTTGTTGACCAGTGGAATTAAGTTATTTGAGTCAACGCGCGTGCAAACAAACACACACACATACAAACACATACACACACACGCACACACATTTAAAAATTGAAACAATTTAATAATTAATAATACATTGTAAAAGAATATAATATCTGCTTGTCTCCTGTTACCTGACTTGATTTCCTGTACCCATATATACTTGTCTACTGTCACATGATGGTATGTTTTTTGGTCTCTAGCACAGATGGAAGATTTGAGAAAGTTGGATTCCATCAAAAGAGATAACTACCATGTTGTCATTCAGGAGACAAAAGAAAGATGTATGGAGAAGAAGTCCAGGGCTGATTCAGAAAGGAAACATTTTATTGAGTTGAAGCAAAATGTTGCTCTCCGTGCTATAAATAGTCAAACTGGGCAACCACTGCCTGCTACAGTAAGTTCATTGCATTTTGTATTTCCACCTAGAAGACACATGACAACCCAACCATTTAGGCAGTGTCAGATTTGCATATAAGCTCACCAAGTTATAGTTTAGGGCCTCTGCAAGGGTCTAAAAACTTTCTATTTGCTTTCACAAAGGACTGTTATATGATAATAAAATGAATATGACTGGTAAAAACAATAGAATGCCAAAAAAAAAAAAAAAGGCTTAAAGTTGAAAAAAACAAAAAGTTTTAAATTGTAACTTATAGCTCCTTAGAGGATTATATAATGTATTTCATTCTGCATTTTTTATTTCTTTTAATTAATATTACACTAAAGTATGTTACCATTATCCATCTATTGAAAAGACATATAAATGTTACAGTTTTCTGAGATTAGCTGGTGTAATTTGAAAAGATAGGGCCTCAGGGATTTAAATGTCATAGGGCTCATCAAGTCTAAATCCAGCCGTGCAGTTAGGCGATAAAATTCAATTAATGGCTAGATAAATGACATACTCTGTACTGAAATAGATCCTTGTCACACAGTATTCATGTTAGACTGGATCCTCATCACAATCAATCTGTGGTGGGGTTCGGTTCACATAATACTTACTTGTGATTGACTAGAATCATATCACACTGAATATCAGACTAAATTCATGTCAAACTCCTGTTGTTATAAACTGAATTCATGTCCCACTATGCTTGTAGTGACTGAATTCATGTCATACTCTACTTGTGGTGGATAGGATTCATGTCGCTCTGTAGTTGTGATGGACTGGATTCATATAACACAGTACTTATTATTGACTGGATTCATAAAACACTGAAAATAGAATAACCTGGATCCATGTCATACTCTACTTATGATAAACTGGATTCATGTCACCCTGTACTTGTGATGGATAGGTTCATGTCACCCTGTACTTGTGATGAATAGGTTCATGTCACCCTGTACTTGTGATAGATAGGTTCATGTCACCCTGTACTTGTGATAGATAGGTTCATGTCACCCTATACTTGTGATAGATAGGTTCATGTCACCCTGTACTTGTGATGGATAGTTTATGTTACACTGTACTTGTGATATATAGGTTCATGTTACCCTGTACTTGTGATGGATAGGTTCATGTCACCCTGTACTTGTGATGAATAGGTTCATGTCACCCTGTAATTGTGATGGATAGGATTCATGTCGCTCTGTACTTGTGGTGGATATGATTCATGTCGCTCTGTACTTGTGATGGATAGGATTCATGTCACTCTGTACTTGTGATGGATAGGATTCATGTCGCTCTGTACTTGTGGTGGATAGGATTCATGTCGCTCTGTACTTGTGATGGATAGGATTCATGTCACTCTGTACTTGTGATGGATAGGATTCATGTCGCTCTGTACTTGTGATGTATAGGTTTATGTAACCCTGTGCTTGTGATAGATAGGTTCATGTCACCCTGTACTTGTAATGGATAGGTTCATGTCACCCTGTACTTGTGATAGATAGGTTCATGTCACCCTATACTTGTGATAGATAGGTTCATGTCACCCTATACTTGTGATAGATAGTTTCATGTTACCCTGTACTTGTGATAGATAGGTTCATGTCACCCTGTACTTGTGATAGATAGGTTTATGTCACACTGTACTTGTGATGGATAGGTTTATGTCACACTGTACTTGTGATAGATAGGTTCATGTCACCCTGTACTTGTGATGGATATATTTATGTCACCCTGTACTTGTGGTGGATAGGTTCATGTCACCCTGTGCTTGTGGTGGATAGGATTCATGTCGCTCTGTACTTGTGGTGGATAGGATTCATGTCGCTCTGTACTTGTGATGGATAGGATTCATGTCGCTCTGTACTTGTGGTGGATAGGATTCATGTCCCTCTGTACTTGTGGTGGATAGGATTGATATAACACAGTACTTATTACTGACTGGATTCATATAACACTGTAATTAGGATAACCTGGATCCATGTCGAACTCTACTTATGATAAACTGGATTCATGTCAGATAGATAGGTTCATGTCACCCTGTACTTGTTATAGATAGGTTCATGTCACCCTGTACTTGTGATGTATAGGTTCATGTCACCCTTTACTTGTGATAGATAGGTTCATGCCATACAGTACTTGTGATGGATAGGATTTATGTCGCTCTGTACTTGTGATGGATAGGATTCATGTCGCTCTGTACTTGTGGTGGATAGGTTTATGTCACCCTGTACTTTTGATAGATAGGTTCATGTCACACTGTACTTGTGATGGATAGGTTTATGTCACACTGTACTTGTGATAGATAGGTTCATGTCACCCTGTACTTGTGATGGATATGTTCATGTCACCCTGTACTTGTGATGGATAGGTTCATGTCACCCTGTGCTTGTGGTGGATAGGATTCGTGTCGCTCTGTACTTGTGGTGGATAGGATTCATGTCGCTCTGTACTTGTGATGGATGGGATTCATGTCGCTCTGTACTTGTGATGGATAGGATTCATGTCGCTCTGTACTTGTGGTGGATAGGATTCATGTCGCTCTGTACTTAGGGTGGATAGGATTGATATAACACAGTACTTATTACTGACTGGATTCATATAACACTGTAATTAGGATAACCTGGATCCATTTCGAACTCTACTTATCATAAACTGGATTCATGTCAGATAGATAGGTTCATGTCACCCTGTACTTGTGATGGATAGGTTCATGTCACCCTGTGCTTGTAATGGATAGGCTCATGTCACCCTGTACTTGTGATGCATAGGTTCATGTCACCCTGTACTTGTGATGGATAGGATTCATGTCATACTAAGCATGAAATAAACTGAATTCTTGTAACACTTTTTTTTTTTGTAGACCGAATTCATTTCATACTGAACTTATGATAGAATGCATTCTCGACACACTATACTTGCGATGGATATGATTGATGTTACACTTTACTTATAATATACTGGATTTATGTCATACTGTTGATAGGATTCATGTAATACTGTGCTTGTGATGGCTAGGATTCATGTCACACTGTACCTTTGATGAATAGGATTCATGTAATACTGTGCTTGTGATGGATAGGATTCATATTATACTGTACTTGTGATGGATAGGTTCATGTCACCCTTTACTTGTGATGGATAGGTTCATGTCACCCTGTAATTGTGATGGATAGGATTCATGTCGCTCTGTACTTGTGGTGGATATGATTCATGTCGCTCTGTACTTGTGATGGATAGGATTCATGTCACTCTGTACTTGTGATGGATAGGATTCATGTCGCTCTGTACTTGTGGTGGATAGGATTCATGTCGCTCTGTACTTGTGATGGATAGGATTCATGTCACTCTGTACTTGTGATGGATAGGATTCATGTCGCTCTGTACTTGTGATGTATAGGTTTATGTAACCCTGTGCTTGTGATAGATAGGTTCATGTCACCCTGTACTTGTAATGGATAGGTTCATGTCACCCTGTACTTGTGATAGATAGGTTCATGTCACCCTATACTTGTGATAGATAGGTTCATGTCACCCTATACTTGTGATAGATAGTTTCATGTTACCCTGTACTTGTGATAGATAGGTTCATGTCACCCTGTACTTGTGATAGATAGGTTCATGTCACCCTGTACTTGTGATGGATATATTTATGTCACCCTGTACTTGTGGTGGATAGGTTCATGTCACCCTGTGCTTGTGGTGGATAGGATTCATGTCGCTCTGTACTTGTGGTGGATAGGATTCATGTCGCTCTGTACTTGTGATGGATAGGATTCATGTCGCTCTGTACTTGTGGTGGATAGGATTCATGTCGCTCTGTACTTGTGGTGGATAGGATTGATATAACACAGTACTTATTACTGACTGGATTCATATAACACTGTAATTAGGATAACCTGGATCCATGTCGAACTCTACTTATGATAAACTGGATTCATGTCAGATAGATAGGTTCATGTCACCCTGTACTTGTGATGTATAGGTTCATGTCACCCTTTACTTGTGATAGATAGGTTCATGCCATACAGTACTTGTGATGGATAGGATTTATGTCGCTCTGTACTTGTGATGGATAGGATTCATGTCGCTCTGTACTTGTGGTGGATAGGTTCATGTCACCCTGTACTTTTGATAGATAGGTTCATGTCACACTGTACTTGTGATGGATAGGTTTATGTCACACTGTACTTGTGATAGATAGGTTCATGTCACCCTGTACTTGTGATGGATATGTTCATGTCACCCTGTACTTGTGATGGATAGGTTCATGTCACCCTGTGCTTGTGGTGGATAGGATTCATGTCGCTCTGTACTTGTGGTGGATAGGATTCATGTCGCTCTGTACTTGTGATGGATAGGATTCATGTCGCTCTGTACTTGTGATGGATAGGATTCATGTCGCTCTGTACTTGTGGTGGATAGGATTCATGTCGCTCTGTACTTATGGTGGATAGGATTGATATAACACAGTACTTATTACTGACTGGATTCATATAACACTGTAATTAGGATAACCTGGATCCATTTCGAACTCTACTTATCATAAACTGGATTCATGTCAGATAGATAGGTTCATGTCACCCTGTACTTGTGATGGATAGGTTCATGTCACCCTGTGCTTGTAATGGATAGGCTCATGTCACCCTGTACTTGTGATGCATAGGTTCATGTCACCCTGTACTTGTGATGGATAGGATTCATGTCATACTAAGCATGAAATAAACTGAATTCTTGTAACACTTTTTTTTTTTTTTGTAGACCGAATTCATTTCATACTGAACTTATGATAGAATGCATTCTCGACACACTATACTTGCGATGGATATGATTGATGTTACACTTTACTTATAATATACTGGATTTATATCATACTGTTGATAGGATTCATGTAATACTGTGCTTGTGATGGCTAGGATTCATGTCACACTGTACCTTTGATGAATAGGATTCATGTCTTACTGTACTTGTGATGGATAGGATTCATGTAATACTGTGCTTGTGATGGATAGGATTCATATTATACTGTTCTTATGATGAATATGATTGATGTCACCCTTTACTTGTGATGGACTTTATTCATGTCACACTCTAGTTGTGATAGACAAAATTCATTTCACACTCTGCTTATGGTGAACTGGATTTTTGTAACACAGTACTTATGATAGACTGGATTCATATCACACTTTACTTGTTATGGATAGGTTTTACACCTCTCATTACTTTTGATAAATTATATTCATGTCACACTCAGCTTGGTATAAACTGAATTCATGTCACACTCAACTTTTGGTAGACTGAATTCATGTCACATTCTACTTGTGATAAACTAGATTCATGTCACACACTGCTTTTGGTGGACTGGGTTCATGTCACACTGTACTTCTGATAAACTGGATTCATGTCACACTGTACTTATGATGGACTGGGTTCATGTCACACTTGTTTGTGATGGATATAATTCATGCCACACTGAACTATTGATGGATATGACTCATATCACATTTTACTTGTGATAGACTGGATTCATGTCACACTCAGCTTGTGGTATTCTGAATTCATGTCACACTCTATTTGTGATAGACTAGATTTGTGTCACAATGGGGTAGTAGCCTGTCCTACTACTTTGCGTGTTCACCAGCTGGCGGAGAGTGGAAAAGACTCTAGATATAGAGGTTAGCCTCTAATATATTGAATAAGTGGCTGACCAAAACAGGTGGTGGTCATTGAGAGGAGGCGAATTAGCTGTTGGGCCAGCTAGATCTATAAAGTACCCCAAAACTGCATGATATGACCATTGGCGAGTAAGAGACGTCATTATCAATTCCAACAGGAGAGTGGGTAAATACAGGAGAGAATACAAACAGTTTCTGGGCCCACATGCAGCTGATAGAAATGGAAATGATCAAAGAGTATTGAAGATATGCAGCCAGCACAGTCTCTTTATCACAAATGCCATGTTTGACCACAGAGATTCACAACGGTATACCTGGTACAGATGGAACCACACCTCCATCAAGAGCCAAAATGAGTTTATATCAACAAAAGTCAAAGGAAGAAGGAGAGTTCTTGATGCAAGAGCAATCCCTAATGGTCTATGTGACACCAACTATGACAGCAAAATATCTCGTCTTCAATAAACACAAGAAGAAATTAACTAAAAAACATGTTCTCATCAGAACAGAAGGTTTGAATAAAGAAGGAGTAAAAGAACATCATTCAAACAGCTATCGCTTGTGGTGGGAAATATTGAGGATGAATGGAGTGTGTATAAAATCACCTTGTTTGGTATTCCCGAAGAATTATGTAGAAAAAATAAAGAGAGGAAGTAGAAGGAATTATAAACAAATATTCACTATGGTGGTGTGAAGAAGTAAAAAAAAAAGCAGTTAAGAAAAAAAAAATACTTATATAAAAACTGGATAAAATCGAAGAGAGGGAATGATTATGTAAGCTGTATACAGCAACACAGAGACACCAAACAGAGGATCAAGAAAGCAGAACAAGAATCCTGGGAACGTTTCAGACAGAGGATCAAGGAAGTAAAACAAGAATCCTGTGAAGGTTTCAGACAGATGATCAAGGAAGTAAAACAAGAATCCTGGGAACGTTTCAGACAGAGGATCAAGGAAGCAAAACAAGAATCCTGGGACATTTCAGACAGAGGATCAAAAAAGCAAAACAAGAATCCTGGGAACATTTTAGACAGAGGATCAAGGAAGTAAAACAAGAATCCTGTGAACGTTTCAGGACAGAAAGGATGGGACATTTTCAGAAAGCAAAAAACACTAGAATCCTGGGAAATTTTTTCAGGACAGAGTAAAACAAGATCCTGTGAACGTTTCGACAAGACAAGAAAAAACAAGAATCCTGGGAACGTTTCAGACTGGTAAAACAAGAAATGGGTTTCAGACAGAGGATTAAGAAAGAGGATGTTTCAGACGAAATCACAAAAAAACAAGAATCCTGGGAACGTTTCAGTGAGTTATTAGCAAAAAGCGAGAAAACAGCCAGCAGAACATTTTTCAAAGTAGTAAAAACTGTGTGAACAAGAGATAAGAGCTCCAACCCAACCGTAGTAATTAACAATAAAAAAGGAAAACCATTAACAGACCCAACAGAAGTATGTGAAAGATGGAGAGAATACTTCAGTAAACTCTTCAACCCCTTGAGAGATTGTCAGGAAAGAACAACCAAAGACTACAGAGCAACATTGCTAGAACCTGTGATACTTATTACTGAAGTAGTTAAAGTCATTAAGCAAACACCCAAATATAAAGCACCAGGTGCTGATTACCAACATAAATAATCCAAGCAGCAGGTGAAAGCAACATTAGATGGCTCCATAGAATATTCAATGTGGCATTGGTACAACAAACTGCTCCCATTGACTGGTAACATTAAATAGTTGTACCATTGTGGAAGAACAAGGGAAGCAAGCAGAAATGCAAGCAATATCAAGGCATCTCTCTTTTAAGTCATGCTGGGGAAAATATATGCTAGGATTAAAAAAAATGAGGCTGCTACCAGAGATAGATCCCCAGTTGACAGAAGAAGTGAAGGGTTTCAGAAGAAATAGAAGCTGCACAGATGTGATCTTCACACTTAAACAGTTAATAGAAAAGAACATTGAATATGATCACAACTTATTTGCATCATTTGTAGACCAGGAAAAAGCTTTCAATCAGGTTGATAGACAACAATTATGGAAAGTAGAAGCTCGATATGGAGTAAGTGAACACCTAATTGAAGTTTACAGAAGCTTATATAGTGATTGTAGAAGCGTAGTTAGAATAAATCAGGGAATATCTAAACCATTCAAAGTAATTTCTGGGGTAAGACAGGGATGTGTCTTATCACCACTCCTGTTTATCACCTACATTGACAGTATAAGCAAGAATGTCAGGCCCAGGAATGAAAATAGTAACACTAATGAACTCTTTGCTGCTGACCAGGCCTTGATTGTAGATACAGCCAATAATTTTCTACAGTGTCTCACATCCATGAATGAAAAATGTAAAATTAAATAATATGAGGATCAACATCGAAAAGATAGAAGTAAAGTCAGTCGGAAGAAAGACGCAGGATTTAAACATCGCATTAGAGCATACATATATTAAACAGGCATCTGAGTTTAAATATTTAGGAACAGCATTCACTGAAGACGGTAACTTGGACAAAGAAATTGACATCCAGTGCAGTAAAGCTGGCCAATTATTGGACAGCTAGCCCCCCGACTATTACAGCATAAAGCAATCCCAATCAGCACAAAGAAACACCTCATGTAAAGCATATTCATTGCCACCTTTTTCTACCAATGCCAAATATGGTCACTCACAACAAAACATAAAAGAAAATTAGTAACCATAGAAATGAGGTGTCTGAGAAAGCAAATCAAATGGTTTGCCCACTTGGAGAGAATGCCTTCTGAGGCTATACTATAAAAGGCATATACCAAAAGAGGAGAGAAACGTAGAGCAAGAGGGAGACCAAAAACAACATGAAGGATAACATCAGAGAAACTCTACAACACCATGATGTGTCTATGGTCGCAGCAGCCAGAAGAGCATGAAGCAGGACCTTAGATCTCCCTCGACACCCGAAGTGGTGAAAGAGGACGTAAAGAAGAAGAAGACAGTGTCACTGTGCAAAACAGATAACGCAAAAGAAATAATACAAACTGTTGATGAACAATGGGATATGCTGCGCGAGTTAGTTCAGCAGGCATTAAAAGCTTATACTTCCAACACATACAGCTGAAATGCTTATACTTCCAACACATACAGCTGAAATGTTTATACCTTCAACACATACAGCTGAAATGTTTATACCTCCAACACATACAGCTGAAATGTTTATACCTCCAACACATACAGCTGAAATGTTTATACCTCCAAAACATACAGCTGAAATGTTTATACCTCCAACACATACAGCTGAAATGTTTATACCTCCAACACATACAGCTGAAATCACATACAGCTGAAATGTTTATGCCACCAACACATATAGCTGAAATGTTTATACTTCCAACACATACAGCTGAAATGTTTATGCCTCCAACACATACAGCTGAAATGCTTTTACCTCCAACACATACAACTGAAATGTTTATACCTCCAACACATACAGCTGAAATGTTTATACCTCCAACACATACAGCTGAAATGTTTATACCTCCAACACATACAGCTAAAATGTTTATACCTCCAACACATACAGCTGAAATCACATACAGCTGAAATGTTTATACCTCCAACACGTATAGCTGAAATGTTTATACTTCCAACACATACAGCTGAAATGTTTATGCCTCCAACACATACAGCTGAAATGTTTATACCTCCAACACATAAAACTGAAATGTTTATACCTCCAACACATACAGCTGAAATGTTTATGCCTCCAACACATACAGCTGAAATGTTTATACCTCCAACACATACAGCTGAAATGTTTATACCTCCAACACATACAGCTGAAATCACATACAGCTGAAATGTTTATACCTCCAACACATACAGCTGAAATGTTTATACTTCCAACACATACAGCTGAAATGTTTATACATCCAACACATACAGCTGAAATGTTTATACCTCCAACACATACAGCTGAAATCTTATACCTTCAACACATACAGCTGAAATCACATACAGCTGAAATGTTTATACCTCCAACACATACAGCTGAAATGTTTATACCTCCAACACATACAGCTGAAATCACATACAGCTGAAATGTTTATACCTCTAACACATACAGCTGAAATGTTTATGCCTCCAACACATACAGCTGAAATGGATGACAAATGAAATTATGGAGATGATGGATTATAGAAAAAAAAAATGATGAAGAAGAATATTCTGGTGTACATAAAACAATAAGGAATAAATAGATAGGGGCTAAAGAAACCTGGCTGAATCAGATGTGCACAGAGATTAGGAAAAATCACAGAAAAGACTCACATTCTATGCACCAACAGCTAAGCATATTTACAGGGAAGAAGAGATTTAACATCTGTGGATGTTTAAAATAAAAAAAAAGATGAAATAGGAATGAGGCAGAGTGTCAATTAAAATATGGACAGAGTACTTGGGAGATCTTTTTTAGGATAATAGTAGAGAAGTATACTTGCAGAACAGTACAGTGAGGGCCCACCAATACTGAATTCAGAAGTTGAGGATTCATTACATCACATGAAAAAAAGGAAAGGCACCCGGGGAAGACAACATTGCATTGGAAGAAATTGAAGCTTTGGGATATTTTGGAATAGAAATAACAAAAAAATTTCTAAATGACATTTATAATAGTGGGTGCATTCCTAATGACCTATTAAAAACTATATTTATTTATCTGCCAAAGCAACCATTCACTTTAAAATGTGAAGACTGTCGCACCATAAGTCTTATGAGTTATGTGACAACAATGTTCTTCTTCTGCCTTTCTATCCCCCAATGGAGCATAGGCCCTCAACCAATTCACGCCAAGTCGTTCTATCCTTCGCCATTACATGGAGCTCTTCTCATGTCCTCCCAATCTTTCTAACCTCATTTTCCAGCTCTCTTCTCCATGTGTTTTTTGGCCTTCCTTTATTCCTATGCCTCTGTGGGTTCCAATGCAAAGACATTCTAGTTATGCTGTTCTCCTGTTTTCTCAGTGTGTGCCCTATCCAACGCCAGCGTCTTTTCCTCACCTCCTGATCCACTGGAGCCTGTTTAGTTCTCTCCCAAAGTTCTACATTAGTTATTCTATCATACTATTTTATTCCCTCTATTCTGCGCAGGCACCAGTTAATGAATGTCTGTAATTTATTAGTAATTGCCTTCGTTGTTCTCCATGTTTCCGCCCCATACAATAGTACTGATTTGACATTAGAATTAAAAATTTTTAGTTTAGTATTTCTTTTAATTTCTTTTGACCTCCACAAATTCCCTAGTGCTATGAAAGCCCCTCTTGCCTTTTGTATTCTTATTTTAATATCTCTATCAGTTCCTCCATCTTTATCTACATTACTGCCTAAATAGGTGTACGACTCCACGTCTTGGAGTGGGGTGCCATTAAGAGAAACCACATTACTATTAAGAGAAACCACATTACTATTAAGAGAAACCACATTACTATTTGCCTGATTTATTCTCATTATCTTTGTCTTTCCTTTATGGATTTTCAGACCAAGCTGCTGTGATCTCGCATTAAGTATATTTAATTTATCTTGTATCTGATTCCGTGAATGAGACAGAAGGGCAATAATATCATCAGCAAAGTCCAGATCATCAAGCTGTTTTGTAGGGGTCCATTGAATTCCATTCTTGGTGTTAGCAGTTACTGTTTTCATAGTCCAGTCTATAGCCAGTAAAAATAGGAGAGGCGACAAAAGACATCCCTGTCGCACACCTGTTTTTATTTCAAATGCATCTGTTAGCTTTCCCTCGTGAAGAACTCGACATTTCATGTCTTTATATGTTGCCTTTATTAAGTTGATAATTTTCTGTGGGATTCCATAGTGCCCCATCAATTTCCAGAGAGATTTCCTACCAATGCTGTCAAATGCTTTTTCATAGTCTATAAATCCAATGTAAAGTGGTGAGTTCAGTTCAATGCTTTGCTCTATTATAATACGTAATGTGGCTATCTGATCAGTACAGGATCTGTTTGACCGAAAACCTGCCTGCTCATCTCTTAGCATTTTATCAATAGCATCTTTTAATCTTTCCAAAATAATTCTACTTAATATTTTTCCAGGAACTGACAGCAACATAATTCCTCTATAGTTTTCACACTCCTGTAGATCACCTTTTTTGGGCAGTTTCACAAGATATCCTTCTCTCCAGTCTGCTGGTATTTCTTCGGTCTCCCAGACTTTACTGAATAATCTATGTAGCAATTCTGTTGATGTGTTTATGTTGGTCCTGATGGCTTCAGCTGGGATACCATCTGGGCCTGACGCCTTTCCTTCCTTAAGAAGATTTATAGCTTTTCTAATTTCCTCTTTGGATGGTATCTCACAGTTGATATCCAGTTCCATTTCTAAAGGCTGGATATCTGGGGGAACCTCTGGGCCTGGTCTATTTAGAAGCATTTCAAAATATTCAACCCATCTGTCCATTTGATCTTTAGAGTTAGTAAGTACCTTTCCTTGACTATTTTTGATTGATCCAGTTGGCTGACTATATTTACCTACTAATTTTCTTGTGTTACTGTAAAGTTCTCTGAGGTTTCCTTGTGCTAGATCATTTAGATATTTCACTTTATCTGCCCTTATATGCCTCCTAACTTCCTTGTTGGCTTCTGTGTAATTCTCCTGAGCTCTAGCTTTAGCAGCTCTAGTTTTGCTATTGTTTAATTCTGTCTTTTTACTTTTCCTATCTTCACTCAATTTAATGGTTTCTGGTGTTATCCATGCTTTATGTTTCCTTTCTTTCTTGCCAAGAACTTCTACGCAAGATTCATTCCAGATTCCTTTGATCTGATCCCAGCAGACTTCGATGTTGACATCTTCAGCTAACTGCTGCAACACCTGGTACTTATTAGAGACGGTAACTGAGAACTGTTCCTTAATTTCTTTATCTCTGAGAAAGCCTACATTATATTGGTTTCTATGATTATAAGATGTTATATATCTTTTTAGTTTCAACTTGATTTTACTTACCACCAGCAAATGGTCAGTAAATACATCGGCACCTCTGAAAGCCCTAACATCGTAAAGGGATGACAACAATGTTACTGAGAGTAATTATGAGAAGAATGAGAAACAAGATTAAACTAGAAATTAGTGAAGAATAGTGTGGATTTGTAAACGGAAAAGGTACGAACAATGCCATCTACATCCTCAGGACTCTTTTGGTAAGAGCTTATCATCATCAGGGACCCTGCCAGTTGGTGCAGGCGCTCATGCGTCTCCACAGATCATGATCCCTGGTTGCCTGGAACAGCTCTCTTTATGTCATCCCTCTATGCCATCATTTCAGCCCATCCAGCATCATCTCTCTTGGTCTGCCTCTACCCTTCTTTCCCCTGATCTTTCCAGTTGTGACGTTGTTTTCCAATGCCCCTCTTCTCATTACGTGGCCAAAGAACAATGTTTGTCTTTTTCTTATTGTTGTATATAGAGATCTACTTTCATTAGCTTCTTTCAAATAATCGTTGTTAGTTACTCTGGCCATCCAAGGTATTTGTAACATTTGTCTCTGAAACCACATCTCTGCTGCTTCCGAATTCTTCTTGATTTGTCCACTGTCATTCCAAGATTGGCTACCCTACAGCAGAGCAGGTTCTGTGTAACATTTTAGCACTCTCTTTCAAACATTAAATGAGAGCAACTTATTGCATAAGATATTTTTCATTTTCTGAAATGCTGCCTTCGCTTGACCTATTCTGATTTTTATCTCTGTCACACATTTTCTATCTGATGATATGATTGTTCCCAGATATTTAGTTTATTGACTTGGTTAAGCAATTTTTTTTTCAATTGAGATATCACAATGTTGTGTTGTCTTCTTCTTTAAAATAACCATGACTTCCGTTTTCTTATTGTTCAAGGAAAGTCCTTTCTTAGCAATCTCCATCGCCACAATATCCACCAGTTGTTGTAAATTAGTTGTGTTATCAGCTATCAAAACTGTATCATCTAAATAACACAAATTGTTTATATTGTATCCTCCCACTTTTGTTCCTGATTTTTTCTTTAATTTCTTTCAAAAGCACTTCACTGAATAGAGAGAAAAGATCTGGGGATAAGACACATCCCTATTTTACTCCTTGCTTTATCTGTTCAAAAGTACCCAATCAGTGTTCAATTTTAATTGCTGCTACTTGATTCCAGTAAATATTTTTAATTATTTTGAGATCTATCCCATCTACATTGATGTCTTCCAACATTTTTATCATCTTCTCATGTTTGACTTTGGTATAATCTATAAAGCACAAATATAAGTCCTTTTGTATGTTCATTGATCTTTCTATTAGTGTTCGTAATATGTCTATTGCATAATTTGTGCCTTTACCTTCCACAAATCCATACTGCTCTTCACTCATTTCTATTCTTGTTTTTCTTCTTCTTCTTCTCATTATAATTCTAAGTAGTAAATTGGTGGCATGATTTTTTAAGTTGACTGTACAAAATTCTTCACATTCAGTTGCTCCTGGTCTTTTGGGTGACGCAATAAATACATATTTCATTATATTCATTGGAATGTACCCAGTGTTATAAATGTCATTCATCAGTTTTGATTTCAGACATCCTGTATTTACTATTATCTTTCTTCCAGTTAGGTTACTAATTTGTTTGTGAGCACTTTTTGCCTCTTTAATAAAACTTCAATAAATGTGTTGCATTGTTCATCTAGCCAATCTTCTGTTGCCTTCAGACACTTATGCCTTATTTCTTTACTTTTTTTTTTTCATATTCATCTTTGTTATTTATACAGTTTTCTGTCACCCATTAACTTTACAATTTTTTCAGTCATCCATTTCTGTTTAGCTATTTGTCTTCATTCTGGTAAAATCTCTTTGCTTGCTTGGTGGATGGAGTCTTTCAACAATTCCCACTGATTGTTTATAGTTTGTATTTTTTGAATTGCATTGTACCTGTTCCTCAAAATAACTCTAAATGTCTCCTGAATTTCCTCATCCTGTCTTAAAATAACTTTGTTTAGTTTATAGTTTTTTAACTTCTTCCTTCCACTCTTCAATCGTACATTTAATTTTCCACATAATAGGACGTGGTCACTTACAGTGAGCACTAGGTCTTGTCTTCACATTTGTTAGTGCATTTCTAAACCTTTTGTTAATTAGTATATAAGCAATCTGATTGAATGTTTGCATATCTGGATTTCCGGGAAGGCTAACCAGGTAAACAAATGCCCGCAGAAGTCGGATGTGTTGGCCAAAAAGTGCAAATATCGCAATCATCTGTAAATGGCCACAAAGCAATTACATCTTCGGATGAACTCAGAAGAAGAATATCTGGACTTCTCCACATGTATAGCCGTCACTTTTTTTTTTGTTTAAACCAGGTGTTTCCAACCATCATATCATTTATTTTTACCTACTCTACCAGTTTCAACCTCTTTTATTTGTTGATCCTAAACAATATTCCCTAACTATATCTGTTGCTCTCTCTTTCGCAACTTTTGCATTAAAATCTCCCAATATTATTTTATTTTCTTGTTTATTTTCTTTGGGCTATTGCCAAATCTAAATTTTCATAAAATGTGTATATTTCGTCTTCACTGCTAACTGATGTTGGGGCGCACACTTGAATAATGTTTATATTTATGGGTTGCCTTTTATTTTAACCATGTTAACCCTATCTGATATACTCCAGTAACCCACAGTTGCTTTTGCTGTTTCCTTGCTGTTAAAATTATTCCAAACCCCTTTTTATGTTTGTCACTTTCTTTAAATATATAATTGTGTACTTGTCTGATCTTTCCAGCACCCTTCCATCTCATTTAACTCATTCCTTGGTTATAACTTTTTCTGTCTTTCCCAATTCTGCCAGTGTTCTCACATTCCACGTTACTAGTTTAACACACTTAGTTTTCATAATTTTGTTTTTAAATTGCAATCAGTAAACTGATGATGATCTGGGATCACCTGTGACTCATGACTTGTGACTTGTGACTCATGACTTGTGACTTGTGACTTGTGACTCATGACTGTCCCTACCGGACGAGGCTGTCCTTAGACTTCCATTAATGTCATTCGTGTGATTCAGTCAGTTTCTTCAAGAGATATCTTGGGAATATAATGTGGTGGTTACCCATTGCCTTCCACATCCATATGGGGTATTTAAACCTGCACCTTTGACAGTAATTTCCCACTGTCAGGACAAGTGTGTGCCCTTCTCTGTCTAGCTGCTGAAAGATCAACTTATTCAGATGGATGCTCGGTCCCCATATCTGCGTTAGCCACACCGTGGTGTGTTTCCCACCCTCCACCACTTGGAGGTGCAGTTTGGGATTTTCCCTTTCATCAAATTTGAGACCAGTATGACATTTTTCAAACTCTCTAGGTACCTTCTGGGGGGGCGGAAAGAGCTAGAGAAGTAAAAAAAAACAAATGATCTTTATTTACGCTTCATTGACTATTCGAAAGCATTTCATTGTGTGAAACATAAAGAAACAATCAAACTATTGGAAAAATTAAACAGTGATGGAAAAGATTTACGAATTATTAAGAACATGTATTGGCAGCCAACAGCAGCTATAAGAATTAATGATCCTTTGGGAACATTTCAGAGCATAAAGAGGAGAGTAAGACAAGGTTGCATAATATCACCTGTTTCATTTTCATTATAGAGTGAATATATAATATCTATCATGGATTTGCCAAGCGTTGTGGTTGGTGTTCATAATATAAACAACCTGAGTTATGCTGATGACACCGTCTTGATAGCGACAAGTCAGAAAGAACTACAAGAATTGATAGATACGGTAGTGGTAGAAAGTGGGGAAATGGGCCTCAGTTTAAAAAATGTAAAATAGGGCCCTGGAATATACAGGTAGAGAAAGACAAGTCATGGTGGTTTCCAAGAAAAGAATAGGACCTAAATGTACAATAAAAGTGAAAGGCGTTATTTAGTACAGGTAAAGAAATGTATATATCTAGGCACATTGATAACATACAGTGATACAATGAAAGATGTGTCACAGAGAAAAGCAATAGAATAGGACAGGCTAAAACTGCATTTTAGAAAATGAAAAACATTTTGTGCAGTAAATTTATGTCATTAGAGGTAAGAAAAGTATTCTTTCATGCTACATAGAGCTGGTTTTAACATACGACTGTGAAGCCTGGACAATTAGTAAACAAGCCGAACAATATCTTGAGGCCTGGGAGATGTGGTTTTACAGAGGAATCTTTAGGATTCTTTGGACAGCTAAGAAGATCAACCCAGATGTTTTGAAAGAGGCAAGGGCTTAAAGACAGCTTATCACAAACATCAGAAAGAGACAGTCATCATTTTGTGGTCATGTTATGAGAAGAGGGAAAATGAAACATGTTGTGACCACTGGAAAGATCTGTGGAAAGAGAGACAGAGGAAGACAGCATGATAAGATTCTTGACAGTCTTTTGTCATGGCATGGAGGGTGTCAACTCAAGAACTGATACATGCAGTTACAGATGGCAGACTGTGGAGAGGCATGATCATCTAGTGAGAGGCCAAGGATATTGATGAAATCATTAATGTGTTACATCTCTAGGATACTGATTGATGTCACTGATTTATAACATCTCTAGGATACTGATTGATGTCACTGATTTATAACATCTCTAGGATATTGAGCAGTATGTTGAGAGCGAACTGAGGAAAGAGCAAGAAGTTGTCCAAATGAGATTAGAGAACATCAGACTGAAAAATAGCATGAAAAAGAATGAACAGCAAATCAAATTAAAGGTATTTTTGCCTCAAATTATTGACTGTTGTCTGTCATTTTGTACTTTGTGTCAGCTTTATAGACATATTTGGTTAAAGCTGTGTGTATTCACTCAGTGCAAAATGTACATATATTCTATATCACATCCATGGACATTTAATACACACTAAATGTACACGCAACATACACTCAGTGGACACTCAATTTGCACTCAATGTACATTCAATGGACACAATGTACACTTAATGTACAATCAGTGCACACTCAATGGAAACAAAGTTAACTCTTTGGACACTTAATTTACACTCAGTGGATACTGTGTGTGCATTCATTGAGTGCTCAGTGGACACTCAATGTGCACTCAGTGTACACTCAATGTACACTCAGTGTACCTCAGTAAACTGTCAGTGAACATTTCATGTACCTCAGTATACAATCAGTGAACATTCAGTTTATCTTAGTATACAGTCTATGAACAGTCAGTGTACCCCAGTATACAATCAGTAAACATTCACTGTACCTAAGTATTCAGTAAATGAAAATTCATTGTACCTCAGCTAAAGTCTATGAACATTCAGTTCACCTCAGTAAACAATTTGTAAACATTTAGTTTACCTCAGTGTACAATAAATAAACATTAACTGTTGCTCAGTTTTCCATGTATGTTTATTTAGTGTACCTCAGTATTCAATTATTGAACATTCAATGTACCTCACCATACAATCAGTCAACATTCAGTATACTTCACTATACAATCAGTCAACATTTAGTGTACCTCATTGTACAATCTATGAACATTCAGTGTACCTCAGAATATAATCTGTGAACATTCAGTGTACCTCACTATACAATCAATCAACATTCAATGTACCTCACTATACAATCAGTCAACATTTAGTGTACCTCAGTATACAATCTATGAACATTCAGTTGACCATAGTATACAATCTATGAACATTGAGTGTACCTCAGTATACAATCAGTAAACATTCAGTTTACCTCAGTATACAATCAGTAAACATTCAGTGTACCTCAGTATACAGTCAATGAACATTCAGTTTACTTCAGTTTAGAAATTATGAATATTCACTGTTCATCTGTATTCAGTCTATGATTATTCAGTGTACATCATATACAATCTATAAACGTTCAGTTCACCTTTGTATACAATATGTGAACATTTAATGTGATCACAGTTCAGTCTATTATTATTAGTATACCTCAGTATATAATCTATGAACATTCAGTTTACCTCAGTATACAATCTATAAAAATTCAGTTTACCTCAGTATTCAATCTGTGATTATTCAGTTTACCTCAGGGTACACTCAGTGAAAATTCAGCTTACCTCAGACTCTATTTCTTTTCTTATTCTTGTCTACTCTTTTTTTGTTTAATTTTATCTTTTCTGTAATTATTTCTGTTTCTAAAATGTTGATTTTTCTTGTGTGGTTAAATGTTATTTGTGACTTCTACATATGCTACAGATCAATTAAGATTCATATTATTTGACTAAGTTTTATCTGTAACAGGAACAAGTTTCAGAAGGTCTTCATCTGATAGACTTTGAACAGCTCAAGATTGAGAATCAAACATACAATGAGAAAATAGAGGAAAGAAATGAGGTTTGTGTATATTGTAACTTGTCCTTTACACTTTTACTTTATTACACTTTGTTACCTGTCCTTTACTCTTCTACTTTACTCTACTTTGTTTCCTGTCCTTTACTCTTCTACTTTACTTCACTTTGTTACCTGTCCTTTACTCTCCTACTTTACTGCACTTTGTTTCCTGTCCTTTACTCTCCTACTTTACTGCACTTTGTTTCCTGTCCTTTACTCTTTTACTTTACTACCTTTTGTTTCCTGTCCTTTACTCTCCTACTTTACTGCACTTTGTTTCCTGTCCTTTACTCTCCTACTTTACTGCACTTTGTTTCCTGTCCTTTACTCTCCTACTTTACTGCACTTTGTTTCCTGTCCTTTACTCTTTTACTTTACTACCCTTTGTTACCTGTCCTTTACTCTTCTACTTTACTCCACTTTGTTACCTGTCCTTTACTCTTCTACTTTACTCCACTTTGTTACCTGTCCTTTACTCTCCTACTTTACTTCACTTTGTTACCTGTCCTTTACGTATGTATGGGTCTTTCTGTGCAGCTACATGTGTGTATGTATGTGTTTTGTGTATATCTGTTTGTGTCTGTTTGTGTTAGGGTTGTATACGTGTGTGTTTTAGAGGGTGTGACTGTGTGTATCAGTGTGTATGTGTATATATGTGTGTATGTATGTGTTTGTGTGTGTTCGTATGTATGTGGATGCATGTGTGTATTGGGTGCCTAAGTGTGTGAGTGAATGGGTTTGCGTGTGTATGTGGGTGTGTGTGTTTGCGCGCGAGCGTGCGCACATTTTTTACCACCCATGCTTTTGTTTTTTCTTGATATTAATAAAATGCATATTATTACATGAACATAACATGCTTTATTGATGAGATACAACTGCTGTGTGAAAGATAGGAGTTTGGAAGGGCCGAATGTAAGACAGGCCTGCGTGCCTAATTTGTAACCCTTTGAAAATAAAATTAATTCGTTCATTCGTTCTTCTGTCCTATACTCTTCTACTTTACTTCACTTTGTTACCTATCCTTTACTTTTCTACTTTACTCCACTTTGTTACCTGTCTTTTACTCTTCTACTTTACTCCACTTTGTTACCTGTCCTTTACTCTTCTGTCCTATAATCTTCTACTTTACTCCACTTTGTTACCTGTCCTTTACTCTTCTGTCCTTTACTCTTCTACTTTACTTTACTTTCTTACCTGTCCTTTACTCTTCTGTCCTTTACTCTTCTACTTTACTTCACTTTGTTACCTGTCCTTTACTCTTCTGTCCTTTACTCTTCTACTTTACTTCACTTTGTTACCTGTCCTTTACTCTTCTGTCCTTTACTCTTCTACTTTACTTCACTTTGTTACCTGTCCTTTACTCTTCTGTCCTTTACTCTTCTACTTTACTTCACTTTGTTACCTGTCCTTTACTCTTCTGTCCTTTACTCTTCTACTTTACTCCACTTTGTTGCCTGTTCTTTAGTCTTCTACATTACTTCACTTTGTTACCTCTTTTACACTTCTACTTTATTACACTTTGTTACCTCTTTTACACTTCTACTTTATTACACTTTGTTACTTGTCCTTTACTCTTCTGTGCTATACTCTTCTACTTTATTCTACTTTGTTACCTGTCCTTTACTCTTCTGCTTTACTCCACTTTGTTTCCTGTCCTTTACTCTTTTACTTTACTACACTTTGTTTTCTGTCCTTTACTCTTTTACTTTACTACACTTTGTTTCCTGTCCTTTACTCTTTTACTTTACTACCCTTTGTTTCCTGTCCTTTACTCTTTTACTTTACTACCCTTTGTTTCCTGTCCTTTACTCTTTTACTTTACTGCACTTTGTTTCCTGTCCTTTATTCTTCTACTTTACTCCACTTTGTTACCTGTCCTTTACTCTTTTACTTTACTACCCTTTGTTTCCTGTCCTTTACTCTTTTACTTTACTACCCTTTGTTTCCTGTCCTTTACTCTTCTACTTTACTACACTTTTGTTTCCTGTCCTTTATTCTTTTACTTTACTACACTTTATTTCCTGTCTTTTACTCTTCTACTTTACTCTACTTTGTTTCCTGTCCTTTACTCTTCTACTTTACTACACTTTTGTTTCCTGTCCTTTACTCTTCTACTTTACTCCACTTTGTTTTCTGTCCTTTACTCTTCTACTTTACTCCACTTTGTGACCTGTCCTTCACTCTTTTACTTTACTGCACTTTGTTTCCCATCCTTTACTCTTTTACTTTACTACACTTTGTTTCCTGTCCTTTACTTTTCTACTTTACTCCACTTTGTTACCTGTCCTTTACTCTTTTACTTTACAACACTTTGTTTCCTGTCCTTTACTCTTCTACTTTACTACACTTTGTTACCTGTCCTTTACTCTTCTACTTTACTCCACTTTGTGACCTGCCTTTTACTCTTCTACTTTACTCCTCTTTGTTACCTGTCCTTTACTCTTCTGCTTTACTCCACTTTGTTACCTTTCCTTTACTCTTCTACTTTACTCCACTTTGTTTCCTGTCCTTTACTCTTTTACTTTACTTCACTTTGTTTTCTGTCCTTTACTTTTCTACTTTACTACACTTTGCTTTTAATATCATGAGAGACCTTCTAAGACCAGTGATGATCATGCAAAGTCAAGCCTGATTTTTTTGCACAATTTAATTATGGAACTGTTTCCAGTCTGCTCAAAAGACAGTGGACACATCCACAATCAAATAACAGACATTTTTTTTTGAAAACTGTTTTTACATTGTTTGAGGGAAGCAGACATACATCTACTCCAGCCTGTCTGATGCCCTCAACTTCATCCACACCACATGCAGAAAGGACTTCAGTGGGCAGGTGGCCTCAAAGGCAGTTCCAGTCTGTTATGTGCCCAGATAAGCCATGATTCATTATGCAAAAGCATGATGGTAGAATCAGAGGGGTACAGATGTCAACATGAGGGATTTGCTCATAACTGCATCGAGGTAGCTTCAAACTTTGGTTAAAGCAGCATCTTTGTTTGGGGAGAAATTACAGAGAATTGTAGAAGGGCTGGAAATATCACAGTGCAGTGGTGTTGCGTGTCACTGTTAGCCAGTGCATGGACATACATGAGGTTACTTCGCTTTTATATATGGTGTGCTGGGTTGGTAGACTCAAATGTTTTGTGATTAAACTTATGATGATGAACAGTTTGTTGAGTTTTCCTGGACTGTGTGTGTGCTGCAGAGTTCAATAGAGAATCATGAAATAGACACTTGGACCATATGTTCATATGCCACCTCACATTTAGCATACAACAAGTGCAACAAGTGATACGTACACAATATCCTGACACCATAGATTGTGTCATTTTTACAAACTCATGGAAAAGACTTTATGCACAACAATGCAACCCCACATTGAGCACTTGTAACACTGCATTCCTCTTGCAAAGCAATATTGATGTTTATCGCCCATGGCCAGCAGGTTCACCAGACCTTAATCCTGTTGAGCATGTAGAGGCCATGCTTAACTGCCTTGTCCAAAACCTGTCAAATCCACCCCAGAATCTATTAGAGCTCACAATTTAACTCACACATGCATTCAGTAATCTTCCGCAAGCTGCAGTCTTAACTCTTTGAGTCCCATGGAGCGCATCATACATTCACAGGTTCCTACCTAGAAGCCCAATGAATGCATGATGCGTCGATTTTAGTCTTTTTTCACTACCCCTTTTGCCTGTGATGCTGAACCCCCAGAGACTCAAAGAGTTAAAGCTAATCCTCTTAAAGAAGCACCGCTGAAGAGATGTGATTCATACCAAAATAGGGCACACTCATTATTAAGCAGTGTGAGATTTACATTTCGACTCCCCTACCACTGTGAGTATCAGTTTGCTTATGTTAACAAGGCAAAAATTTTCAGAACTCATTCCATACAAAAACACTTAAAAATGCAGATTGTCAGAAAATCTGGTTGCAATCAAACACAAACTGCGTGAGTTATTAAAGATAATACGAAGTTACAATTTTCTTTTACAAGAGAGTTAAGTGCAGTTAATCAGGTTTGTTCATAGATGTATGAATCTGTAATGATTATATGAATAAAGGTCAGTCTGCTAAGATCACTCCCTAACACACCCACCACACAACACAGTCTCCAAAGGTGGCACCCAAACTCTGGTGCACAGGTTTATGTACAAAGATAATTATAGCTATAGGTTCACTTCTGTGTCCTCTAAAATCTATTTTCCAAACAAATTGCAGTATGCCCACTTCTTTACTACATGCTTTACAGGGGCGCTCATAAAGATGAAGTCATGCCACTGGAATAAAGGTTGCACTCACGCCTGTGGATTGCATTCCAAAAAGTGACAAATAATACAGGGCCTTGCCACACCTGCTGTCATAACTGCTCTCTCTGGACAGCCTGCAGAACCCTTCTTCCATCCATTAAATGTCGCTAACAGTCTTCTAACTTCAGCTGACCAGTGCTTCTGAATTAAGCTGAGCTGCAGTCATATCAGTCTTCAAATTTGACTGTCCTACATGTGTTTCAGAAATCAATATCTATTTAAGAGAATAAAACACCTATAATAAGTTCACTCCCTCCACTGGATTAAAACAGTGAACAAGTGTCCCCACGCTTGAATTAGACTAACATAACTTGTGCACATCCACTCTCCTCTAAAGGCTAAAATTAATTGATTAAAACCATTTGCAACAGTTTTTTCCACAATTTGCTAGATCCAGATGAACAACAAGTTCCACACAACACCTGTGTTTAGCAAAATAAGCTGCTGTAAAGAATGTATGTGACCTAAGTGTCCTCAGTCAGTCAACTCATGTATAGTAATGTACACTCTCACACTTTGACTTTTGGCACTCTTGAGTGACACACAACAACCATTCCCTTACAAATGGTGTACTTTCTTATAAAACCTATCAGTAACATATTTCTACATATTTCTATTTCACACATGAACTTCTCCAACTCTGTCACACATGAATTTCTCCAAGTCTGTCACACTTGATCTACTCCAAGTCTGTCACACATGATCTTCTCCAAGTCTGTCACACATGATCTTCTCCAAGTCTGTCACACATGAACTTCTCCGAATCTGTCACACATGAACGTCTCAAAGTCTGTCTGTCACACATGAACTTTTCCAGGTCAGTCACACTTAAACTTTTCCAAATCTGTCACACATGAACTTCTCCAAGTCTGTCACACATGATCTTCTCTAAATCTGTCACACATGAACTTCTCCAAGTGTGTCACATTTGATCTTCTTCATTTCTGTCACTCATGAACTTCTCCAAGTCTATCAAACTTGAACTTCTGCAAGTTCGTTATGTTAAAAAATGTTTCACTTGACATAAACTGATTTTTCAGTTGAACATTTACATCATCAGTTCTCGTTATGCCTAGTGGCACATGAGGCTTCAGAGAGGACTTTCCATGCTTTCCTCTCCTGTGCAATCTTCAGTGCAGTTTTCCATGTCAAAGATGCCGGACTCAGGTCACTTTCCATCGTTCGTCTCCATGTTGTTTTTGGGCACCCCTGTTTTCTCTTTTCCTCTGGTGTCCATGTGAGAGCTGTTTTGGCAGGTATGTCAGAAGTTATTCTCATAACGTGGCCAAGCCATTTCCATCTTCTCTTGGTAATCATACTGTCTAAAGTTTCTTGGTTTGTGGCTTGAAGTAGTTTAGTGTTTGAGATTGTATCTGGCTAGACAATTTTTATAATTCTACGTAGACATGTGTGGTGGAAGGTGGACAGCTTGTGTGCACATTTTTTGGTATTCTCCAGCATTCTGCTCCATAAAGAAGAACTGGCAAAATAATGCTCTTGTAGAGTCGGAGTTTCGTTCCTCTGCAGTAATTGTTGGATTTCCAGATTTGCCTCATCCTTCCAAAAGCATCTCTAGCTTTGTTCAGACATGACTGTATGTCTTCCTCTGTCCCTCCCAGTAGGGACACCACACTGCCAAGATATGTGAAATGTTCTACATTTTCAAGTGATTGGTTACTTATGGTCACTGGTTGTTGGTTTGGACTGTTTGTCATGATCTTAGTTTTCTTTGTATTTATTCTCAGTCCCACAATTTCTGCTGTGCAGTTTAGTCTGTTACTTTTCTCTTGTATATGTTCATGTTTATGTGATAGGAGTGCTATATCATCTGCAAAATCAAGGTCCTCAAGCATGGTGAATGGAGTCCATCGTATGACTCTTAATATTTACATTATGAACATAGATTATATTTCTCTGCCTTGCTATTTATTTATTATCTAATTAGTTTTCTGATTTTTGCAGGAACTGTTGAAGTTCAGGAAGAAAATCACAAGTACTGTTCAGATTCTGACCCATTTGAAAGAAAAGCTTCAGTTTGTGCAAGCAGAGAACCTGGTGAAAAGCAATGACCTAAAGGTCATAGATGCCACTCTGGCTCAGGTATTCTTCTTCCTCTTCTCCGCGATCCTTCTGTCAGAAAACTGATATCAGGAGGACGGTAGCCTTTATGAAAGCTATCGTGTGGTCCATATTTTCTCTGATCCTTCTGTCAGAAAACTGTGCCTTATCCTTAGCCTGAATATAATATAGATGTGCATCTCTAGAGAGGCAATGAAGCGAATCTTGAGGAGAGAATTGGGTGCGTGTATTTAGCCACCTCTCTTAGATACTAGATAGTATAAATGTCTTAATCTCTTGCTGGGTTAACTCACTTTTTTTGGTTTTACCATGTCACTGCCACTTGTAACCACCCTGTCTGCTATTTCATTGTCTTCCAAGCCACATTGACCTGGAATCAACAGATTGTTCTACTGAAGAACCTAGGTGTATTAGCTGTTGCTTCAAATCTACAAACTGAGTGTCTTTTGTGGTAATAACTGCATGTAAAATTGACATGGCATCAGTAGAAAAAACCTCCATGCTATATTTGCTGTGTTTTTGTACCT
Organism: Candidula unifasciata; assembly: GCA_905116865.2. Taxonomy (NCBI): domain Eukaryota; kingdom Metazoa; phylum Mollusca; class Gastropoda; order Stylommatophora; family Geomitridae; genus Candidula; species Candidula unifasciata. The sequence continues at coordinate 246,736 of CAJHNH020000300.1, forward strand.
TCAGGAAATAACATGCCACCAGAAGTGCATATGTCTTGGCTCTGTTACTGGAGGAATATGAACCTGTTTGTATAGCTTGGTTGATTTATAAATCATTTTGGCATTCTATGTATATTCCTCCATCTCTGTCTCTTACTGCTCTCTTGGTGGGGCAGTGGTTGTAAGGTTTCAGTGTACCATTTGAAACTATAAGATGCAGTTTGAGGTCAGTGAACTTGACATTTTCGCTCTTTATGAAACATGTTCTCATTAGTCTAGCCTTTTGGGGTTTCTGCAGTCAGCTGTGTATAGGTTTTTTCTTTCAAATATGGTATTCCAGAGCATGGAGACCAGTCATTGTTTCCATGTCTGACATGGGCGTGGAGCCCATGGCCCCTGTCACAATACGGAGAGCATGGTTTTGGATCTTTGAGATTTTCTGAAAATATGGTTTAGCTGCTGTGCCCCAAGCAACTGTCCCATATTCTAGTGTTGGTCTCACATAGCCTGTATAGGCCCTCTTGAGGACACTGAGGTTCCCCCCCCCCCCCCCCCCAGTCTGTTCCAGCTGACTTCCTCATCACTTGAGTTCTCTTGAGTCCCTTGCTCTGATTCTTGTTCTACCTGTTTTGCTCAGGTATTGTGCTAGTACAGTTATGTGTTATATGTCATAATGTGTTCATACACCATGTAATTATGTGTTCGCACACCATGTTATTATGTACCCATACACCATATCATTGTGCATCCATAGGCCATGTCATTATGCGCCCATACACCATGTCATTTGTAATAGAGTCAAGGTGCTGATTAGGTAATTATATGTGGTTGTAACCACATCTCCCATGCTCCACCTGAGCTTTCATTTTTAGATATAATACAGGAAGAATTGAACCCTGCTCATAACAAGTAGTTACAGCGCCTGCTAACAAAAGCCAATGCAAATGCAGATTGAACAAGCGACACTCAATAATTAATTTCACTAGAAAGCAGAATATTATTTTAATCTCCCAGCAATTATCAAAGTAATTTTTGCACAACCTGACTAGGTATGAAACAAGCAGACAATCTCCCACAGAATAATTGTCTCCAGCATAATTAAATAATTACAAGAGACAATGGGTTTAATTATTCACAGAAGCAGGAAAATCCCCTTCTGTAAAAAACTCATTGTTAACTTGATTGCCAGTAAACAAGGTTGGACATTACAATTGGTTGTCAGATTTCCCTGACATAAACTATCTAAATGGAATCTCCTAGATGGCACCTGAAATTAGGCTGAAACAAACTGACCAACAGACCGCCTGGGGACACTAATATTGAGTAGTTACTGATACACAGTGACAGGAGATTATATAATAACTTGCAGGAGTTTGCAGAGGACAGTTTATGGGACACATATGTAATAAATTGGTTCTTAGAACTGGGCAGACAGACTGCAGATAAAACAAGCAAAATGATCTCAATGAATAATGATGGAGCAGCATATGGCCGTTATGGTAAATTAAAAAGGAAACTGAACAACTAGGAAAACATTCAGAACAAGCTTATTGGACCAACCCCAACCCTAACCCCAATCCTAACCCTAACCCTAGTCCTAACGTTAACCCTAAACCTAGCCCTAACATTGACCCTAACCCTAGCCCTAACGTTAACCCTAACCCTAGCCCTAACCCTAGCCCTAACGTTAACCCTAACCCTAGCCCTAAACCCTAACGTTAACCCTAAACCTAGCCCTAACCCTAACCCTAGCCCTAACGTTAACCCTAACCCTAACCCTAGCCCTAACGTTAACCCTAACCCTAGCCCTAACGTTAACCCTAACCCTAACCCTAGCCCTCCCCCTAACCCTAACCCTAACCCTAGCCCTAACCCTAGCCCTAACCCTAACCCTAGCCCTAGCCCTAACCCTCCCCCTAACCCTCACCCTAGCCCTAACGTTAACACTAACCATAACCATAGCCCTAACCCTAACCCTAACCCTAACCCTAGCCCTAACCCTAACCCTAGCCCTAATGTTAACCCTAACCCTAGCCCTAACCCTAACCCTAGCCCTAACGTTAACCCTAACCCTAACCCTAGCCCTAGCCCTAACCCTCCCCCTAACCCTAACCCTAGCCCTAACCCTAGCCCTAGCCCTAACCCTCCCCCTAACCCTAGCCCTAACCCTAGCCCTAACCCTCCCCTAACCCTCACCCTAGCCCTAACCCTAACCATAGCCCTAACCATAGCCCTAATGTTAACCCTAACCCTAGCCCTAGCCCTAACTCCAACCTTAACCCTAACCCTAGCCATGCTTGTAAAAAGTTTTAAGAGGAAAGGACTACATCACCATTTATTTACAAATGCATATCAGCTTTCATATCTGGAAGAGGTATTATGTAACGTGCTTATACAACATTTAGGTGCATCAGATTTAAAGGTGCCGATTTTTTTTTTTTTTTTTTTTTTCAATTTTTGAATGCCAGAAGTGAAACTTACAGATTCAAGAGGAATTAGATTGTACAGATTTACAAATTGTTTTGTTTTGCTTCAGTTATGAGTAACCAAAAGTACAATCAAATATTAATAAATAAAAATCAATTAGTGTGAAGATGCATCACGGCTTGTTGTTGTGTGATAGTTAGAACCAGATATGTTTCACTTCAGCAGACTGATGAATTTAGTAGCACTCATTGCCAGCTGGGAATGACTTTCTCGAACCTGCAGTCATGTAGACACATAGTGTCACACATTGTGTGCCCATACACCATGTCATTGTATGCCCATACACAAAATGATTAAGTATTCATACACCATGTCATTGTATGCCCATACACAAAATCATTAAGTATTCATACACCATGTCATTGTGTGTATGTGTGTGTTTGCATGTGTGTGTGTGTGAGTGCATGTGTGTGTGCTGCATGCAGGCTGTAATCATGCAAGATGTTATTTTTTTCCCTCAGAGCCGAGATATTTTATCTAGGACAAAACAAGCCAGGGACTCGCTGAAAATAGACAACAATAAGCTACGCCAGAAATGTGGTTTCCTTGGCAATGAGTCACTTCTGAGAGATTTTGAGGAGCAGAAGGATGAAAACATTGAGCTTCAAAGTAAACTGGATCAGTTGAAGAGGAAACATTCAGAACTGACCCTTCATTGCAACCATGTTCGGCAAAAAGTTGAGCAGGCACGTCATTCACTGGCCTAATTGCATCCAGATGTCTGACACCTGTTTTTGCAGATCACCTTGAATGTCCATTATAAGTTTTGAGTTCACCCTTCATGAGGCAATAAAAAATATTTGGAAGGCACTTGACATTGTTGATCTGTTAATAATTGAACCCCTTCTGAAGGCCGCTTATCTTCTCTAATAAATATTTTATATTTTTATTTTTTGTCAGGTCTCTTTTCTTCAGTAATATATACTTGATATTGTTATCTTTCTCCAGGACTCTTATTTTCTCTAATACATATTTTATATTGTTATCCTCCTTTGGATCTCTTATGTGACACAAATTGCCTATTCTTTTCCTCCATCAGATCTCTTCTCTAATACACAAGTTATATTGTTGTCCTTCATCAGGCCACTTCTCTTCTCTAATACATATTTTGTTTTCTTATCTTTCTCTAAGGCTTTTAACTTCTCTAACATGTTTTATATTGTTAATTTTTTTCAGGTCTCTTATCTTTTAAAATACAAATTTTATATTGTTATCTTTATCTTTGCTCCTTCTCTTCTTGAATACACATATTATATTGTTATCTTCCTCCAGGCCTCTTCTCCTCTCTAATACATATTTTATATTATCTTTCTCCGGGTTTCTTCTCATTTCTAATACATATTTTATATTATCTTTCTCCAGGCCTCTTCTCCTTTCTAATACAAATTTTAAATTATCTTTTTCCAGGCCTCTTCTCCTCTCTAATACATATTTTATATTGTTATCTTTATCTATGCTCCTTCTCTTCTTGAATACACATATTATATTGTTATCTTACTCCAGGCCTCTTCTCCTCTCTAATACATATTTTATATTATCTTTCTCCAGGCCTCTTCTCCTTTCTAATATATAATTTATATTATCTTTCTCCAGGCCTCTTCTCCTTTCTAATACATATTTTATATTGTTATCTTTATCTATGCTCCTTCTCTTCTCAAATACACATATTAATTGTTATCTTCCTCCAGGCCTCTTCTCCTTTCTAATATATAATTTATATTATCTTTCTCCAGACCTCTTCTCCTCTCTAATACATATTTTATATTGTTATCTTTATCTATGCTCCTTCTCTTCTCGAATACACATATTATATTGTTGTCTTCCTCCAGGACTCTTCTCCTTTCTAATACATATTTTATATTATCTTTTTCCAGACCTCTTCTCCTACAAAATGACATTTTATTTTGTTATCCTGTATCAGGTCTCTTTTCTAATATACATTTTATATTGTTGTCTTTCTTCAGCTTTCTTCTCTTTCTAATACATATTTTATATTGTTATCATTTTCCCCACCTCTTCTATTTTCTAATACATTTTATACCCCCCCCCCCCCCCCCCCCCCCCCCCCCCAATCTTTTCTCTGGCACACATTCACACATTTTAGATTATCTATTCAGAGTTTAATATCTCTGCCCCAAAACTGATTTATAAATGTTTAAATAGCCGATGTGAGGCTGACATGCCTGTCGGAACACTGATTTACAAAACATGTTAGAAAACCTCATGAGGAAAGCATCTCTGCCCTGACAATGATTTACTAAACATCTATATAACCTACTTAAGCTATTCTAACACTGACTTACCAAGCATGTAAATAACATACATGGACTGACATCTCTGCCCCAACACTGATTTACCAAGCTTGTAAATAACCTACATGGACTGACATCTCTGCCCCAAAACTGATTTACTATACATGTAATTAACCTACATGGACTGACATCTCTGCCCCAACGCTGATTTACCAAGCATGTAAATAACCTACATGGACTGACATCTCTGCCCCAACACTGATTTACTAAGCATGTAAATAACCTACATGGTCTGACATCTCTGCCCCAACACTGATTTACTAAACAAGTAAATAACCTACATGGACTGACATCTCTGCCCCAACACTGATTTACTAAACATGTGAATAACCTACATGGACTGACATCTCGGCCCCATCACTGATTTACTAAATATGTAAATAACCTACATTGATTATTTACCAAGCATGAAAATAACCTACATGGACTGACATCTCTGCCCCAACACTGATTTACTAAACATGTGAATAACCTACATGGACTGACATCTCTGCCCCATCACTGATTTCTTCCAAGTCCATGCCATGTGGCTTTGATAGACATGTCTCTTCACAACCCTTTGTCTCATGTACTTTCTGCTCTTAACCTTACCTTTATGCCATGATGTCAGACTGTCCAGCATCTGTTCTGTCAGTTTCCCTCTGCCTTTCCTCCCCTCCAACTTTTCTACTGTCATGATGTGCTCCAGTTTTCTCCTTCTCATCACATGACTGTAATAAGTGGTTTGTGTGTGGTTCTCGCTGTCTAGGTAGTATTCATGCGTGTGTGATGGATGATCTTCTCACACGCTCCACGTTACACAACTGGCACAAGCCGACACCAATATGAGATTACGAGACATGAATTTATTGATGTATTTACACTTACAACGAGAAATGTCCGGTCGGTGTCCTAGTGAACAGCTCTCGTACCCAAACTCATGCAGCCTTCAACGAACAGTCTTCTTCAGGCATTCAAGCAAAGTTGGATCCCATGGATTCACATTGATGTTTGGGCATCTCACACGCTGGCATGGTCGATCTCGGCTTCACACTTTCTAATATACATTTTATATTGTTGTCTTTCTTCAGCTTTCTTCTCTTTCTAATACATATTTTATATTGTTATCATTTTCCCCACCTCTTCTATTTTCTAATAAATTTAATATACCCCCCCCCCCCCCACCCCCCCCCCCCCCCCCAATCTTTCTCTCTGGCACACATTCACACATTTTAGATTATCTATTCAGAGTTTAATATCTCTGCCCCAAAAACTGATTTATAAAATGTTTAAATAGCCCGATGTGAGGCTGACATGCCTGTCGTAAAACACTGATTTACAAAACATGTTAGAAAACCTCATGAGGAAAGCATCTCATGCCCTGACAATGATTTACTAAACATCATATATAACCTACTTAAGCTATTCTAAACACTGACTTACCAACCAAGTACATGTAAATAACATACATGGACTGACATCTCTGCCCCAACACTGATTTACCAAGCTTGTAAATAACCTACATGGACTGACATCTCTGACCCCCAAAACTGTATTTACTTTATACATGTAATTAACCTACACATGGACTGACATCTCTGCCCCAACGCTGATTTTACCAAGCATGTAAAAATAACCTACATGGACTGACATCTCTGCCCCAAACCTGATTTACTAAGCATGAAAATAACCATACATGGTCTGACATCTCTGCCCCAACACTGATTTACTAAACAAGTAAATAACCTACATGGACTGACATCTCTGCCCCAACACTGATTACTAAAACATGTGAATAACCTACATGGACTGACATTCTCGGCCCCACTCACTGATTTACTAAATATATGTAAATAACCTACATGGCCTGGCATCTCTGCCCCATCACTGATTTACTAAACATGTAAATAACCTACATGGCCTGGCATCTCTGCCCCATCACTGATTTACTAAACATGTAAATAACCTACATGGACTGACATCTCTGCCCCTTCACTGATTTATTAAACATTTGAAAAACAAAAAAACCAAAATAACCTACAATGGACTTAACATCTCTGCACCCAACACTGATTTGCCAAGCATGTAAAAAACCTACATGGACTGAACACTCTGCCCCAACACTGATTTACTATACATGTAATTAACCTACATGGACTGACATGTGTTTGCCCGAACATGATTTACCAAGCATGTAAATAACCTACATGGACTGACATCTCTGCCCCAACACTGATTTACTAAGCATGTAAATAACCTACATGGTCTGACATCTCTGCCCCAACACTGATTTACTAAACAAGTAAATAACCTACATGGACTGACATCTCTGCCCCATCACTGATTTACCAAGCATGTAAATAACCTACACAGACTTACATCTCTGCCCCAACACTGATTTATTAAACATTTAAATAACCTACATGTACTGATATCTCTGCCCCAACACTGATTTACTAAACATGTGAATAACCCACATGGACTGACATCTCTGCCCCAACACTGATTTACTAAACATGTGAATAACCTACATGGACTGACATCTCTGCCCCAACATTGATTATTTACCAAGCATGAAAATAACCTACATGGACTGACATCTCTGCCCCAACACTGATTTACTAAACATGTGAATAACCTACATGGACTGACATCTCTGCCCCATCACTGATTTCTTCCAAGTCCATGCCATGTGGGCTTGGATAGACATGTCTCTTCACAACCCTTTGTCTCACTGTACTTTATGACTCTTAACCCTACCTTTATGCCATGATGTCAGACTGTCCAGCATCTGTTCTGTCAGTTTCCCTCTGCCTTTCCTCCCCTACCAACTTTTCTACTGTCAATGATGTGCTCCAGTTTTCCTCCTTCTCATCACATGACTGTAATAAGTGGTTTTGTGTGTGGTTCTCGCTGTCTAGGTAGTATTCATGCGTGTGTGATGGATTATATTTCTCACACGCTCCACGTTACACAACTGGGCACCATATGCGGACAGACAATTTATGAGGATTACGAGAAACCATGAATTTAGCTCTGATGTAGCCTTACACTTACAACGAGCAAATGTCCCGGTTTACATGATGTCCTAGCTGAAACAGCTCTCGTATCTCGGCTTCACCACTTCATCAGGTAACTTTCCCACAACTCAGGTACATCCCTGCTCCAACACTGATTTACAAAACATGTAAACAGCCAGTGTGAGGCTGACATCCCTGCCCCAAAACTGATTTACAAAACATGTAAACAGCCCGCGTGAGGCTGACATCCCTTCCCTAACACTGAAACATTTACTAAAGCTTTATTAGGGCTCAACCCCCCCCCCCTTTTTCCCAGAAATAAGGTGTTTATTACAGTAGCTTTGATAAAATGATGCCTAAATAAAAAGATGTACTGCATACCACAATATGGAGGAAAAAAAAAACCTGGTCCTCATGTGGCTATATCTCTGATCACGGCCTTCTCTATTTATTTATTTAATTATAGACGGCATTGCTCTGATCTAACATTTATAGATTCAGCATATTTTAAAGGCCTACATCTTGCTGATGTCTCTGATCCAAGATCAATAAAGTAAACCAATTTTTAAAAACCTGCTGTCTCTGTTGCTGCTGTCTCTGTTGCTGGCATCCCTGTTGCTGCTGTCTCTACACAAGACTACACAAGCCGACTCCCTACTGAGAGGACGTGTTTTTTTTCCTAGCTCTTACTATTTGGATTTGTTATTCTAATTGTTCCTGTGAACTAGCGACGTTTCTACTATCGTTGTAATCGTTATTCCGTTAGTCGTGCTGTGAAATATTGTTTCACGCAATTAGATGTCATGATTGCATGCAAATGTGGTTTTTGTAGCATTCTCAAACATATTTTGAGCGGAAATGTGCCGATGATACAGACACATGAACCACGGATGCGAAGGTCAGTGGGCGTTTTGTCCGCGTCACTGAGATTTATCACCACCCAGAACACTGGCTAACCGAGAGACGTCCCGCAAGTGTCACACTATACAAACGAAACATGTGTGACTACGATAGGACTAAGCTTTTTTCAAAAGATAGCAATGCTAGGGAAAAGAAGAGAAAGGAAAATGCTAGCTGCTGGACTCACTCACCGAACCATAGGCATCCGGACCATCCCATTCTCTAATGATACTACGTAGAACATTATACGCGCGGTATTTCCAACGGTTATTAAAGGCGACTTGCTCGCTACTATCTATGTGAGACAGAAAGAGGACAATAAATCTTACACCAGTAAAACGTGGAATATGAAACTGATTGAACACCAGGCCATTAATTGTTCCCTCGGACACCTAGAAGCCGTTTAATGGAGCAACATTTGTTCTGACGCAGGCGGGTTCACGAATGGAAGAAGAAATAATTACAGACACTCGGAATTCTCTTCTTTTAAATATGTCACCTTTCTTCGCGATGACATCTCATCAGGCTAAACCAGATACAACTGAGAACAAGACATTCTCTAAGCACCCAATTTACCTGCAGGATTCAAGCTACAACAGTTCTATCTGTGACCTCGTGGCCACCTATAAATGAACGTAGAGACACAGCACTTGATTTTCTGCTCTCAGCCCTTGATCGATGCATGCAAAAATTGTATGGCTGACAACAAGCACGTTTGGATATCGAAACTGAAGACTCAATTAACGCTATACATTTGCTGTAATTAGCTACGCGGTGATCCCCCCTCTCTCTCCATCTCTCTCTTTCTGTCTACGCCTATCTATGTATGTATTGGCTGAGCTGTTAATGATTATTATTAGCCATCGCTAGTGTATTACTGTATTACTATTGTTAGAACCTAGAAAATGTGAATGCAACCCATGGTGGCTTGCAGAATACATTTTTCAAGCAATTTTACCTTACCACAAAGTATGCATCTCTTTCTGAAACCGTCCCTTGGTTACACCTTTCTACGGCAGTCCTTTATTACAGCCAACTTTCTGTCACAGCAGGGACTGTTTCTGATCTGACTGAGCCATTAGAATTTACTGTCCCCTTCTTGTTTTTAAAAGGAGTAGAAAATTATAGGGAAGAGAAAAAGTTGGTAAGAAACAACAATAAGTTTATGTTAGCTTTACAAAATCGGAGCCAGTCATGCCGACCTTGTGTGCATAGGGAATTCCCTGTGTCAGTGTCTTACATATGTGTGGTCATTCTGCATATATATATATATATATATATATATATATATATATATATATATATATATATATATATATATATATATATATATATATATATATATATATATATATATATATATATATATATATATATATATATATATATATATATATATGTATGTGTGTGTGTGTGTGTGTGCGTGCGTGCGTGCGTGCGTGCGTGCGTGCGTGCGTGCGTGCGTGCGTGCGTGCGTGCGTGCGTGCGTGCGTGCGTGCGTGCGTGCGTGCGTGCGTGCGTGCGTGCGTGCGTGCGTGCGTGCGTGCGTGCGTGCGTGCGTGCGTGCGTGCGTGCGTGCGTGCGTGCGTGCGTGCGTGCGTGCGTGCGTGCGTGCGTGCGTGCGTGCGTGCGTGCGTGCGTGCGTGCGTGCGTGCGTGCGTGCGTGCGTGCGTGCGTGCGTGCGTGCGTGCGTGCGTGCGTGCGTGCGTGCGTGCGTGCGTGCGTGCGTGCGTGCGTGCGTGCGTGCGTGCGTGTGTGTGTGTGTGTGTGTGTGTGTGTGTGTGTGTGTGTGTGTGTGTGTGTGTGTGTGTGTGTGTGTGTGTGTGTGTGTGTGTGTGTGTGTGTGTGTGTGTGTGTGTGTGTGTGTGTGTGTGTGTGTGTGTGTGTGTGTGTGTGTGTGTGTGTGTGTGTGTGTGTGTGTGTGTGTGTGTGTGTGTGTGTGTGTGTGTGTGTGTGTGTGTGTGTGTGTGTGTGTGTGTGTGTGTGTGTGTGTGTGTGTGTGTGTGTGTGTGTGTGTGTGTGTGTGTGTGTGTGTGTGTGTGTGTGCTTATATAAATATGTAGTCATGTGTGCTGCACCAGCAAGCAAGCGGGTGGCAGGTAGTGAGTGTATGTATATGTGTGTGGTTGTGGTTTTTTTTTATTACTACTGCACTTTTGAGTATGCGTGCTGAAATTTAGTAATACACTGAGATAGTATTTTGGCTACGGGACAACAGTAGCACACATATATCTTTATGTAGGGAGTCGGCAGTCCGAAATTCCAAGTTCAAGGTGTCTCCTTCGTGCCAAAGAACTGCATGGCTGTTGGGTGAACAGTCGTTAACGAAGGCAGTCAGGTCGTTGTTGGGGCGAGGCTTGCTGGTAGATGTAATGTCCTAAATCCCTTCCCCAGCTAATAGTAGGGTACTGCTGGGGTGACAGTTTAATAACCCTCACATAATGCTTCTGGTCCAAATGAACACTAGGCACTGCCACTGTTTTGAGCCAAGGCAAAACTTTTTGCTTCTGCCAGACTGTGGCCGTTGCTTTTTTGCTCCATTTGTTACCCAGCTTCTGAGTTGAGTGCATGGCGTGACACTGTGAGCTGCGGATTCATTTGAAATGTTTTTCGAAAGACCAACGTGGTGGTGTGATTTGTAGATTCAGAAAATGGCGAGATGCCGGTTTTCGCAATATTGGTGGTGCTATTATTTTATTAAAATTGATCGCGTGTGCAACTGCTGATCTTTTGGTGACTTCTGCTGCCATCAATGATGAACTGCATTTCTAACGTCAGACTGTTTGTGTTAGCACTTCGGATGGCTACCATATGCTTTTAATGCGAGTGCACACAGTGACAGACACTTCTAGTCACCCAGTGACAGATACTTCTTGTCACAAAGTTACAGACACCTCTAGTTACCCAGTGATAGACACTTCTAGTACCCAATGACAGACACCGCTAGTTACCTAGTGATATTGTGTAAGTATGTGTTTGTATGTGTGTGCATTTAGGTATGTGTGCAAGTATGCATGTATGTGTTTAGGGTTGTAATCGCCACCAAGCTCCATTCCGTTGTAATCGCCACCCAGCTCCTTTCCGTTGTAATCGCCACCAAGCTCCATTCCGTTGTAATCGCCACCCAGCTCCTTTCCGTTGTAATCGCCACCCAGCTCCATTCCGTTGTAATCGCCACCAAGCTCCATTCCGTTGTAATCGCCACCAAGCTCCTTTCCGTTGTAATCGCCACCCGGCTCCTATCCGTTGTAATCGCCACCAAGCTCCTTTCCGTTGTAATCGCCACCCAGCCCCTTTCCGTTGTAATCGCTACTCAGCACCTTTCCGTTGTAATCTAAACCCAGCTCCATTCCGTTGTAATCGCTACGTGACTAGAAGTGTTTGTCACTGGGTGACTAGAGATGTCTGTCACTGGGTGACTAAAGGTATCTGTCACTAGGTGACTAGAAGTGTCTATCACTGGCGAAATCAGAAGTGTCTATAAGTGGGTAACTAGAAGTCACTATCACTCGGTGACTAGAAGTGTCTATCACCCCCGAACCAGAAGTGTCTATGTGTGGGTAAATAGAAGTCGCTATCACTCGGTGACTAGAAGTGTCTATTACTGGCGAACCATAAGTGTCTATCACTAGGTGACTAGAAGTGTCTATCGGTGGGTAATTAGAAGTGTCTGTCACTGGGTGACTAGAAGTGTCTATCACTCGGTGACTAGAAGTGTCTGTCACTCGGTGACCAGAAGTGTCTGTCACTGGGTGACTAGAAGTGTCTGTCCTTGGGTGACTAGAAATTTCTATCACTGGATGACTAGATGTGTCTATCACTGGGTGACTTGATGTGTCTGTCACTGGGTGACTATAAATGTCTATCACTGGATAACAGGAAGTGTCTATCACTGCGTGACTAGAAGTGTCTATCACTGGGTGACTAGAACTCTCTATCACTGGGTAACTAGAAGTGTCTAAAAGTTGACCCAAATTGTCCAATATTGTTTAACAAGACAATTCAAAACGTGCAAAAACAATTCTGAGACACACACTTAAGTGCTGCCAAGCTTCAAATAAAAAACAAATAGTGAAAACAAATGTCAAAATTCAAATTTTTTTAAAAATATCTAAACACACAATCAAATGCTCTGAACATTAAAGTAACACAAGAAGCACCCGGACTTTTGTGCTTGTCTTGTTTCCACCAAATGGCTGTATTCTACACTCCCAAGGAAGCAACAGTCAGGTTTTGCACACATTAAATGACTGACACGAGATTATCGTGCATAAATGTTCAGGTCGTTTATATTGAACAAACCAATGCCATGTGACACAAATCCAGTTTGGAGCAACCGATGTCAATGATGGACAAACAATACAGAAATCAGAAACTTCAGAGTCAGCGTTTTATAGATCACATATGAAAATACTTGGACAACCCAAAAGACAATCCAGATGTTTTGAAAGAGGTGACGGCCCGCATATAAAAAATATCAGAAAAATGCAACCATAAATTTGTGGGTCTTATCATAGGAAGAGATAAAACGTGACAAGGGAAACAAATTGTGACAGGGAAACAAAATGTGACAGGGAAACAAACTGTGACAGGGATACAAAATGTGACAGGGAAACAAAATATGACAGGGAAACAAAATATGACAGGAAAACAAAATGTGGCAAGGAAACCAAATGTGAAAGGCCAAAAAAATGTGAAAGAGAAACAAAATATAAATCATTTCATTTCACACAGTACATTTCCCCAACAAAGTCTATTCCTCTAACGCAATTAATGGCCCTAACACAATCATTTCCTCTAACACAGTCAATAACCTAACACAATAGTATTCCCCAAACACAATCAACTCCCCTAACACAATCAATTCCCCTAACACAATCAATTCCCCTAACACAATTAATTCCCCTAATTCTCCTAACACAATAATATTCCCCTAATACAAACAATTCACCTAACACAATTATATTTCCCTAATACAATCTATTCCCCTAACACAATCAATTCCCCTAACACAAATAATACCCCTAACACAATAGTATTCCCCAAACACCATCAATTCCCCTAAAACAATCAATTCCCCTAACACAATCAATTCCCTTAACACAATCAATTTCCATAACACAATAATATTCAACAAACACAATTAAATCCCCTAAAACATTCAATTCCCCAAATACAATCAATTTCCCCTAACACAACAATTCTATTAAAACAATCAATTCCCTTAACACAATCAGTTCTCCTAAAACAATAATATTCCCCTAACACAATCAATTTCCCTAACGCAATCAATTTTCCTAATACAGTTAATTCCCCTAACACAACAGTATTCCCCAAACGCAATCAATTACCCTAACGCAATCAATTCCCCTTTTATAATCAATTCCCCTAATTTAATCAATTCCCCCAACACAATAATATTTCGCAAACACAGTTAATTTCTCTAACACAATTAATTCTCCTAGCACAATCAATTCCGCTGGCACAATCAATTTCCCTAACAAAATCAATTCCACTATCACAAACAATTCCCCTAACGCAATAATATTCCCCTAACACAATAAATTCTTCTAACACAATTAATTTCTCTAACACAATCAATTCCACTAACACAATAATATTCCCCAAACACAATCAATTCCCCTAACTCAATCAGTTGCCCTAACACAATAATCTTCCTTCAACACAATCAGTTCCTTTAACACAATCAATTTCCCTAACATAATCAATTCCCCTAACACAATAATATTCCCCTAACACAATCTATTCCCCTAACACAATCAATTCCTCAAAAACAATCAATTCCCCTAACACAATCAATGACCCAAATATAATCAATACCCTAACATAATCAATGACCCTCACACCATCAATGACCCTAAAATCAAAAAATGACCCTAACACAATCAGTGACACTAACACAATCAATGACCCTCACATAATCAATGACCCTAACACAATCAATTTTCCTAACACAATAATTTTCCCCAAACACAATCAATTCCCCTAACAAAATCAATTCCTCAACACAATCAATTCCTGTAACACAGTCAATTCCCATAACACAATAATATTCCACTAACACAATCAGTTCTAACACAATCTATTCCCCAAACACAATCAATTCCCCTAACACAATCAATTCTGCTAACATAATTATATTCCTCTAACACAATCAATTCCCCTAACATAGTCATTTACCCTAATATATTAAATGAACCTAACATAATCAATGACCCTACCACAACCAAAAACCCTAACATAATCAATGAACCTCACACAATCAGTGACCTAACACAATCAATGACCCAAACACAATCAATGACCCTAACTTCATCAATGCCTGTAATAAAATCTTTCACATACCGTAAACATTAACAAAGAGCAACCAAGATGTTTTGACAGAGACGAGAGCTTGAAGACAACTTCTAACAAATATCAGAAAGAGACGTTTTTTTGCTCATTTTATGAGAAGAAGGAAGCCTGAACACGTTGTGACCACCGGAAACATCTGTGGAAAGGGAGACATGGAACGGCAGAGCCAGGAGATTCATGACAGCCGTTTTTTTTTTTCTAATGGCACGTAGTAGTGTCAACAAGCGAACTGATACACGCAGTTACAGACCCCAGATTGTAAAGAAGAATGACCACCCACGAGTGTCAGCAAGGCACTTGATGATGCTACCATACTGTATCTGAACTCTAACTCTGCTTTGTGAACCCGTCTGAAGCACGACCCATCACGACAAGCGGGTCTGAATGTTGGACACAATAACTCCTGACACCAGCTGGACTTGTGCAAACGGTACATGCTCAGTGTCGGTGTGTGGCTGGACTGTGGTCAGACACGCTGAACACGGCCCTCTGGCTTGTCCGTGGTACCTCTGGCCAAGGGTCAACTGTTCCTCTCCACTGTAGCTGTGGGAATCTTCCACCTGATGTGGCAAGTCTTCTCCATGCAGACAGCAAAGATCGAGCGAGCCCATCTGGGTCCAGTCTTCAGATGATCTTGGGCAGCCGTGCCTACACGAAACCTCAGAGTTTCTCTTCAGGATCGACCTGAGGCTCAACTGTGGAGTGCTGCAATAAAGTGGAGGAAAACTGAAATCGTCGTCTTGTGTATGAGCGCCAACGGTCGTCTGCAGCTGCCGCAGGTGATTTGATTTCCAACGTGGACATGACGTTTGTGTCAAATGTTGCCCGCCACGTAAACCAGTGCTGATTGACCTACAGTCTGGCTTATAGCAAGAAGTTTTCTTGTCCTCATCACCCCTTTCCATCCTGGTGGGACGGTGGCTGCAGGCTCGAGTGTATGTGCTGCCTTGAACCCCCTCACAGTAGAGTCCAGGATGTGCGGCGTACCTGCAGACATGAGATACCTGACAGTGAGTGGTCGAGCAAGTCTGGGGTGCTTGGGGTCTACGGTACACTAGATGGTCGTGCCCAATAAGGCAGTGCTCCGACTTTCGCCTCGACGACTTGCAGTAGGAGGACTCCGAGCTGGGAGCCGAGTCTAAGCCAGATAATGAGTTGTCATCTTTGACTGTTTCTTGGCCCGTCCCGCATTTATCATTATCAGATGCACTACGATTTTCTCGACTGGTGCTTTCCTCGCATGGAATCTCACCTTGGGGCGACGTCTGACAGGCGGCTGACAAGCATTTCTTGGGAGCTGGCTGCTCAACTTTATTGTTGCCTCTAGCTACGGAGACGTGCAGCAAGAGAACGAGACAACAAAGAAATACTGACAAATATAGGGGAAGCACACAACAAGCCCAAGAACACGACACTTGTGACAGGCACATGGCTCTAGATAGTTTTAGCTATGACCTTGACCTTGTTTGGAAGCCGAGCCCTGTGTGATGAAGAACATGGTCTTGTAGAAGATGTACAGCGCAAGGTCAAAGATCATACCTCCAACATGTGCCGCCGTTATGGCTGAGATAAATGATGCTCGCTGATGACGTCACGGAAACCACGAACTAGTCTCTGACTTCCAGCGATACCTAGTGAAGTTATATAATCAGCTGTAAGCATAAAATAACAATATTTTTTACAGCAAGGTACATGGGGAAAATCTGCGAAACCAGCTGCCTCTGAAGCTCTTAACCCTTGGTCATAAATCTGTCTACTAGGTGCCAAACGTGAGACTGATTACTGAAACGTCTTATCTGAAGCAAGGTACCAAGTATTCCTCTATGTTCAGGAAGTGTTGGTAACCAGAACGCTCCACTAGAGGTGTGTGTAACGTACTTCTCCATTGCAGGTCGCCTAAGTAGACGGTACCGTATTTGATCTGTCTGTGGCTGTGGAGAAACCTAACGGGCAAAAATAAGATGTGTAACCATGACATTGCGTTTCAGTGTCAGCACAAACAAGATCACGGCCAGGTAGTCGACCACAGGGTTTATAAAACTGTTGATGTAGACACCCTGTCGTACAACGGTAGCACAGGTGCTGTACATTGTCTGTTTCACCTCATCTTTTCTTGATCTTATATCTATCTATCTATCTATCTATCTATCTATCTATCTATCTATCTATCTATCTATCTATCTATCTATCTATCTATCTATCTATCTATCTATCTATCTATCTATCTATCTATCTATCTATCTATCTATCTATCTATCTATCTATCTATCTATCTATCTATCTATCTATCTATCTATCTATCTATCTATCTATCTATCTATCTATCTATCTATCTATCTATCTATCTATCTATCTATCTATCTATCTATCTATCTATCTATCTATCTATCTATCTATCTATCTATCTATCTATCTATCTATCTATCTATCTATCTATCTATCTATCTATCTATCTATCTATCTATCTATCTGTCTATCTGTCTGTCTATCTGTCTGTCTATCTGTCTATCTTTCTGTCTATCTATCTGTCTATCTATCTGTCTATCTATCTGTCTATCTATCTATCTATCTATCTATCTATCTATCTATCTATCTATCTATCTATCTATCTATCTATCTATCTATCTAATCTAATCTATCTATCTAATATATCTATCTAATATAATCTATCTAATCTATCTATCTAATCTATCTATCTATCGTGTGCCCATAATGAAAATGGTCAGAGGATGAACAGGTGGCCGGCATTTGGAGTTTTGAACCAGCAATCTCAGTTTGTGAGGTCGGGTTAGACAGACTAGACTATGCTAGTTATTGACCGGTATAGACGGACTAGACTATAGACTAGACTATGCTAAACTTCATGTATCTAGAAAGTGTTTAGCCTATATTTACACTTTTCTTTGATAGTTTAGGACTTGTATTTAAATTAATCTAGGAAGTTAGTACCCTATAATAAAAGTTTTCTATTACAGTTCATGCCCTAGCTGTAAACGTGTCTAGGACAGTTTGTGACCTAAATTGAACCGTGTCTAGGACAGTTATGACCTAAATGACCTAAATTGAAACGTGTCTAGGACAGTTTATGACCTAAATTGAAACGTGTCTAGACAGTTTATGACCTAAATTGAAACGTGTCTAGACAGTTTATGACCTAAATTGAAACGTGTCTAGACAGTTTATGACCTAAATTGAAACGTGTCTATGACAATTCATGACTTAAATTAAAAAACGTGTCTAGGACAGTTTATGACTTAAATTGAAACGTGTCTAGACAGTTTATGACCTTAATTGAAACGTGTCTAGGACAGTTTATGACCTAAATTCATAACGTGTCTACGTGTCTATAACAGTTTATGACCTAAGTTTAAACGTTAGGACAGTTTATGACCTTGATTAAAACGCTGTCTAGGACAGTTTTTTTTGTCGTTATTTAAACGATGCTAGGATGGGCTGTGGCCGATTTTAAACTTATTACGAATAACTGATGATCGATTTTTACAAGTATCTAGAATATCTTATATAAACTCAACGACGAATTCAGCGACCCAAATTAAAACTTATCTTGGAAGTCTACTACCTGTATGCAAACTCACCTTGAATAGTTAAAGGCCAATATCAGATAGGGGCTAAAACAGTTCATGACCTATATTTTAATATAACTTATGACCAGTAAAAAACCTATATAGCGAAGTTTCTGAGTTAGGTTATATTTAAACTGGGGTACAATAGTTTAGGACAATCTATATGTAAGCTTAAGATGCATAATTTGTGACTTGTACGTAAAGTCAGCTCGAATTGTTTTTGACTTGTTAATACTTGCTAAACTACAGATACAAGATTGCTTGGTCTGTGAACTATAAAACTCTGAATATGAGTTTGCTGGATCTATGGACTATAGAACTCCGAATATGAGTTTGCTGAATCTATGGACTATAGAACTATATGTACGACTGTTGGGTCTTTCAACCATATAACTATAGATAAACGTTTATTCGGTATATGAACTATATAACTAAAGATATATAACTATAGATGCGGCTTTGTTGGGTCGGTGAACTACAGAACTACATCACAGAGTGTGTTTGTTCCATGAGCTACAGAACTACATCACAGATTGTGTTTGTTCCATGAACTACAGAACTACATTACAGATTGTGTTTGTTCCATGAGCTACTACATAATGTAAAGTAGGATCCATTTCACACATGAGAAGTATTACAAAAGTATCACACTGTGTGATGTGCTTACATACCCCGATTGCAGCAGCACTTCACAGAATACGCAGATGGTAGTAACACTTAGCAATGTTTGAAATCACTGATTACGGTCACCAGTGTCTAAAAATCACTGATTATTCTTGAGTCTCTAAAATCACAGATTACTTTAATTGGTGTGGAATTAACCCAGCGACGAATGGAACCAGTTGATCTTGGTGACACAATTTCTGCCACTCCGGGTCGCTGAAACAGCGGGATTTAATTAAAACAAAAATTTGCCTGGTGCTTGGTGTATTCTACTCTTGTGTGCTGAAGTGGCAGGCTGAGCTTGCTTCGATCTGCCTTTTGTCAGTTAGAGCCTCACAAGCCAACAGAGCACTTTTGTTTAGAACATGCCTCAAACTGCGGGTTTGCAGGTTCACCATGGAACTTGGATTCTCTCGGGAGGTCGAATTCTCCAGGAAACTTCTGACTATAAATTCATCGCCTGGCTTGATGATCTCTGCTAGACCCAGCACACATTCACCAAGAGGGCAATAAGCATCATGGTAAGTACTCTGGGGCAGAGGTCTCTGTAGAGCAGCCTCTAACAGAATGTCCCCGGAATGATGATCTATGCAAGTTTCTGACAGTATCAGGCCGTTGGTCTTCTTCAGTTGTGTTGATGTGTCATGGTGGAACGGCGACAGAGGCGGGTAGGGCAGCTCTGTTGGGGGCAGAGACAGCGGCATTCTATGGTATCTATAGACCGTCTGTGTTTGCGGTGGTGTCTGGCCTGGTTTCTGGGCAGAGTCTGGCTGTGGGCGGTGAACGTGTCCTTCTGGCCTTGTGCCATCCAACGACTGCTGTTGGTTGTGCTGTAGATTGTCACTGTCCTCTTTGGCGAGGTGGTTGAGGGAGCAGGACTGAAAGTGGCAATACACAGAATCATAAAGAACACCTCTCTTTGAGAGAGATATAGCAGATATGTTGTGCAGGTTTGTTGATGTTGCTTTTCCAGGATGTGTTAGATGTTGCTGTGTGGTGAAGATACCCAGCAAGTGGTTTCTATTGAGCTTTTCCTCGTCTGCAGCTTCCAACTTCTTCTTACAGCCCTTGTTTGACCCTTCCCCTGTCCTGTTTCTTTTTGGACACACGGTGGCGCCACTGGCAAAGGCTAACCTGTTATCCTTGTACTGTCTGACTTGATTCGATGTCGGAGACACATGACTTGGCGATAGGCGAACTTTGGCCTTGGATTTAGCTGGCGCAGTACAAGAGTCCGTCTTTCCGACCACGGCACAGTTGGAAAGATTGTTCAGGGCACAAGCTCGTAGATAACTCTCTGTCTGCTCGACAGGTTTGCAAGGCCAGTAAAGATGCGAGTCGTCCCAGTCCCAGACTGCATGGTCTTGGTAAGGTAGACCAGAGGCGTGATATGTTTGGGCGGATCTAGCGACGCCACTCTTGGCACACCTTTGAGTAGGGTTAGGAAAGCGGATAGAACTTTTGGTCCATTGTTGACAGGGACTAGGAGAGCGCACATAACTTTTGGTGCACTGTTGACTGGGACTAAGAGAGCGGATATAGCTCTTGGAGCCCCGTTTGCTTTTGCCATGGCAGTCTTCACGACCTGACCTAGATTTGGCGACTGCTGGTAGGGGCAACATGCTCGGGGACAGGGGTGGACTGATGTGTTAGGCAGTGGGAGTCAGAGCTCTCCCTGATTTATTCCTAGAGTTATTGCGGGACAGGAGTGGACTGATGTGTAGGCAGTGGGAGTCATAGCTCTCCCTGGATTTGCTTCTAGAGTTATTGCGGGACAGGGAAAAGAACCGTGAGCACCATGTGCACTTTTGGCTGGGGCAACACAGGGTTGTATCTTCTAGCCAATTAGTGGCTATTGGACATGGCAGTTTTTTTGCTTGATGCTGTCGCGAAGAACATCCACAGCCAAGTGCAGGAGAACAGCCACAGCCAGGTGCAGGAGAACAGACACAGCCAGGTGCAGGAGAACAGCCACAGCCAAGTGCAGGAGAACAGCCACAGCCAGGTGCAGGAGAACAACCACAGCCAGGTGCAGGAGAACAACCACAGCCAGGTGCAGAAGAACAACCACAGCCAGGTGCAGGAGAACACCCACAGCCAAGGGCAGAAGAACAACCACAGTCAGGTTCAGGAGACAACGGTCTTGTTGTTTCACTGACCGGGTTATATTCAGTTGACTGACTTCCTCTGGACAGTGCTTCTGAGGGGTAACAGGTTTGAAGCTGGCGCTGCGGGAGATTAGTTTGTGGGAGAGATTCCCCGTGCGAGCTCACTGGACGAACACAAAACGCTATCATGTTATGATGACAAGCAGTGACTGTAGGATGGAAACGACACCTACTCCAGACGTTGATGCTTGGTCTCTGTCGACCTGTTTGTTGCGATGTGTTGAAGGCAGACACAAATCCAGATCTTAAACAATTTGAGAAAGCAGAGTCTTGTGCAGCGCCAGAACTAACACTGCTGATGAAAGCTGGGACATCTGTCGCCGTCTGCTGAGTCCCATCAGAAGGTCCATGTTTGAGCAGACTGTAGCCGTTTTTGGCAGGTGAACACCACTGAGGCAGCTTCTGGTTCAACTCGTTGATGGCAGGTGAACAACACTGAGGCAGCTTCTGGTTCAACTCGTTGATGGCAGGTGAACAACACTGAGGCAGCTTCTGGTTCAACTCGTTGATGGCAGGTGAACAACACTGAGGCAGCTTCTGGCCCACCTCAAACACTGGTGGATGAAGGGTCACCTTCATCTCCTGCATGGACACAAATGCATTTGTTTGACACAAATGTATTTGCTGACACAAATGTATTTGTTGACACAAACGTATTTGCTTGAAACAAATGCATTTGCTTGACACAAACGTATTTGCTTGACACAAATGCATTTGCTTGACACAAACGTATTTGCTTGACACAAATGTATTTGCTTGACACAAATGTATTTGCTTGACACAAACGTATTTGCTTGACACAAATGTATTTGCTTGACACAAATGTATTTGCTTGACACAAATGTATTTGCTTGACACAAATGTATTTGCTTGACACAAATGTTTTTGCTTGACACAAATGTATTTGCTTGACACAAATGTATTTGCTTGACACAAATGTATTTGCTTGACACAAATGTATTTGCTTGGCACAAATGTGTTTGTGTATTTGCCTGATACAAATGTATTTGCTTGACACAAATGTATTTGCTTGACACAAATGTATTTGCTTGACACAAATGTATTTGCTTGACACAAATGTATTTGCTTGACACAAATGTATTTGCTTGACACAAATGTATTTGCTTGACACAGCGTATTTGCTTGACACAAATGTATTTGCTTGACACAAATGTATTTGCTTGACACAAATGTATTTGCCTGACACAAATGTATTTGCCTGACACAAATGTATTTGCTTGACACAAATGTATTTGCTTGACACAAATGTATTTGCCTGACACAAATGTATTTGCCTGACACAAATGTATTTGCTTGACACAAATGCATTTGCCTGACACAAATGTATTTGCTTGACACAAATGCATTTGCTTGACACAAACGTATTTGCTTGACACAAATGTTTTTGCTTGACACAAATGTATTTGCTTGACACAAACGTATTTGCTTGACACAAATGTATTTGCTTGACACAAATGTATTTGCTTGGCACAAATGTGTTTGTGTACAAATGTATTTTGCCTTGACACAAAATGTATTTGCCTGACACAAATTTTGTATTTGCTTGACACAAATGTATTTGCTTGACACAAAATTTGCTTGACACAAATGTATTTGCTTGACACAAATGTATTTGCTTGACACAAATGTATTTGCTTGACACAAATGTATTTGCCTGACACAAATGTATTTTCTTGACACAAATGTATTTGCTTGACACAAATGTATTTGCTTGACACAAATGTGTTTGTGTATTTGCCTGACACAAATGTATTTGCTTGACACAAATGTATTTGCTTGACACAAATGTATTTGCTTGGCACAAATGTGTTTGTGTATTTGCCTGATACAAATGTACACACAAATGTATTTGCTTGACACAATGTATTGTTTGACACAAATGTATTTGACACAAATGTATTTGCCTGACACAAATGTATTTGCTTGACACAAATGTATTTGCTTGACACAAATGTATTTGCCTGACACAAATGTATTTGCTTGACACAAATGTATTTGCTTGACACAGCGTATTTGCTTGACACAAATGTATTTGCTTGACACAAACGTATTTGCTTGACACAAATGTATTTGCTTGGCACAAATGATACAAATGTATTTGCTTGACACAAATGTATGTTTGCTTGACACAAATGATGACACAAATGTATTTGCTTGACACAAATGTATTTGCTTGACACAAATGTATTTGCTTGACACAAATGTATTTGCTTGGCACAAATGTGTTTGTGTATTTGCCTGATACAAATGTATTTGCTTGACACAAATGTATTTGCTTGACACAAATGTATTTGCTTGACACAAATGTGTTTGTGTATTTGCCTGACACAAATGTATTTGCTTGACACAAATGTATTTGCTTGACACAAATGTATTTGCTTGACACAAATGTATTTGCTTGACACAAATGTATTTGCTTGACACAAATGTATTTGCTTGGCACAAATGTGTTTGTGTATTTGCCTGATACAAATGTATTTGCTTGACACAAATGTATTTGCTTGACACAAATGTATTTGCCTGACACAAATGTATTTGCCTGACACAAATGTATTTGCTTGACACAAATGTATTTGCTTGACACAAATGTATTTGCTTGACACAAATGTATTTGCCTGACACAAATGTATTTGCTTGACACAAATGTATTTGCCTGACACAAATGTATTTGCTTGACACAAATGTATTTGCTTGACACAAATGTATTTGCTTGACACAAATGTATTTGCTTGACACAAATGTA
The DNA here is from genome assembly GCA_905116865.2 of Candidula unifasciata. Taxonomy (NCBI): domain Eukaryota; kingdom Metazoa; phylum Mollusca; class Gastropoda; order Stylommatophora; family Geomitridae; genus Candidula; species Candidula unifasciata. Next base: position 270,967 of record CAJHNH020000300.1, read on the forward strand.
TTTGCCTGACACAAATGTATTTGCCTGACACAAATGTATTTGCTTGACACAAATGTATTTGCTTGACACAAATGTATTTGCTTGACACAAATGTATTTGCTTGACACAAATGTATTTGCTTGACACAGCGTATTTGCTTGACACAAATGTATTTGCTTGACACAAACGTATTTGCTTGACACAAATGTATTTGCTTGGCACAAATGTGTTTGTGTATTTGCCTGATACAAATGTATTTGCTTGACACAAATGTATTTGCTTGACACAAATGTATTTGCTTGACACAAATGTATTTGCCTGACACAAATGTATTTGCCTGACACAAATGTATTTGACACCAAATGTATTTGCTTGACACAAATGTATTTGCTTGACACATTTGCTTGACACCAATGTATTTGCTTGACACAAATGTATTTGCTTGACACAAATGTATTTGCTTGACACAAATGTATTTGCCTGACACAAATGTATGACACAAATGTATTTGCTTGACACAAATGTATTTGCTTGACACAAATGTATTTGCCTGACACAAATGTATTTGCCTGACACAAATGTATTGCTTGACACCTTGACACAAATGTATTTGCCTGACACAAATGTATTTGCCTGACACAAATGTATTTGCTTGACACAAATGTATTTGCTTGACACAAATGTACAAATGTATTTGCTTGACACAAAATGTATTTGCCTGACACAAATGTATTTGCAAATTTATTTTGACACAATGTATGACACAAATGTATTTGTTGACACAAATGTATTTGCCTGACACAAATGTATTTGCTTGACACAAATGTATTTGCTTGACACAAATGTATTTGTTGACACAAATGTATTTGCCTGACACAAATGTATTTGCCTGACACAAATGTATTTGCATATATAAATTAAAGGGGGAGGGGTGGGGGGGGATCAGCCATAACATGACTCTACATCACAAGGACAGCAATTTTAACAATTATAACTTTTTTTTTTTATGTATTCAGTTCTGTCTTTATGGTATGTGATCAAGTTATATCATCTAATTCTGTTTTCATATTATGACTTCATCTTATGACTTCATCTTATGACTTCCTGTTATGACTTCAAGTTATGAATTTATGTTATGACTTAAGTTAATAACCTTATGTTATTACTTCATGTTATGGCTTTATGTTATGACTTTCTGTAATGTCTTTATTTTATGCCTTCAGTTATGCGTTCATGTTATGATTTTATGCTATGACTTAATTTCATGACTTCATGTTATGTCTTTATGTTATGACTTAATTTATGACTTCTTGTGATGTCTTCAAGTAATCGCTTCATGTTATGCCTTCATGTTATGTCTAAATGTTATGACTTCATGTTATGTCGTTAAGGTATGACTTTAAATTATGACTTCTTGTTATTGCTTAATGTTATGACTTCATGTTATGATTGTATGTAGTGTCTTCATAATGTGACTTCCTGTTATGGTTTCATGTTATATGTTTTTTCTTCGTTTGATGACTTCATGTTATGATTTCATGGTATGGTTTCAATTATTGCTTTGTCTTGATGTTATGACTTGAATTAATGACTTTACATTATTACTTCATGTTATGACTTTATGTTATTACTCCAAGTTATGACTTAATGATATGACTTCATTTAATGCCTTCAGTTATGCTTTCATGTTTTGACTTCCTGGACTTTATTTTATGACTTCATGTTATGACTTCCTGTTATGACTTCATATTATGACTTTATGATATGACTTTATGGTATGGCTTCATATTATGACTTCATGTTAAGACTTTATTTTATGATTCAAGTTATTAACTGATATAATTACTTCATCTTATGTCTTTATGTTATGACTTCATGTTGTGTCTTTATGTTTTGACTTCATGTTATGTCTTTATGTTATGTCTTTATGTTATGTCTTTATGTTATGTCTTTATGTTATGACTTTATGTTATGTCTTTATGTTATGACTTTATGTTATGATTTTATGTTATGTCTTTATGTTATGACTTCATGTTATGTCTTTATGATATGACTTCATGTTATGACTTCAAGTTATAACTTTGTGTTATGAGTTTATGTTATGCCCTCAGTAATGCTGTCGTGTTATGTCTTCATGTTAGGACATTATGTGATGACTTCATGTTACAACATCGAGTTATGACTTCATGCTATGACTCCATACGATGACTTCATGTTATGACATCAAGTTATGGCTCCATGTTATGACTTCAAATTATGACTTCACATTACGACTTCGCTTTATGACTTCACATTATGCCTTCATGTTATCCTGTCATGTTATCGCTTTATGTAATGCCTTCGTATTATGCATTCAGTAACTAACAGCTGTCATGTACCCGGCACAACTAACAACTCAACAGTTAACTCACAGCTGACGTGTACCCAGCACAACTAACAACTAAACAATTAACTCACAGCTGACGTGGAGCTAGCACAACTAACAACCCAACAGTTAACTCACGTATGTCATACCTAGCCCAGATAACAACTCAGTAGTTAATTCACAGCTGACATGTACCTAGCACAACTAACAAACAGCTCAATAGTTAAATCACAGCTGTCATGTACCTAGCACAACTAACAACTTAATAGTTAACTCACAGCTGTCATGTACCTAGCACAACTAACAAACAACTAAATAGTTAACTCACAGCTGTCTTGTACCTAGCACAACTAACAAACAACTTAATAGTTAACTCACAGCTGTCATGTACCTAGCACAACTAACAAACAGCTCAATAGTTAACTCACAGCTGTCATGTACCTAGCACAACTAACAAACAACTTAATAGTTAACTCACAGCTGTCATGTACCTAGCACAACTAACAAACAACTCAATAGTTAACTCACAGCTGTCATGTACCTAGCACAACTAATAAACAACTCAATAGTTAACTCACAGCTGTCATGTACCTAGCACAACTAACTACTCAACAGTTAACTCACATATTTCATACCTAGCACAACTAACAACTTAACAATTAACTCACATATGTCACACCTAGCACAACTAAAAACTCACTAGTTAATTCACAGCTGACATTTACCTAGCACAACTAACAACCCAACAGTTAACTCAAATATGTCATACCTAGCACAGCTAACAACTCAATAGTTAATTCACAGCTGACATGTACCCAGCACAACCAACAACTCAATAGTTAACTCACAGCTGACGTGTATCCAGCACAACTAAAAACTCAATAGTTAACTCACAGCTGATGTGTATCCAGCACAACAAACAACTCAATAGTTAACTCACAGCTGACGTGTATCCAGCACAACTAACAACTGAATAGTTAACTCACAGCTGACGTGTATCCAGCACAACTAACAACTCAATAGTTAACTCACAGCTGATGTGTATCTAGCACAACTAACAACTCAAAAGGTAACTCACATATGTCATACCTAGCCCAACTAACTCAACAGGTAACTCACAGCTGTACCCATCACAACCAGCAACTTAACAAATAACTCACAGCTGTATGCATCACAATCAACAACTTAATTACCTGACAGCTATCGTGTAAACCATCACAACCAACAACACAGCAGTTAACTCACAGCTGCACCCATCACAACCAGCAACTTAACAAATAACTCACAGCTGTACCTATCACAAACAACAACTTAATTACTTTGCAGCGTTCCTGTAAACCCATCACAAATAAACAGCTTAACAATGAGCTCACAGTTGTACCCATTACAACCAACAACTCTGACAGAGTACAAAATAATGCCTCCGATTAATCTGCGGAGCTATGCAGTCTACACCAACTGCTGCATGTGAAATCCATACAAATGTGGAACCCCTCGGGTTGCGGAGAGAAAAAGCCACTTTAGAAATTTATGAAAGATGCATTAGGAAAAATCGTAACCATCCTAATAGACATCTTGTAGAAAACTGGGAATACAAACAAAGAATAAAGCACAAATCGGTTTTACACTGTGTTAATGAAATTCAGGACAGATACCACCTCCCAGAAAGAGTCAAGGAATTCAGAATGTTGCAAGAAACCTACCACCACATGCTCGCATTTAAAGCTCCAGAAGTCCGAACTAAATTGGTAGGCGAGGAAACCAAACAGTCCGACCCAATCGCTCTTATGAACTCATCACTAAAGACCGTTGATTCTTACCCCCAAGAATGGATACATGTCTATACTGATGGATCAGCATTTAAAGCTACCATTAAAGCAGGTTACGGAATCTACATAGGTTATCCCGATGGATCTGTTAAAGAGATTTTTAATGCATGCGGGGAATTCGGTTCAAACTATGAAGCTGAAATAATTGCACTGGAAACAACAGTATACCACCTAAAGACTGTAATGGATGTTTACCCTTCAAAGGTCCAAAATATTGTCATCTTCACCGATTCAGTGTCTGCCCTTCAAGCTCTGGAGGGCAGTGAACGCTGCAGAACTGACATAGCCAAGATAATCCTGGATGCTGATCAGCTTATTACCTCATACAACATCAGAATAGTGATGCAGTGGATTCCAGGTCACTCCGGCACACCAGGTAATGACAGAGCTGACAGATTGGCAAAGAAACGAGCAACACAAGAACAACCACCTACAGCCACAACCCTCCAGACAGCAAAAACACTGATAAGAGCTATAAACAAAGAGACTTGGTTGAACAGATGGGCCATGGGAGACACTGGAAGAGAGGTGTATAGACATATGTCTGGCCCTGATCCTAATGACAGCATTAACCATCTAACAAGAAGGGACTAGGCCACCATCTTCAGACTTAGAACGCAACATACTCCACTCAATGGACACCTAAACAGAATACAGCCACAACACTCCCCAGAGTGCCAGCTATGTAACTACCGCTACGAAACTGTTAAACACCATCTCTTTGAGTGCCCAAAACTCAGTGAGACAAGAAGAACGCTACTCCCTCCGAGACCAGACAAGTGGAACACCTTGTACGGAGGAAAAGAACAGCTTGTGAAAACATGCAAATTCCACTACATGGCATTAGGCCAAAGGGCGAAAGCTCATGCGCCGCTGGATCGATAACAACAACAACAACAACAACAACCAACAACTTATCAGGTAACTTACAGCAATACCCATCACAACCAACAACACAGCAGTTAACTCACGCCTGTACCCATCACAACCAACAACACAGCAGTAAACTCACGGCTGTACCCATCACAACCAACAATACAGCAGTTAACTCACAGCTGTAACCATCACAAACAACAACTCAACAGTTAACTCACAGCTGCACCCATCACAACCAACAACTCAACAGTTAACTCACAGCTGTCACGTGACCATCAGAGCCAGGTAACAGACAGGCCTTCTCGGTTGACGGCTCTAGATCGCGAGAGTGCCCCTCCCCTAGACACGTGACATGGCTCCAGAGTGCCTTTGTTGCTTCCCTGGGCGTCTGCACGGCTTGGATCTGGTTGTCTGGTTTTTCACGTCCCCTGTTGTCCTTGTATTTTTTCATTATTTTCTTTAGTTGTAGAAGCTTTGAGTGAGCTCTTTTAACTTTGTGTGTTTCGGTCTGCACAGTTAAAGATTCACATGCGAAAAACTTGGACTAATCCACAGTCATAATATTTACACAAAAGTATGTCCGACTAATTGACGAAGACACAAAACCAGTCAAACAGTCAGACAGTCAGTTCATCTGTCTGTTCATCTAACAATCCATCCATCTATTCCACTGTCTGTCTGTCTGTCTGTCTGTCTGTGTGATGATTGATCGATAAATCGGTCGGTCTGTCTGCCTAACTTTCTCTCTTCCTAACTGTCTGTCTGTATTTTCGTCAGCCCGGATGTCTGTCCGTCTGTCAGTCCCTCCCACCGTCCGTCCAACTGTCTGTCAGTGTGCCTACATGCCTGCCTGTCTGTCTGTGCCTACATACCTGCCGGTCTGTCAGTGTTTAGCTGTCTAGCAATTTTTCCCTATCAATCAGTCAGACAATTGATCACCGTTCGGTCAGTCAGACAGTCGATCACCATTTGGTCAGTCAGACAGTTGATCACCGTTCGGTCAGTCAGACAGTCGATCACCATTTGGTCAGTCAGACAGTTGATCACCGTTCGGTCAGACAGTTGATCACCATTTGTTCAGTCAGACAGTTGATCACAGTTCGGTCAGTCAGACAGTCGATCACCATTTGGTCAGTCAGACAATCAATCACCGTTCGGTCAGTCAGACAGTCGATAGATGGTTCGGTTGGTCAGACCGTAAGATCTTTTATTTAATAATATTGACAAAACGTTAATCTCTAAGTACCAACAGTTGACTGTCCAACACTTACACGAGGTTTACCTTGGAGTACCAATAGTTGACTGTCCAATACTTACCCGAGGTTTACCTCGGAGTACCAATAGTTGACTGTCCAATACTTACACGAGGTTTACCTCAGAGTACCAATAGTTGACTGTCCAATACTTACACGAGGTTTACCTCGGAGTACCAATAGTTGACTGTCCAATACTTACACGAGGTTTACCTCGGAGTACCAACAGTTGACTGTCCAATACTTACACGAGGTTTACCTCGGAGTACCAATAGTTGACTGTCCAATACTTACACGGGGTTTACCTTTGAGTACCAACAGTTGACTGTCCAACACTTGTACAAGGTTTACCTCGGAGTACCAATAGTTGACTGTCCAATACTTGTACAAGGTTTACCTCGGAGTACCAACAGTTGACTGTCCAACATTTACACGAGGTTTACTTCGGAGTACCAATAGTTGACTGTCCAATACTTACACGAGGTTTACCTTGGAGTACCAACAGTTGACTGTCCAACACTTGTACAAAGTTTACCTCGGAGTTCCAATAGTTGACTGTCCAATACTTACACGAGGTTTACCTTGGAGTACCAACAGTTGACTGTCCAACACTTACTCGAGGTTTACTTCGGAGTACCAATAGTTGACTGTCCAATACTTACACGAGGTTTACCTCGGAGTACCAATAGTTGACTGTCCAACACTTACACGAGGTTTACCTCGGAGTACCAACAGTTGACTGTCCAATACTTACACGAGGTTTACCTCGGAGTACCAACAGTTGACTGTCCAACACTTACACGAGGTTTACCTTGGAGTACCAACAGTTGACTGTCCAATACTTACACGAGGTTTACCTTGGAGTACCAATAGTTGACTGTCCAATACTTACCCGAGGTTTACCTCGGAGTACCAATAGTTGACTGTCCAATACTTACACGAGGTTTACCTCAGAGTACCAATAGTTGACTGTCCAATACTTACACGAGGTTTACCTCGGAGTACCAATAGTTGACTGTCCAATACTTACACGAGGTTTACCTCGGAGTACCAACAGTTGACTGTCCAATACTTACACGAGGTTTACCTCGGAGTACCAATAGTTGACTGTCCAATACTTACACGGGGTTTACCTTTGAGTACCAACAGTTGACTGTCCAACACTTGTACAAGGTTTACCTCGGAGTACCAATAGTTGACTGTCCAATACTTGTACAAGGTTTACCTCGGAGTACCAACAGTTGACTGTCCAACATTTACACGAGGTTTACTTCGGAGTACCAATAGTTGACTGTCCAATACTTACACGAGGTTTACCTTGGAGTACCAACAGTTGACTGTCCAACACTTGTACAAAGTTTACCTCGGAGTTCCAATAGTTGACTGTCCAATACTTACACGAGGTTTACCTTGGAGTACCAACAGTTGACTGTCCAACACTTACTCGAGGTTTACTTCGGAGTACCAATAGTTGACTGTCCAATACTTACACGAGGTTTACCTCGGAGTACCAATAGTTGACTGTCCAACACTTACACGAGGTTTACCTCGGAGTACCAACAGTTGACTGTCCAATACTTACACGAGGTTTACCTCGGAGTACCAACAGTTGACTGTCCAACACTTACACGAGGTTTACCTTGGAGTACCAACAGTTGACTGTCCAATACTTACACGAGGTTTACTTCGGAGTACCAACAGTTGACTGTCCAACACTTACACGAGGTTTACCTCAGAGTACCAATAGTTGACTGTCTAACACTTACACGAGGTTTACCTTGGAGTACAAACAGTTGACTGTCCAACACTTCCACGAGGTTTACCTCGGAGTACCAACAGTTTACTGTCCAATACTTACACGAGGTTTACCTCAGAGTACCAATAGTTGACTGTCCAACACTTACACGACATTTACCTTGGAATACCAATAGTTGACTGTCCAACACTTACACGAGGTTTACCTTGGAGTACCAACAGTTGACTGTCCAACACTTACACGAGGTTTACCTTGGAGTACCAACAGTTGACTGTCCAACACTTACACGAGGTTTACCTTGGAGTACCAACAGTTGACTGTCCAACATTTGTTCAAGGTTTACCTTGGAGTACCAACAGTTGACTGTCCAACACTTACACGAGGTTTACCTTGGAGTACCAACAGTTGACTGTCCAACACTTACACGAGGTTTACCTCAGAGTACCAATAGTTGACTGTCCAACACTTACACGAGGTTTACCTCGGAGTACCAATAGTTGACTGTCCAATACTTACACGAGGTTTACCTCGGAGTACTAATAGTTGACTGTCCAACACTTACACGAAGTTTACCTTGGAGTAACAACAGTTGACTGTCCAATACTTACACGAGGTTTACCTCGGAGTACCAACAGTTGACTGTCCAATACTTGTACAAGGTTTACCTTGGAGTACCAACAGTTGACTGTCCAACACTTACACGAGGTTTACCTTGGAGTACCAACAGTTGACTGTCCAATACTTGTACAAGGTTTACCTCGGAGTACCAACAGTTGACTGTCCGACACTTACACGAGGTTTACCTTGGAGTACCAACAGTTGACTGTCCAATACTTACACGAGGTTTACCTCGGAGTACCAACAGTTGACTGTCCAATACTTGTACAAGGTTTACCTTGGAGTACCAACAGTTGACTGTCCAACACTTACACGAGGTTTACCTTGGAGTACCAACAGTTGACTGTCCAATACTTACACGAGGTTTACCTCGGAGTACCAACAGTTGACTGTCCAATACTTGTACAAGGTTTACCTTGGAGTACCAACAGTTGACTGTCCAACACTTACACGAGGTTTACCTTGGAGTGGAGTACCAACAGTTGACTGTCCAATACTTACACGAGGTTTACCTCGGAGTACCAACAGTTGACTGTCCAATACTTGTACAAGGTTTACCTCGGAGTACCAACAGTTGACTGTCCGACACTTACACGAGGTTTACCTTGGAGTACCAACAGTTGACTGTCCAATACTTACACGAGGTTTACCTCGGAGTACCAACAGTTGACTGTCCAATACTTGTACAAGGTTTACCTTGGAGTACCAACAGTTGACTGTCCAACACTTACACGAGGTTTACCTTGGAGTACCAACAGTTGACTGTCCAATACTTACACGAGGTTTACCTCGGAGTACCAACATTTGACTGTCCAACACTTGTACAAGGTTTACCTCGGAGTACCAACAGTTGACTGTCCAACACTTGTACAAGGTTTACCACGGAGTACCAACAGTTGACTGTCCAACATTTACAATAGTTTTATCCCGGAGTACCAACTTGATGACGTTTAACACTTACAGCAAGTTTATCCTGGAGTATCAAGAGTTGAGTGTTCAACTCCCTGATTAATAAACCATCCTTCTTGACCATGGACTTCAAACCTGCAATCTGCTGCAGGCACCATACTGAATTCTGTAGGGCTCCTGTCAGAAACAGAATTATTCCCTGTCAGAAATATAATTGTTCCATGTCAGAAATATAATTGTTCCATGTCAGAAATATAATTGTTCTATGTGAGAAATATAATTGTTCCATGTCAGAAATAAAATTATTCCTTATCAGAAACTGATTGTTACATGTCAGAAATTGAATTGGTGGACGTCAGAAATAGAATTATTTGCCTGCAGTAATTATAATGTTGACTGTTGTGAATATAATGTTGGTTTTTAGCCAAGATATTTTTGGCTTTACAAAACACAATGTTGCCCATAGCAATATTTAAATATAAATATAATATAAATAGAATGGATTTTAAATCTAATGTATCATAAATAGAATATATCAAAAATAGAATATATCACAAATAGAATTTATCATAAATAGAATGTTGTCTTTCGTAAACATAATTTTCTCTGTCATTTAATATTATGCTCTATATCGTAAATGAATGCCTTTCATTATTAAATGCCTATCATAAAAAAATCATCATCATCATCATGTAGCAGGTCCTTTGCAGAACGTCGCTCTCATCACAGTGTGCCTGAAGAAACTTTGTCTCTTGCCAGTTCTCCCGCCTCATGTACTTTCATACTCAAGGAGTCACTTATATCCTGTGTCCATCTTCGTGTCAATCTGTCCATGCCCTTCCTTCCTGTTCTGCTATAATTTGTTCCAATCCGTTTTGGCGCTTGAAATGACAAATATTTCAGCTTCCGATACAGGATGCTGTTTATTAGCCAATCTTCCTTGATATCAGTATTTCTCCTCTTCTTTATAAAAGATATTCTGAGAATCTTTCTATAGCATTTCAGCTCAAAAGTTCACATTCTCTTTGAGAGATAGTCACATTCTCTTTGGACTGAGAGTCCACGACTCACATCCATATGTAGCCACAGGGAAGATGCATGCTCTCAAAATTCAAATTTTGATCTCCTTGCTGGTGCTGAAGCATAGAATTTTAAGGCTGTTCAACCTTTGCATTGCTATGGCCATCCTCCTTTTAATTTCTGCAGAACAGTCTCCGTTGCTGTTTATTATAAAGCCAAGATGTTCAAAGTTTGTGACATTTTCAATTTCTTTATCATTTTTTTGTGACAGCCAGTTTTATCTGTGGACATTATTTTCGTTTTCTTTAAATTCAAAAACAGATTATGATCTTCACTGTGCTTTTAGACAGACAATATTACATTTTCTATTCCCTTTATGTTGTTTGAAAGGAGGACTGTGTCATCTACGTAGCGAAGTTCTGGAATAGGGTTGCCATCAATTTTGAGTGGATCGTAACTGTCACAAGTCTGATCATTTGTGACATTTCTCATTATATTTTCTGCGTAAATATTAAATATGTGCAATAAGCGGGGTTTATATTCTCTCGTTGTCTAGGTGGTGTTTATGTGCGTGTTTTGTGAATGTTCTTCTCACACACTCTACGTTACATAACTGGTACAAGCCGACACCGACGTTGCCGTACGAACATAAGTTTATTGGCGTGTAATAACTTACAGAAGAGTCCTGAAGTTGTCCTAATGAACAGCTTTCGCACACTAATTCACGCAGCCTTCAACATGTAGGTTCTTCATGCATTCCCTGACCAGAGTCGGCTCCAATAATTCAAGTTGAGCTTTTTGCCATTACACAGACTGGCTCGGTCGATCTTGGCTTCACACTTCGTCGTCAGGGTCTCCTTTCGCAACAAGCAATCTTACGTTGACATTCTTCCACTCAGTCTCACATCCTCCCTCTCGCTCCAACAGGTCGACACAAACTAAACTTGATCAGAATCAAGTCTGACTTATACCACGGGTTAGTTTCACGTCGTAACACATGGTAGTCTTTTACTTTCACCTGGCGACCTTTGGTCGCATCATCGTGATACCCGTAATAACTAGTGGTCATCACCTATCTCAAAATTATCGATTAATCCCAGTATCTGGAATATCGATGTTTTAGGTTAGCTTTGGGCCTTCCCCCCAACCTTCCTAATCTGGGTGAAAATATCCCCCATTACATTATGTATGGTTAGAGAATGCACCCCTGCCTCACCCTCTTTTGCACCTCGAACCAATCCGATGTTTCCTCAGCTGCTCTGATGGCTGCTTGTTGTTCATGATAAAGATTTTCAATTAAATGCACTACATGCGCTGGAAACCCCATACTTCTTACAAAATCATAAATAAATACCGATCATAAAAACATTTATATCAAAAATAGAATTTTGCCTATCATAAACATAAACAGAATATCGTCTATCATAAATATAGAACTTTGTATACTATAAATAAAACCTTGCATATCATATTTTCTATCATAAAATTTAAAGTGTTCGCTTCATAAAAATAAATGTTGCCTTCATAAACAGATTGTTCTTCATTAACAGAAAAAAAGTTTAGAGTTTTTTGACACAAAATTACTGTTATTATAGGAAAATATAACACTGGTATTCGGAAAATTACTGTTATTATAGGAAAATATAACACTGGCAGTTGCAAAATTACTGTTATTATAGGAAAATATAACACTGGCAGTTTAAAAAAAACTACTGTTATTATAGGAAAATATGAAACTGGCAGACAGAAAGTTGCTGTTATCAGTGGAAAATATATATTGGCAGTCAGAAAACAAAAGATGTTTAATTATGTCACGTCATTATCCGCATTTTTTAGTCATGCCCGTCACAGGCAGAGTGCCTCGATTATATTAAAGGTAAAAAAACCATGTCTTATTGCGGGAAGATAATCCATCAGTTATACAATTAAGTAATGAACCTGATTTTATAAGACCAACGTCGGGCTTTACCCAGCCTCTAGGAAATGGGTACCAGAGTTGACACTTTGGGGCAAATGGAGGAACGTCGCTGTTGCTACAGAGTTACGTGCGAACGGCGACACAGACGGACAGTTTCTTATCAAGTGTCCGTACTGGTGGCAGAGCACTTGTGGTTTATAAGCGTGTGCAATGACGCTGGTTCACATCTCCCGACTTTACATTTTTTTTAAATATGGCCAAGACAAAAATGCCATCTATGAAGCAAAGCATGGAATCTAAAGAGGCAACATCTATGATCTAGTAACTTTTAATCGCCGCTCGATAAGCAGACAATAAACCGCCATTTTTGTTTACCTAGTCAGAGGTGCACTGTTACCTTATCAGCACAGAGCAAAAAGCTAACATTAAATTCTTTTTAAAACTCAGAAAAAGCGTCATGGAAACAGTTGAATTGATGTAAAAAGTTTATGGGGATAATTGTTTATCTCGTGCACACATTTTCAGGTGGTATTCACGATTCAAAAGTCGGTGGAAATGATTATTAATCCATCTAGACCTGGGCGCAAAGTTTATGTTCGTAATGATGAACTCATTGCAAAAGTCAGAGAACGGATACAAGTACATCATTGTTTCACTGTGAGGATGATGGTCGGTGAATCTGGAGAGACCATTCATAACATTTTAGTGCAAGATTTTGGCGAGAAAAAAGTTACCTGCCGGTTTGTAATATATTCGTTGTCTGGTGGCCAAAAACTTCAGAGGGATGAGTATCCGAGAGACATAATCAAAACAAGAATGTTTGGCATAAAAACAAGTATGTGTTCTCAGCCTTCCACCATATTTCCCAGATTTGTCTCCCTGTGATTATTTTCTATTCCAAAAATTAAAGTTACGATTGAAAGGTTGCTTCTTTAACGAGATGACATCTAACAGGCTGTAATTTCGACCTTGAGGCCATAACAACAGAAGAACTACAGAGGTCGTTCCAGTGTTTGTTAGATCGTGCTACTCACTGTATCAATGCACAGGGGGTTTACTATGAATAAAATACAGGTTATATCGTCAACTGTCGATTATTTTAATTGTTATGGAATTAGTCTCATTATTTGATTGTCGGACCTTGTTTTAGAGGTAAAGAATGCATCAGTTATATTGGAGGTAAAGAACGTATCAGTTATATTAGAATTAAAGAATCCATTAGTCATATTGGAGGTAAAGAATGCGTCAGTCATTTTGAAGGTAACGAACGCATCAGTTATCATCAAGTCACAGTGTGCATCAGTTATGTTTAAGTCATGAAACTACTCCACTCAGTGGACATCTAAACATAATACAGCCACAACACTCTCCAGAGTGTCAGCTATGTAACTGCTCCTATGAAACTGTTAAATACCATCTCTTTGAGTGCCAAAACTCAATGAGACTAGAAGAATGCTACTTCCTCTGACCAGACAAGTAGAACACCTTGTACGGAGGAAAAGAACAGCTTGTGAAAACATGCTAATTCCACTACATGGCATTGGGCCAAATGCGAAAGCTCACGCGCCGCTAGATCGATAACAACAATAACAACAAGTACTGTAACATGTAATAAGTTGCTGATAACTTCCGTAACACAGTTATTATCTTTTAAGAAAATGTTACTGCTAACTTTTATGACACTGTCATTGCTATCTTTTTAACACTGTTATTGCTATGTTTTATAACACAGATTTTGATAACTTCTATAACACTGTTAAGGCTATCTTTTATTGTTATCATTTATAACAAGGTATTTATATTATTTGTGACACCGTTATTGTTACTCTTTTGTGACAGCTATGGCTTTAATTTATGACACTCATATTGCTTTTTTTTAATGACACTTATTGCTATTTTTTATGATACTGTTATTGCTATATTTTATGACACTGTTATTGCTGTCTTTTAAAACATTGATATTGTAATTTTTAATAACACAGTTATGGCTATCTTCTAAAGCGCAAAGCCAGGTGTCCGATGTCAGGACATGTAGGTAAAGACACCTAGGTAAGTCACGTAGGTAAAGACACGTGTGTAAAAATGCCTTGTTAAAGACGCGTGATTTAAGGAAAGTCAGTGTCACTGGTCGCTGGCATTTGTTTACCTTGAGATTTGAATAGTGACATCTTCCTGTGCCTCGGAGTGGATATTCTAGGTTTTCTCCTGTCCAGAAGGCTTGCGACTGTCAGCGCCTTGAGCTGCTCCAAGAGCTGCCAGTCAACCGTCGGCTCTGTCAACTCTAGCTGCAGAAGTTCCTGTGAAGCATGTCAACTCCAACCAGTTATGTAAAGTATGATTACTGTTAACTATAACTGCAGTACTGTCAGCATAGTTACTCCTGTCAAGCATGTTCAGTTAAAGCTGCCAGTTACTGATTACAACTCCAACTGCAGTAGTTCATGTAGAATAAAGCATGCCAGTTTACTGAATACTGCCAATTACTGAACTACTAACTGCAGTAGTTCATGTAAAGCATGCCAGTTACTGATTACTGTCAACTCTAACTGCGGTAGTTGAATGAACTAAAATACCAGTTACTATTTGTGTGATTTGTAATGTAAAGCATGCCAGTTACTGATTACCGTGATCTTCAACTGTATTTGTGAATGTAAAGCATGCCAGTTACTGATTACCGTGAACTTCAACTGTATTTGTGAATGTAAAGCATGCCAGTTACTGATTACCGTAAACTTCAACTGTATTTGTGAATGTAAAGCATGCCAGTTACTGATTATCGTGAACTTCAACTGTATTAGTGAATATAAAGCATGCCAGTTACTGATTACTGTGAACTTCAATTGTATTAGTTCATGTAAAGCATGCCAGTTACTGATTACTGTCAACTCCAACTGCAGTAGTTTATGTAAAGCATGCCAGTTACTGATTACTGTCAACTCCAACTGTATTAGTTTATGTAAAGCATGCCAGTTACTGATTACTGTCAACTTTAACTGCGGTAGTTCATGTAAAGCATGCCAGTTACTGATTACTGTCAACTCTAACTGCAGTAGTTCATGTAAAGCATGCCAGTTACTGATTACTGTCAACTCTAACTGTATTAGTTCATGTAAAGCATGCCAGTTACTGAATGCTGTCAACTTAAACTGTATTAATGAATGTAAAGCATGCCAGTTACTGATTACCGTGAACTTCAACTGTATTAGTGAATGTAAAGCATGCCAGTTACTGATTACTGTGAACTTCAATTGTATTAGTGAATGTAAAGCATGCCAGTTACTGATTACTGTGAACTTCAACTGTATTTGTTTATGTAAACGCATGCCAGTTACTGATTACTGTCAACTCCAACTGTATTATTTTATGTAAAGCATCCCAGTTACTGATTACTGTGAACTTCAACTGTATTAGTTCATGTAAAGCATGCCAGTTACTGATTACTGTCAACTCTAACTGTATTAGTTTATGTAAAGCATCCCAGTTACTGAATACTGTCAACTCCAACTGTATTAGTTCATGTAAAAGCATGCTAGTTACTGATTACTGTCAACTCTAACTGTATTAGTTCATGTAAAGCATGCTAGTTACTGATTACTGTCAACTCTAACTGTATTAGTTCATGTAAAGCATGCTAGTTACTGATTACTGTCAACTCTAACTGTATTAGTTCATGTAAAGCATGCTAGTTACTGATTACTGTCAACTCTAACTGTATTAGTTATGTAACAGAGTATGGTCATAGCTTGTTTGTTAGGAGATAGAATTTTGCGTTAACTTGAGGGGAACAAAGTTAACAAGTCTCGGTAATAATATTTTGTAAATAGTATTTGACGTCCTTGTTGGCCTTGCCCTTTCAGAGAGAACCTAGTAGCACTTGTTTTGTAGGAGTCTATTGACATCAGCTGTCAATTCAGCTACCATACTTGCGTAGAATATGATGATGAAATCCGATGCAATCGAGATATTTTTAGAACCTACCTAGTAAACAAGTTGAGACGTACTAGAATAATCTTGAAGCAGAAAAAAGCGAGAAGAAAACAAATACCTATCATTCCAGCATCCAAAGTATAAATAGTGAGTAACAAAGCACCTTAGCAATTCTTCAGTCCACGAGACTCAAGAGAGGAGGGACCAGTCATATCGATCCTCAAAGAATGCCTTCAGTGGTTGAGACTTAGAGGACGAGCGACTAGTCTCGATGATCCTCGCAGTTGTGGAGATGCCAACTCAAGACTTAGAAGGAGAGGAGCCAGTCATATTGAGCCTCGAACACAGTCACTAGAGAGCAGACATGAAACGAGGCAACGAACTACAGAAAAGACATAAAAGATACATAGATCCATGGTTAACAGAGACTCATTAGGTAGGAAACTATAGAGATATTAGAGTCAACGATCAATCCGTTAGTACCAAACAGCACTAGAAGCCGGGTTGCAGTTGCAGACACTAGAACCAGTTAACAAAGTAACTAGAGATGAAGAACACAAGGCGAACCTACGAGTATTTAGGCATAGGGAGAGCACAGCGCCTTTCAAAATATCACTGGTGTTATTTTGTGACGTTGAAGTATCACAATAAAGACAGTACAGACATGAACAGTTGTTTCCAGACATTATATTATACAAGCATCGGAGTCCCGTGAGAAGCATGCAACAAGCAAGACATCATCATCACCACCACTATCGACACGACCATCTTTCTCCTCGTCTATAATCTTCCAGTCGACTCCTCCTGTAGCAAACCTAAAGACGAACCTGGGTGTAACATCAACGTACGCAACAAAGAACACAGCTGTGCTACAGGTCACGTAAAGCATGCCAGTTGTGCAATTTGGATATGAACAGCAAGGATATGAGTAGCAGGGATATGAACAGCAATGATGTGAATAGCAAGGATGTGAATAGCAAGGATGTGTATAGCAAGGATGTGAACAGCAGGGATATGAACAGCAGGGATATGAACAGCAATGATGTGAATAGCAAGGATGTGAACAGCAGGGATATGAACAGCAATGATATGAACAGCAATGATGTGAATAGCAAGGATGTGAACAGCAGGGATGTGAACAGCAAGGATATGAGCAGCAGGGATATGAAAAGCAATGATGTGAATAGCAAGGATGTGAATAGCAAGGATGTGTATAGCAAAGATATGAACAGCAATTATATGAACAGCAATGATGTAAATACCAAGGATGGGAATAGCAAAGATATGAACAGCAGGGATATGAACAACAGGGATATGAATAGCAATGATGTGAATACCAAGGATGTGAATAGCAAGGATATGAACAGCAAGGATATGAACATCAGGGATATGAACAGCAATGATGTGAACAGCAAGGATGTGAATAGCTGTCGTGAAGTGAACAGCCAACCCTACATGATGGACGAGTCGTGACTCTGACTTCCCTAAGCGGGCAGTCACATTTCAAACTTAAACCCGTCCGGAGGGGTATATAGTCCCTTATATTGATATATACCTTTATCTGGTAAAATATCCATTTCTAGACCCTCTAGTTGCTTTGATAAATCTTCATTTTCAAACTTGCAACTGTAGGTTGAAGATTTCTGGTGTTTAATTCAGAAATTCCTGGAAGCCTGGTTACTCTTTAGGCGTGAATACAGGGGACTTCTTTCCTAGAGACGCCGAGTTTAGATTTGAGCGGCATTCTCTCGCCTGATTCCTAAGTGTCAAGGCGTGTATACAGTCTATGTAGAAAATTGGGGCGTTCAAAGTACCAGTTCTATATTGGAAGAATTCCTAAGCTTGGAATGATAACTCCTTAGAGATCAGGCAGACGAATCACAGTCCAGCCCACAACCACCAACCCACACCATTCTGGGCACCAAGCCTACCCAAAAGTCCTGCCTATTGTGTCACTACCTCAACATGGCAAGAGCTTGTTTGTGAGTTCCAGGACTAGTGGACAATTGCAGACACCTATGTCATCAATCCAGAGAACCAGTCTCCAAGAGCATGGTTGTGTTCCTATGCAGTTCCTGTGTCCTCGCTGGTGAGACAGTCAGCTTGTACCAGATCAAATCGAGGCATAGCTACCATTTGAGTCAACTACAGCCGAATCACCATGGACTGAGGGGAGCATTGACCTACGAACTGGGCTAAGTGATCTCTTTTTCATTTTACATGCTCTCTTCCCGCAGCTCCCTGTGATTCCGATGATGAACTCATGTAACAACAAAGAACTATATCTGGCTGCTTCAATATCTGGGTTGTGTCATTGATTCCTGAAATCCATTAACTGATCACTCTTGATTATCAATTCATTTATTTTTGTATTTATATTGTACTTATTACATGCATAAATTTTCATGGCTGACTTGCGTGTCCCTGTTTCACCATTCTAACTGTCCAGCTTTTATGTTTGTGTGAGTAATAAGTGTAATCTGTGTTAACATGGCTATGATAGTATACTATCATAACCTGGAGGCTACCTTTTTATAGTAGTGGGCGTGTCCAGCCATGTGTGCCTAGGAATATTATATAATTTGTAGTGCCAAAGCTTGAGTTGCCCTACTCCTGAAATAGGTTTAATCCTGTTCATAAAACACTAGGGAGGCTAATGCTGGAGATGATCACCAGAGAGTAAAACGTCTTCAATTTTATGTTTTGACAACTTCTCGTTACTCATTTAACTGCAAGAATGCGCTGGCTGTTTTGTTTCAATCGGTGACTGTTTTCTAAACAAGACAAAACGAACACTAGATGTTTGTAAAAAAAAAAATGTGTCTTAATCTTCTAAATGACAACTTCAGTCATCCAACCGTTAAACAGAGTAGCAGATTATTGTAGTTTAGCATGACTTCTTAAACTGACTATAGTTGACACACAAGAGGTCATGTTCAATATCCTTGGCAGAAGTTTGGTACCAGACTTGATTAAAAAGATAAGTGTGTATGTTTCGCAGAAACTGCCCAACTGTCTTTTTTATACACATAGACGACACGGCTGATGGGTGTACATGTATAACAACAATGCTATGTACACAGAGACGACACAGTCAATGGGTGTACATGTATAACAATGCTATGTACACAGAGACAACACATTCAATGGGTGTACATGTATAACAACAATGCTATGTATACAGAGATGACTCGGCCGATGGTTATACACTATAACAACAATGCTGTGTAAACACAGACAACACGGCCAATGGTTATACACTACAACAGCGATGCTATGTAAACGGAGACAACACAGCCGATGGGTGTACGCTATAACAACTATGATATATACAAAGAGACAACACGGCCGATGTGTGTACGCTATAACAACAGTGGGAAAGATGACTTGCCATCCTGTCCTTTATCTCAAAGTTTTCGGTCAGCAAGGCTCTCAGGGCGCCAAGTAGGTGACCGGCATTGATGCTCTTCGGGTCTTCTGACGAGATCTTCTCACCATTATCGTAGATGTCAGCGGGAGGCTCCCAGACCATTTGTGCTGCTTCTAAAACCGGTTTCTTTCTGATCTTGGGAGTCTTTTGGAAACAGCAAGGATCGACTTCCTGAGGAAATTAGTTTGTTTCATTTCCTTTTGTGAAGTCCATGGTCCCACACAAGAAGACAGCCAATCCGCAAAGTACAGACACAGTAACCAGTCCACACAGTACAGACACATTACTTAGTCCGCACAGTACGGACACAATAACCAGTCCACACAGCACGGACACATTAACCAGTCCGCACAGTACAGACACAGTAACAAGTCCACACAGTACAGACACCGTAACCAGTCCACACAGTACAGACACAGTAACCAGTCCGCACAGTACAGACACAGTAACCAGTCCACACAGTACTGACTCATTAACCAGTACACACAGTACAGACACAGTAACCAGTCCACACAGTACAGACACAGCAACCAGTCCACACAGTACAGACACATTACATAGTCCGCACAGTACAGACACATTAACCAGTCCATACAGTACAGACACAATAATCAGTCCACACAGTACTGACTCACTAACCAGTACACACAGTATAGACACGTTAACCAGTCCACACAGTACAGACACATTAACAAGTCCATACAGTACAGACACATTAACCAGTCCACACAGTACAGACACAGTAACCAGTCCACACAGTACAGACACATTAACCAGTCCACACAGTACAGACACATTAACAAGTCCACACAGTACAGGTACATTAACTAGTCCACACAGTACAGGCACATTAACCAGTCCGCACAGTACAGACATATTAACCAGTCCAAACAGTACAGACACAATAACCAGTCCACACAGTACAGACACATTAACCAGTCCACACAGCACATATACATTAACCAGTCCAAACAGTACAGACACAATAACCAGTCCACACAGTACAGACACAGTAACCAGTCCACACAGTACAGGCCCATTAACAAGTCTACACAGTACAGACCCATTAACAAGTCCACACAGCACAAACACATTAACCAGTCCACACAGTACAGACACATTAACCAGTCCACAAAGCACAGACACATTAACCGGTCCACACAGTACAGACACATTAACGAGTCCACACAGTACATATACATTAACCAGTCCACACAGTACAGGCCCATTAACAAGTCTACACAGTACAGACCCATTAACAAGTCCACACAGCACAAACACATTAACCAGTCCACACAGTACAGACACATTAACTAGTCCACACAGTAAAGACACATTAACCAGTCCGCACAGTACAGACACATTAACCAGTCCGCACAGTACAGACACATTAACCAGTCCGCACAGTACAGACCCAATTACCAGTCCACACAGTACAGACACATTAACCAGTACACACAGTACAGCCACAATAACCAGTCCGCACAGTATAGACAAATTAACTATCGTATAAAATATACAAATATAGCAGTACAAACCGCAGCGATTGTCAAACTGGTTTCCGCGGCTCCTAGAGGTGCCGCGAGCGTAAGACAGGAGTGCCGCGGCAATAATCAAGCATTGTTCCAAATCTGCTTGACACTAAATTCTTAAATTATTCAAACCGCTTTAAGGGTAAGTGTGCCTCGACACTTATTTATTTTGTTGCCTGGGGAAAAAACGCTGCGTTAGCCCATCGTTTGCCGGTTTTGTGGCGTCAGCATATGTCACGTCAACAAGAGCCAGTCTTGCCCCAGTGAACCCATGTGAAAACATCTCGTGCCCATGAAGAGGGTTCACCACCTCTCTCTCTCTCTCTCTCTCTCTCTCTCTGTCTCTCTCTCTCTCTCCTCTCTCTCTCTCTCTCTCTCTCTCTCTCTCTCTCTCTCTCTCTCTCTCTCTCTCTCTCTCTCTCTCTCGCCTCTGGGGTCAAAGGGTAGCCAAGGAAAGGTCAAAGTTCCCTAGAGGGTATATGGCTATGACGTCATCAGAAAGTGTGTATTAGTCTAAGGCATGTTTAGTTACTAGCAACTTATAGTCTGGGAGTTAGGGGGGGGGGGGATGTAGACAATCTTCCTGGTAATATCGTTATTTTTTCGCTGTTTTTCTGTCTATATTATCTACTTGTAGGCCTAATCTGCATACGAACCTTTGTATGTATTATCTATTTGTAAGCTCAATCTGCATACAAACCTTTGTATTATCTACTTGTAGGCCTAATCTACATACGAACCTTTGTATGTATTATCTACTTGTAGGCTTAATCTACTTACAAACCTTTGTGTGTATTATCTACTTGTAGGCCTAATCTACATACGAACCTTTGTCTGTATTTTCTACTAGTAGGCTTAATCTACATACGAACATTTGTATTTATTCTCTACTTGTAGGCTTAATCTACATACGCACCTTTGTATGTATTATCTACTTGTAGGTTTAATCTACATACAAACCTTTGTCGGTATTATCTACTTGTAGGCCTAATCTACATGCGAACCTTTGTCTGTATTATCTACTTGTAGGCTTAATCTACATACGAACCTTTGTATGTATTATCTACTTGTAGGCTTAATCTACATACAAACCTTTGTCTGTATTATCTACTTGTAGGCCTAATCTACATACGGACTTTTGTCTGTCGTTCCGGCTATCCACATCTAATCGGTTCATCCTTTATCCGTAATCTCTGAAACCATCCACGTGTCTCCATGTCTATTTGCCACCAATAAACACATCTCTGTGTGTCTGCAACCTAAACGTTTATACTAATATTGACATTTGCCAGAACTACATCTGCAATTATTGTTGCTTATATTCTTCTTGACAAGTTTCTAGTGGCCAGTAATGTG